>LPNX010156254.1:267797-340065 GCA_001517045.1 Pseudotsuga menziesii
TCCAAACTATTAATGACTAGTGATATATGACTAGCTATAAGATAGTGGTAATTTGCTACTATTAGTCACCGACTCAAAAATAGTCATTTATAGCCTGATTTTAGTCATTTTTTTAGTCATTAATTTCTCATTTTCTACTAGTGACATTAATGTCCCATATAATAATGGCGTTCCATGAATAGTGACAGTAATTATAGTGAACAAAGATTTTTGAATATATCATTCACTTCTGACCTGTAGATAGCATTAGATGGCAACACCCTCTTGTGAGTGGAAATTCCCCTCAAGTGGAATGATTTGTTTGTATGAAGATTGTGGTGTCTTACAGGTGTGAGTAAATGCACCTAGATAAAGAGTACGCCCACTTTCCAAATAGTATGCAATAGATGTGAGGGTCTAAAGTGAACCCTCTAAGGGATTTGGCCTCTAACAAGAACTGCAACACCCTGTAGATGACTTTAAATTCATAGTGCGTTGGTGTAACTCTAGTCCCCCTCTTTGGGCCTCGAAAATGGTCACGTCGAGTTTTAATTTCAAGATGGAGGTGATTTCTAGCTACAGTGTACACTTTAATTCTCAGAGATGGAAGTATACTAGCACAAGAGTCACCATATCACTAAGACACACTCAATAGTAAATTATAGCCCGAATTAAACAAATTGATCTTTCTGAAGTGTATTTCCTCTTCATAGAAATGAAGGTCGAGTTTTGGTCTACTTGTAGGAAATGATTAAGGCCTTTATCAACCAACTTGAGTTTCCAAATATCATGTACAATCCCTCAAAAGATGCAGTATACCAACACAAAGAGTCCACAGATCACTATGACGCACTCAACAGTAAATTATGGCCCCAATCAAACAAATCAATCTCTCTGAAATGCATTTCCTCATAGAAATGAAGGTCGAGTTCTATGTTGAAATTTTAGGGTTAGATTAGTTTTTAACACAAGTATTTAACTTTAATGCATGAACATATAAACTCAGATTTAGAATAGTACTGCTTAATAAAATTTGAACTGTAATAAAAACAAAATATAATTTTCATCTCTTTCAACTTAATGCTCCATTAGTCACTACGTTAAAGTTGGTCCTCGAGAATCGTCAAATACCATGTATAGTAACAATATGATAAAATAATGTACAGTAGATATCAGTAGTAAGGAATCATAACCAATATATGAATCATCCTTATACTCAGATATTTCAGACTTGGCCTTGTCATCAAAGGGACAAGTCAACTAGGTAAACAATTTACGTACCTTGAGAGAGAGTTTAAGAGGTTTAAAGTAGGAGCATACTGACCCAGACTTCTTAGTTAACAAGCATAGTTATACCCAGTAGTCATGATGAAAAAGTACACATAGTTATAATTTGTACAGTCATGCTGAGAAACCCATTGCCACATAGTGTAGAGACACACAATCATACATTGCATAGTCATGATTTCATTTTCATGTTGAGAAAGGACACATAGTCACATAGTGTAGAGACACACAGTCACATACTTTGTGTAGTCATGCTGAGAAAGGACACGTATTCACATAGTGTAGAGACACACAGTCATACTTTGTGCAATCATGCTTTCACATTCATGCTAAGAACGGACACATAGTCACATAGTGCAGAGACACACGGTCACATACTTTTCACAATCATTCTTTCACAGTCATGCTAAGAAAGGACACACAGTCACATTAACTGTCACATAGTGCAGAGACACATAGCTACATACTTTGCACAATCATTCTTTCACAATCATGCTTATAAAGGACGCCCAGTCACATTAACTGTCATTTGTTGAGCCATGGTTTGGAATGTGACCATTGAAAGATAAGAAAATTGTTTTCTGTATCTTGTAAACAGATTGTTATGTTTCATTCTGTGGGATGTTCTGCCTAAATTCCTTAATGCCAAATTTTTATATCAATGTAGGGAACTGTTACATGGAAAAAAGTGGAGAACTTAGATGCACAAACTAGACATGGTATGGTGATACAAAGCAAGAAGGAAATTTTATGTCGAAAGAACCATCTCAAAGGAAAAAATATTAAGAAAAAGTATAGAAGGGAAATCATTTAATATGCCATTTTTTGGTCACAGTATACGTATTTATTTGAAGCTCTCAATACATGAATTCGTCAGGATAGAGGTAGAGGTGATTATCCCACTCCAAATACACGTGACTGACCGGACTTTTGATGCCACTTGATAAGGATATGAGAGATCCTTATTTATGTAGCATAAGAGAGAAATGGTTCAGACTTCAGAGAAGTAGAGAGATAAAAAGACAATTGTTTTTGTCCATTAACGTCCAAGATTTTCAATACAAAAAAATCCCTGATATCCACATGGGACTTGGGGTCTTTCATACAAAAAATCACCCATTTTTGGGCCATTTTCTAATATTCAAATCATAACAAAACCCTAACTACTCTGATTATGGGGAACTTTGAATTAATCTGTAATATTAAAATAATAAAGTTGAGCTACCCTTATTCATTAATGGTCATTGCAAATTGTCAATGAGTAATTGATCTATGCAGATGCCCACAATCTATAACAAAAATGTTACTAGTAGCTTATAAGCATAGAGTTGATAGCTGGTCTGCACCCCTCTCCTAACTATAATATGACCAACTAGAAATAGATTATGTGAATAGCAGAGACTAAGATATGGATAGTTTATTTTTAGCATCTTCCAGCATATTAACAAGAAAACAAAATTGTGGTTGTAAAGGGCGAGCTCCAAAATTGATTAGAATGATAGCCCGATGGATAATATGCTTACTACAATATATATGGAGAAAATGAATTGTATTCATCTCGATCAGATTCCTGCAAGCAAGGCTTATCTGCTAATCCTCTGAACAATACAATTTTCTCAGCATAGTTTGTTGGATATACTCTAGAAGTGCACCTAGGAATGTCACTTCTCTCTTAATTTGTTGGCTCACTAGGTCTAGAAAATTTGGGTCTAACATTGATGTCTGATTTATTATTTTAATCTTCTGACACCTTGGGTAAAGAATCAAGAGTAACATCTTTGGATCTCTTGAATCCTAATCTTGGGTACTTGCAACTCTAAACCACTTATGGGATATAACATGTCATGTATTTAGTAGTACCATTTGATTTATTTCAGAACAACTTTGGGACATAAATGTATTTTTTTAATTCTCTTTCTTAACCCCTTGGTCCCAACAACTAGGTTTAAAATATATTTTTTATCGAGATGAGAGAAATATATATGCCTAGTATTTTTATTTTTTGTTTTCTTGGCTGAATCTTAACAAAATTTAAGTAGAACTTTAGACATTCAACATCTACATCCAATTTTTTGGTTGTTAATTTAGTTTGGTATAAGGAAACTTGACATTTCCTAGGTATTGTATTTATTATGTAATGTAGCCTTGTGTTTTTTTTCCAAGGATAACTTTGCAGGAAAATCCAAGGGATGCTTCCCAACATTACTTGATGGCATCCCTAATAAACCCATTGGCGTAGATTAGTGCACCTCACCTAGGTTGATTCGAACCAGGCACCTATTGGCATTGGAACTAGCCATGGAATACCAATAATGGTTGCATAACCTTTTAACATACCATAATTTTTTGTTTGGATCTCATCTCATTACATAAATGTCCCTTGGTGAGTCATGTGGGTTTACACAAAACACATAGGATGTCTCCTCAACTTTTGTGGGGCATGGGCGCTTCCATTGGCACTGGTTTAAAGTAAAACTTATCTTCAATAATGACAAGATATGCTCCAAATTTAACCCCAAGGGCAGATCCAGCCAGTAAATCTGATTCTTTTTAGCAATGTGATAGAACACCCTGCTCTAAAAAAGAGTGCTTTCAGCATTGGGGGCCATGATGTCTCTATAGAAATTGCCTTAGAAAGTCATTCTACTGATTATAGGCATTGTATCTAAATATTTTTCCATTCATGCAAAAGCAACAAAAACACTTGACTGACCATGACAAAAATCATTTTTCAAATTTTCAATTTAAATTTTATAGTCCATTTAAATATTTCTTGGAAACTTTCAGAGAGAAGCAATCTTTCAAAATGACCTGCCATACCTTGCAAGTTCAATTCGATCCCTGCTACCACCATAACAATGCATCTGCTTCTTGAAACATTAGTACAATTTTACTTCAACCATTGACAATGGGCCTTTGTCTCTGTGCACTAACTGTTGGATCAAAACTCATACTATAATCATATGTTGCAAACCAGATAATTATTGAAAATCAAATTTCAGAAACTACAAGATTCAATGTTTGGGATTAAGCTAGTGTGATCCACCATCAGAACACTCAGTTTAGTTAGGGGGGAATTCGATCATTTAATTAAATCAATATTAATTCTAACACAAAAATAAATATGAGATTGCACCTAAGACCTGGATTGTGGGAAAATATTTATATGATCTGCTTTATGCCATATGCATTAAGTCTCTACATTGTGTGTGCAATAATTGGTGGATTGAAATTGAAATTGTAATCATCTGTTGCGAACTAAATAACTGTTGGATTGTACCTAAGATATGGAATGTGTGAAAACATTAGTATAATGTGCCTTCTGCCATAGGAAAAGGGTCTCTAGTATCTACATTATGTCTATACAAATTGTTATATTGAAACTAAAACTGTAATCATCTATCGCAAACCAGATAACTAGTCTAAACTCCACACCAATGTGACCATTAGACTGGAAGATTAAACAATTACAACAAACTGGAGGCCTATGTGTCTCAAATCAGGGCTTATATTTCTAGGTGAACTGGAGCCTTCTTAACTAAGTAGCCAGAGTTTGTGGGTGCAGGAGTGGAGACAGATGCAGTTGGACATAGAAGGACACCAATTTTGAAATCAGGGTGTGTGTGAGGGACAACAGGTATGGAAATTTTATTTATTTTTAAATAATAGAGCTAAAGGCTAAAATTTATGTAAGACGGTGAAACCATAAAAACATAAAACCCTATGATTTAAACTGTACAAACCAACTCCAAACCGGTAAATAACAATGCTCTGCAATTTATATGGCTCTGCCAAAACTTGAGGGAAGGGTACACATATGTGTTGAAAGTTAGTAGGTGTAGACTGTATATTTTAGCACTAGACATACAGGTTTCCAGGAAACAGCAAATACAAATCCAACCTTTGTAAAGAAATTGATATAAAATACACAGATTAAGTCTCTGTATCACCTAGCTAGCATTAAATATTATAGGTCAGCCTCTTAAGATAAATTACTGGATAGATCCATGTAGCAGATCAAAAAGCATGGAATATGCAAAACAAACATTTAATCAATCATCGAGCATGGAGGATGAAGCTCAAACCTTAAATGAGAATACTTGGAATGGGATAAGACCATACATTTCCAAATTTCTGATCATTTCAAGGGGATGACCCTTGATTCTTAGCAGGGAGACCATCGTGCACCTAGAATAAGTCCTAGGATGGAGAGGGGCATCCTTGGAATGGGGCTCCCAGGGATGGGGACTTTCCATGAAAATAGGTTGAGTGACTCTATTTTGTGATTCTTTGGGAGACTCTAAGTTGCTAATGGAATGGGCAAATGACAAATGCCAAATTACTAACTTATCTATATAAACTATTATTCATAGTTTTAGAAATAAAAACTTAGTTTCATTTCATCTATTTTTCACACATTCAAAGAATTCAACCCAAAAGTAGAGAATCTTTGTAACCCGATCTAGTCAAATGGAAAATTGGAATGAAGATCATTAAGCTTGTGATCATTAAGATCACTAACCTTGAGGAGAATGATGATGCTAGACAAGTATGAAGACACCCGCATTGAGTGAATCTACCCATGAAGATACAAGGGAACTGAAGTCGTATCTTTGCCATAAAATAACAACATAACACAATCAAACAAAGTCAAATTATGTTGGGTGTTTTTCAGGGACTTGAAACACATCAAGTTGGGACTAGTTAAATCTGATCTAGGGCCACTAATTTGTTGTTACATATATGAGTAGCCAGCAGTCAGGGTGCTAGAAGAATGAAGCTATAGGATTGGTAACCTTGTTGATGTTCTTAGGAATAAAAATGGTTTCTATATGTAAGACAATATAATGATGATTGTCTCAGAATCAGAGAGTGAAATCATTCAGATAACCAATAGTATTCCAAGCCTATTTCATGTGACATTAGGGCAGATATTCAATTCTATACTCCATGTAATATTTGCAAAGGTAAATATGTGAATTCGACCTTCCCACTAGCTTACACATGTTATATGCATGTGTAAGAACATCATAACACAATCAAACAAAGTCAGATTATGCTAATTGTTGTTCAGGGACTCAAAAGACATGATTTGCAAAGACAACAGATTGAGGCATTGTAAGCCATATTATCAGGATCATGAC
Source organism: Pseudotsuga menziesii (assembly GCA_001517045.1). Taxonomy (NCBI): domain Eukaryota; kingdom Viridiplantae; phylum Streptophyta; class Pinopsida; order Pinales; family Pinaceae; genus Pseudotsuga; species Pseudotsuga menziesii. Next base: position 274,208 of record LPNX010156254.1, read on the forward strand.
TAATTTATATCATTTCATCAAAGAATTTTATCCATGTTAGGGTCAATACCAAACCCCTGTATCAAAGTAGTTTAATTATGAATGTCATGACAACAATTTTTTTTCCATCTATCTAAAAAGCTCCAATACATCACTAATCCTCGTACCCTTACATAAATCATATATGAAAATTTTATAGGTTATAGTATTGGGACTAAATATTCTCCTAGTCATTTCTCTAAAATGTATCTATGTTTGCATTGAATTTCCATCTTCATGAAACTCACATAGCAAAACATTAAATGTCTATGTATAGGGAACAAATCTGTGGTGCATCTTATTGAATACAACTCGGATTTCCTTCACATGCCCATAAGTGAAAATTACCTAAATAAGAACATTAAAAGTATATGTGTTCAATTTTCCCACAAACTTCTCCATTTTCTTGAATGCCTCTAAGGCTTCCTCAAACAACCTCCTCCATACATATTTTAATAAAACATTGGTGAGGGCCTTAAGGGAAATTCCAATGCTTCATTAGATCCCGCATTTTGGTTAAGATTTGTAGCATTTTTTCACAATCCTAGGAAGTGTGTCGATCATTAGTCTAATAGGAACTATGAAGTTAAAATTAATGGATTTATAGAGCACATTATATGATTATGACAAAGTTCATAATAAAGATGGAAATAACTATGATATATAATACAAAGGATTCCTACAAGATCAATGTTAGTTGTCCCAACAAAATTATCCTTTCCTATGAGCTCTTGAGTTATGTTCGAGTTTGGGACCATCATGTCATAAAACTAGCCATGGTCAAGACATTGATCTGATCCAGGGCCACTAATTTGCTATTACAGATATGATCAGCCAGCAGTCAGGGTGCTGGAAGAATGAATCTATAGGATTGGTAACCTTGTTGATGTTCTTAGGAATAAAAATGGTTTCCATATGTAAGACAATATAATGATGATTGTCTCAGAATCTAAGAGTGAAATCATTCAGATAACCTATAGTATTCCAAGCCTATTTCGTGTGACATTAGGGAAGAGCTTCAATGCTATACTACATGTAATTTTTTTTGGTGTGCATCTTGTTGTATATGAACCTGATGATGGATAATTTGAAATTGAAGTTCAAGTTAGTGGTTATGACAAAAAAATGCAGCCATTTCTTCTTATTTGACCACCTGTACAAGAGGATCGAATAACATGAGAATCAACTACTTGAACTCCACACATAGCACAATCCATTGGTGATGGTGAAGGTATAGCAAAGATGATTGTTGCAACAAAAGAAGCAAATAATGTGGCACACTTCATTTTGCTGCATGTGATGGAAGAACTGAGATTGGTAAATATCTGCTAAAATTATGTGTAGATTCAAGGGATGATGATGGTGAGACTCCTTTGATCATTTCAACTTGACACAGACAGTAATTGTGTGGAGTTAATAAATTTATTATTGTAAAAAAGGCTTCCGGTAGATGCTCCAAGTGATGTTGGTATACCATTAAGCTGTAGGAAATGATAAACCAGTAGCCATCAAAATGTCATTAGATCATTGGGAAAATCTGAATTCCAAGATGGATACTAATGTCACCGGACTAATCAATGGTAGCTGAAAGAATAAGAAGACATATTTTCAATTATTAGAGATTGTCAATGGTTCTAAAAAGTGGAATAAGAATACACTGCTAGAATGTTTTGAGTCTTGAATAGGAAATAGTTATGCTTACCTTGTAATGTAAGAGGATTTTTCAAGGAAAGCATGGCTATTGGTTTGATGTCTCATAATATTAGTCTCTCCTATAGATAATGTTGGAATGCTCCAAATCAGAAGGCAACGATAAAGGAACCTATCATTGATTTAACAAAATCCTGGGGATTATTTGATGGTGCATGCCAAGGAACTCTAGGTTTGTGTGGAGCTAAGGAAACCCTATTTCTCAATAATCATCATTATTTTACTCTTAAATATGGTGTTGGAATTGGCACTAATTAGTAATAACAAAGTTGAATTCTTTGCACTATGGATTTTGATAAAATATGTCGTAGGAAAAGGTGTAAGTCACTTGGTGTTGAGTGACTCTAAGTTGATAATGGGATGGGAAAATGAAAAATTTCAAATTACTAACTTGGCTCTAGAACCTATTATTCATAGTTTTAGAGATAAAAACTCAGTTTGATTTCATCTATTTTTCACACATTCAAAGAATTCAACCCAAAAGAAGATTCTCTCTCTAATGTTGCTCTATCTTTCTAGGAAGTTATATTGGTTACACAAGAATTTAAGGGAGATGATATACCTTTTGAATCATCTGTCTCTCTTATGATATCTGATGCTAAATACTACAGCCCTTCTAATTTAACCGCCCTTTCCAGAAAATAAAATGTAAATCCATGGATAGATTTACATTTTAAAATGGAGAATATTAGGGATCAAAGGTAAGGGCATACTTATTAGTTATTCTCCTTCACTCTCCCATTGGCTTAGGATATCAACATCATTATCTTACAATTTTCAATCAATCATGGTTTAGCCACTTTATTGATATTTCATTAGTAGTATTTCTAGTGTCTGTGGGTTCTCTCGACATGACTTTTCCCAAAAGGATCTAAAAAAGAATCTCTAAGGGAGAGGGGAACATCAAAAGGTCATTAATTTGAATCCCCATTCCTTGAAGAGAGTGTTGGAGACCCAAAGCCCATTTTAACAGACTTCATTTGCAAATCTGCTTGGTAACTAATTTTTCCCTAATTATTTAATAGCTAATCCTCTGAGGCCCAAAAATTCCTGATTTTTGTGGATTATTTAGGGTTCTGACATGTTACTAATTTAATTGACAGGTTCTGTTATAAATTTTCAACATATTTTACCTTTAGTAGATAGCTGTAGCATGAAGGTTTATCTTGATCAACACTATTTTAAAGTGCTGGTAGTAACAATGATTTTCAGTGTAATTGAAGAGCCTATTTTAAGCACTGCTACTATCTCTGTTAAACTGATAAAAAACCATATTCATTGACGTTTGTTACATTTATGTCATGTTTGTATTGATCCCCTTGAATTGCTAGCATATTTTTCAGTGATCACTATAATTTCCTAAACTCCAAAGTAATATCTAGTAGTATTCTTATCTTTTGACTCCATTATAGGCACAAATGTTTGTTGTAAGGTTGTAGAAGGGTATTTGTAGGTACTCTCTGAGGGTTATAGAGGGGTATTTGTAAGGTTTAGGATTTACCGAAAGCAGTTGAGAGACTGAGCATGCAATGCTACCACTCAAAATTGGAACAAATAAAAACCATAACCCTACATTCCTTTTATAGACTTAGCAGGAAGGGAAGATACAAAAAATATCCCATCCCCGTGGGAACCCAATTATAAAAGCATAACCCAATCTGCCTAGGGATCAATGCCCAAGTCTATTCGAGAGAAATACTAGGATAAAATGTCTAGATTAGCCTAGGGAGCAAGATTCAGTGCCCATGGTAAATACAGAACACTCCTCAACCTAAGGGCTAGGGTAATTCTAGAAAAACAATAACAACAATTTCTAAGAGAAGCATAATCTAAATCTAAAATAGCTAATTTACGAATAGCAGCTTTAAATATGGAAAAAAGCAACTAATTTTGGTGTGTGCATGCATGAACCCACTACTAATCTATTGTCTACAAAACAATGTGCCTTTCTAAGAGGCTTCTCTAGTCCACCCTCACCATAAAAGCGGCAACAGACTGCACAGGAACTAAGGAACTCAATCTGCATCTGAAGCATGCCATTGTCAAGCACCCACTATGCAAGTAGATTGTTACCAACATACAAGGTGTACAAGATTTATTGTCAACCCGAGAAAGTCTTTTATTTCAAATGATAAATACACAGTATATGTTTAAACACAAAATCACTGTAATTGAACAATCTTATCCTCTAACAACTATGCCCATCCCAAGAATCTGTGTAATCCCATTCATCTTCTAAATACTACAATTTCAATTACTTTCTACCATGTATCAAGGAAAAAGGATATAAAATTCAACGACAATTGTAGTTAAAAAAGAAATCCTATTCGCATCCCAGAACAAGTAATTCACCTATTCAATCTGATTACTCTTGAAAGCCATGAGCATAAATCGAATATTAATATAGGAATTCAATTGCAAAGGATTGAGTTAAGCTACTCTAAGAAATCGAATCACATGAACGAAAGTCAACAATTGTAACAGTAAAGATAAATTGCAAGAATTCTTGGGATAACAACTTAAAACTACAGGATGAACAAAGCTGTGTACAACTACCACATGAATTGCATAAAGAAAGTTACCTACTCAGTCGAATGTCACTCTGTACCACTTACCAATATCAAGAAAATGTAATCCCAATTATACTGTAAATACACACTTACTACAACTGCGTACAAAGGAATTATAATCAACAAAACATCACACAACAATGAATTCAAGAGTCCTAAATTAACTCAGCAATCTCTGTGGAAGGCGGGCCCATCCTTCACACAAAGATGCCGACTAAACAACGTAAAGCTCCTTTAAATCAGAGGTAACTCTTTATATTAAAGAAAGGATGATTACACCAATTGCTTCCACTGCTAATACAATAAATGAATTCTCTGTTCAGCAACCCCCTGGGTTGAGACACCTCCCCATATTTATATATACAGATTATAACATCTGATCCTATTATAAAGGGAAACCATGAAGATCTCTGATCTTCAGGCACCCTAAATAACACTAGTTGTTACAAACGTGGCATGGTAAAGACACGGAAAATACAAAAAAGCTGTTAATTGGCCCAGGAGTGGCGATCTCTTCTGACCACAACTATACTCGAGTAGCAATGTACTAAAGATCTCCAATTGTAGCGCACTCTGTTACAGCTGCCTTGTCACAGCTCTATCTAGTATGTTGCATTAGAACCATGTGCCTTAATTGATGATCAGAGGGCTGAGGATCATCTTGAGCGGTGATTATCCCTTCTATCGAGACTTGTTCAGCCCCATCTTCCTGCAGTCCACTTATCTCAAACTACCTTTATAAATCATAACATGTTAGCAAAATTGAGAGATACACAGCCTTAATTATCACAATCATAAGCATTAATAACATAAAGCAATGATCAGTCATACCTTAGTAGTTTGGGGAATAAAGTGAGGAAAATAGGTCTGATTAGCATGTTGAATGGTGTAGGACAGGGGAAGAAAAGCTGATCGAGGATGGTTAAAAGGGACCAATTCTAGGCTCAACATCCCCCCCCAACTATCCTGTTGCATGTCCTCATGCAACAACCTGCATCATTTGGAGTCTGATTCCTGTACTGAGGTCTGTTCATGGAGGGAGGAAAAGTTGTAGGGAAACCCAGGCACCTCATCTTTCTTTAAAAATCCTCTGTGAGTAAACCAATATTTCCAGCATCGCTGCTCCTCTGCCCTAGTTAAGGAAAAATCCACGTTATATGGTTTTGATGGCTACCAAATGAGGGGGAATTTAAATTTCAAACCCAACCTATTAACCCCACACTCCCTCATACTTCCCACGTAGCTCTTGACTCTAGAAAGTGCCTGCTTGAAATTATTGAAATAGTAGGGATCTCGGCTTCTGAGTGCAGAGGAGGCAGCCTGCCATCTATGCTTACTCCCTTCCAATGATATCTGCTGGTGTCTAGAAATGTAGTTGGTGCAAGTGGAGATCACTTCTTCCTGCAATCTCATTATATGTTGTGCCTAGGGAGGACTTGAAAGGAAATTTATGTACCGAGCCAAAAGAATACCAGGATTCTGGGGATCACTTCAAATCCATAGGTTAGTGTGAGCTTCATTATGAGAAAAGGTTTGAAAATACCTTTCCCACTGAGCGTGATTTCTCACAAAAGAGGAAAAATATCTTAGCTAAACATCCCCTGCAAATGGAATAGGATTTGAGTGGCGGTCCAGAGGGCAAGCCATCTCATGCAAGTATAGTTCACACAGCAAATTCTGCTCCTCAAAATTGCTTCCAAAGAATGTCTCCAAGAACTTTTCTAAGGTTGTGATTTCGAACGACCTCCCTTCCTGTACAGCCTTCCATTTAAACCAGACAATTTTTTCAAATAGGAATAGTGGATAAGAGGAAGAAGGCTTCCTGGTGCCCATGAGTTCTTGAGAGAGAGCGTAGATCTGCTCTTTCTCATGCTGCATGGATTGGAACTTTTTCAATTCTCTCAACTTGCTCTGCAACTCTTCTTCCCGAACTCTATGGGCCATACGTTCTTCGGCCCAATTATCTTCCAGTGCTTTAATAATTTTTATATGCTCACTAAGAGAAATCATGCCTCTCTAGTGTTCCTCCACGTGGCTTTTCCATTTGGTCACCTCTAGGCTCAGAGTTGAGACTTCTGTTGTGAGGTTCAAAATTTCCTTTTTATGATGCTCTTCTTGATCCAAGTCCAAATCAATGAAATTTATAAGGGGTAGAAGCACCGGTTCTTATGGGATAGTGTCTTCCAACACATCTAAGTTTACTATGAGAGTTGCTGGTTCTTGTGTGACAGCAACTTCCTTTAGACTCTCTTCAACAACTACATTCATTGCTTCTAGAGACACTGGTTCTTGTGTAATAGTGTCTTCTTCTTGGGTAACCTACATTTCTGAATTTGGTTCAAAATTTTATGGTTCTTGTGTGACAGCAACATCCCCTGGATTCTCCTCAACAGCCACATCCATTACTTCTAGAGACATTGGTTCTTGTGTAACAGTGTCTTATTTGTCCTTCTGTCGCTGAGATTGGATATCTTCCTCATTGTGCAGCTCCTCCTCAAGGATTTCGATGTCACCTGAGGATTGTGTCTGTACCTATTCATCCTCGCTCCAATTTACATCGAGAATGATATCCATTCCAGGGTTATCTTCTAATTGCAATTCAAGAGTCCTTGCTGCAACCTCCAAGGATGTTGGTTCTTGTGTAGCAACATCCTGGCTTACCTCTTCATCCTCCTGCTGTTGCCATTCTTCTCCTATGAGCTCTGTATCATGGGAACATTCTAGGGTTATAGTACAAAGTTCTTCATTAAGCTCTAGAGTGTCCTCCATGCCAGTTTCTTCTCCCATTTGCTCGACCGATTGGACAAGTATACTTAGGGATGTTGGTTCTTGTGTTATAGCACCCTGTTCAAGTTCATCAATGTCTTGCCTTTGTGGCTCAACTTCTATAATCTCTATGTCATGGGAGAATTCTAGGGTTACAGTGCAATCTCCATCCCCATCATCATACATGATTTCATCCTTTAGCTCCTCTGTCACAGAATTGGTGGCAACTTCAGCAAGGGTGGTTAAAGATGTTGGTTCTTTTGTGGCATCATATTCTTTTTCTACAGCTTCCTCTATTGTGGGCACGGACTGCTGTACTGTACAGGTGCGAATTATAATCTTGTGTCCTGCCTCCCTGAATATTTCCCCACAGGTGGGACAGATCACTCGCTCATCTTCCTTGCCAGGCTTGATAGAGTTCAATTCCTCCAGTTGGTCTGCAGCCTCCACCAATGTATACATTTTCTTTTCACCTTGTTTTCTGTAGGTTTCCTTCCATGTCTCCAATTCCCTATGAAGTACTTGGATGTCCTCTTTTAATAGTTTGTTCTCAGCCAGAAGTCCTTTAATTATAGGTTCTTCCTCGACTAGCCTTTGTGGAGCATCCATTGGCCTTGGTACAAGGATTGGGAACTCAACCTGTGCCTCTAGGGTTGCCCATCTTTTTTTGGCTATCTCTGCTGCCTCAGCTGATTTAGTTATTTTCATTCTTATTGGTGAGATTATGTTAAGTTCATTGATTGATCTCTTTCTTCTCCTTTTTGGTGTTTTCTTTTGTTGAGCTAGGATATCGGGATTCACAGCTGAGGTCGAAGGAATATTTTCTTTCTCCTCAAGCTGTTATTCCTCAACTGAAGTTCCTCCTCCCCACTCAGGTGAGGATTCAATGGTTACCAGATCGATATTTTCTTCTATTTCCCTGGCTTTGTCACCTTCAGGTTCAATTGTCGTAGCATTTAGTGCTGCTCCAATTTCACCTTCTGCTGTCAGAGCTGCACTGTTGTCTGGGTTTTCGATAAGGTTTTTATCTACACCCTCCCCCAATTGCTTTGCTTATGCCGCCGGTTTCCCTTCTTCTGATGCAGTTTCATCCCCCCCCCCAACTACAGTGGAGGGACTCCAGTCCTCCTGCTATGGTTGAACCTGTTCCTGTTCTATTGGGACACCTGGAAAGGGAGCGGGTTCCTGAGCTTGAGCTATGAATTGCTCCCAAGTTATATTATGATGAGCAAGGGTTCATACAATTATTAATTTGATAAGACCATGGTGGGTCAGGGAGGCAAATGGATGCTTAGTGGCTTGGACGAATGCCGCCATATGACGCAAGTCATGAAGAAGATAGTATGGGATGTTCAATAAAGTGCCATGGTGGAGATGAGAAAGTAAAGGAAGTTCAGAATTATAAACAGTCTGGTACCTACCTTCACAAGTGATGTATTTCTTGAGAAAGATAGCAACCTAGTCCCATGGCCACGGAAATGAGTGCAATGCGATCCCTCTTCTTGATGATTGAACTTGCTCCCCCTCTATTAAAAATGCTTCCCATGTGGTTTTCATGGGGACTCGTCATCCAAACCATGCCCTTCCCACCTGCGGGATGGAAGTAACTTCGGATATAATGGCCTCGGAGACTTCTATGTGCAGCCCCCACACCTCGGAGTAAGTTTCTGTGATTTTTAAAGCAAATTGCAAGGCTGCTTCCTGATTGAATCCATCTAGTCATTCGAAAAACTCGATCCAGCCGGCGGCTTGAAAGATGGCAAAAAATGCAGGATTTTTCCTGAGATCCTATGTATTCAAAGGTTCATGATGAGCTGGAATCCCCATGGTCCTGGCTAGAGATTGAGGTTGCTACTTCACGGATGAAAAAGTCCGAGAATGGAAATTGCAGCGTAGAGGATACATGAATCGCTGAGCAAAGATGTTGAGGAAATGGGCCAATTTGGAAAGTTCAGCACAAAAAAACGTTCAAAATTTTATTCCGAATTGGGGAAGGTGGCGGTTATTAGTGTTTACGTCGCACGGGGGAAAGGTTTAATTAGGCCATAATGGTGATACGAATAAAGGTATGACTGATATCATTAAATCATATCAATACTTAATCACATGATAAATCAAAGCCATACCTCGTGAGACTGTGCGTCAGATATCCTGCGGAGAATGGTGGAACATGCGGTTGTTGACGTTGCAAAGCCGAACTCATGCGCAATAATTAATTTGATCATGATGACCAGGATAATGCAATAATTCCCTTCGCCAATGAAACACAAACCATTGCGTCTCCAGGGTAAAAATTATGAACAAGGCTGTCATCGTATGGCCCAGTTCGCCAGCACGAGTAGGATGAATCAGAGCCATATCTAGCAGGTTGAAGCAATTTTTTTCTGTTAACACAGGAGTTACCATTGGAAGTTTTGAAATAGAAAGGCAGTCTTTAATGCTGGAAACATCCACCAAATAGAGTGCAATTGCAGTTTCCAGGAATGATATCATGGCCGACAAAAAAGATGTTGCAGCCGCCAAGAAAGATTCACGGTCGCCGAGAAAAGGATTTGCGGTCATCAAGAAAAATCATGGCTACCGGGAAAAGTTTTATGGCCATTGGAAAAGATGTCGCAGCCACTAGAAAAGATGTCGTAGCCACCGGGAAATGGTTCACAACTGCCATAAAAAGGGTTTTACGGTCATAAAAAAAAATTACGGCTGCCAGGGAAAAGTTTTATGGCCGCTGGGAAAGATGTTGCAGCCGCTAGAAAAGATGTCGCAGCTGCCAGGAAATGGTTCACGGCTACTGGAAAAAATTTTACGGTCATCGGAAAAAAAAAACATGGCTGCCAGGAAAAGTTTTACGGCCTCTAGGAAAGATGTTGCAACTGTCAGAGAAGATGTCGCAGTCGCTGAGAAATGGTTCATGGCTGCCGAAAAAGGTTTTTACAGTCATTGGAAAAAATTACGGCTGCCAGGGAAAAGTTTTACGGCCGCTGGGAAAGATGTCACAGCCGCTGGAAAAGATGTCCCAGCTGCCAGGAAATGGTTCACGGCTGCCGGAAAAAGTTTTATGGTCATCGGAAAAAAACACGGCTACCGAGAAAAGTTTTACGGCCGTTGGGAAAGATGTCACCGCCGTCGGAGAAGATGTCGCAAGCACCGAGAAATGGTTCACAGCTTCCAGAAAAAAGGTTTTACGGTCATCGGGAAAAATTACGGCTGCCAGGGAAAAGTTTCACAGTCGCTGGGAAAGATGTCGCAACCGCCGGAAAAGATGTCGCAGCTGCCAAGAAATGGTTCACAGCTGCTGAAAAAATGTCACAGCCGCCGAAAAAGATGACGCAGCCACCAGGAAATTTATTTTGAAAGAAAAGGAAATGCAGCACAGGAAGGCATACGAAAATGACTCCCGTTCGACAGGCCCAATCTGGTCATTTCCCTGGTGCTTCCTTGCAATTTTTTTTTTAAAACAACAGCAAATGATAAGATCAAATGCAAAAGGGAAAAACAATATAAAATGTAGTAGAGAAAAAAAAATTATTTATGTAGAGTAATTCAAATCTGATTTACAGTTTAAGGATTGGAAAAGGCAGAGAGAAGTTCATGCCCTGGTGCTAGCTGATAATATGGATCGGCGGCAATTTGCGAAATGAATGCATCTTTTGAAATAGGCTTACGATACAGTCGCAGTTTGTGGACATTAGCAAATAATGGTATGTGGTTTTCATCAATGGTCACCAGATGGCCAGTGCCGTTGTCAAATACCCTGTCGACCAAGTATGGAACTAGCCACCTTGTACGTAGTTTACCTTTAAATCCCTTTTGAACTGGATTCATATAGTAACGCCCATTCTCCCTCACAAAATATTTTCTTTTTAATAAATTGGTCATGCCAATTGGATCTCTGTTTCTGAAGCAACACAGTCTGGTCCACTGCAGCTAACCGGTTCTCATCCAATTCATTTAGTTGATTCAATCTTCTCTTCTAGGCTTCTGTTACATCTAGATTCATTTCAGTGGCTGTCTTTAGGGTTTTAATCTCAAACTCAATTGGAAATATGGCACTCTTTCCATACACTAAATCATAGGGAGAGAAACCTGTGGTGTTGCGCCAAGTCATGAGATATGCCCACAGTGCTTTCGAAATCCTGTTAGCCCAATCCTTTCGATGGATCTTAACTGTTTTAGTAAGGATGGCTTCAATAACTTTATTAGTACTCTCCACCTGACCATTGGCTTGGGGGTGGTAAGGTGAAGCCACCTTATGTTGCACATGATACTTCCGGAGCAAGGATTCAAATTGGTGTGACATGAATTGCGGTCCCCCATCGGTAACTACTTCCTTTGGTACCCCAAAGCGGGTAAATATTTCCATGTACAAAAAATCAATCACCGCCTAGTCGTTAGTCTTAGCCAAAGCTACAGCCTCTACCCACTTGGTCATATAATCAGTACAAAATAGAATGTAAACTTTCTGTTTGAAAGGAGGGATGATAGCGCCAACAAAATCCAGTGCCCATCTATCAAATGGTTCAACTACTACTTGGGGTTGTAGAGGCATTTGATCTGTTTTATTAGGTTGGCCCATCCTTTGGCAGTTGTCACAAGACTGAATATACCTTTTAGTGTCCCTAAAAATATTCTACCAGTAGTAGCCCATCGGCAGCGCTTTATGCCATGTTCTTCTTTTTGCAAAGTGTCCCCCACAACGTCCATCATGATAATATTTCAGTATGTGAAAGATCTCATCTTCCCTTACGCATATCCTAATCTGAATATCGGGCCCTATGTAGAAGAGATGGTCATTGAGCCAACAATACCTGGCACTTTGCTAGATGATTTTTCTCTTTTCTCGTTTAGATATATGTGGCGGGAGATTTCCTGCAACCAAATAATTAGTGATGTCTACATACCAAGGGGAATGAGCTGAAAGTGCGAATAGATGTTCATCTGGAAAAGAGTCCTCAACAGGCAAACTGTCACCACTGTTAGTGAAAAGGGATAAAAAATCAGCAACAACATTTTCTTTCCCAGGTTTATCTATAATGGCAATATCAAATTCCTGCAATAACAAGATCCACCTGGTCACTCTGGCATTGGTGATAGGTTTGTTCATTAAATATTTAATGGCAGAGTGGTCAGTGTGCACATATGTAGGATACCCAGTAATGTAATGTCGAAATTTATTAATAGAGTAAACAATAGCTAGGAATTATTTTTCGGTAACAATATAATTAAGTTCAGCAGGGGCTAAGTTTTTACTAACATAATAGATGGCATAAGGTACTTGACCATCCTGCTGTCCTAATACTGCTCCAATGGCGGTATCTGAAGAAATATGGAAGGGTAGGGTCCAATTAGGTCCCCTTAGGATATGAGCTATGGATAGATTTTCCTTAAGCTTATCAAACGCTGTCTAGCATGCTTCACTCCACACAAACTGTGCATCCTTCATTAACAGAGAGAACAAAGGAGAAGCAAGTTTGGAGAAGTTTTCTATAAACCTTCGGTAATATCCGGCATGTCCCAGAAAACTTCGCACCTCTCTTTGAGTTGAAAGGGTAGGTATATTTTTTATCACCTTGATTTTTGAAAGGTCCACCTAAATGCCATTGGCAGAGATGAAATGACCTAATACCACCCCCTCACTCATCATCATATGGCACTTTTCAGTGGTTAATGAGAGCTGAGTCTGTTCATAGAAAATTAAAACCTTTAAATTTTCCAGTGCTTCCTCAAAATCCTTGCCATAGGGAGTAAAATCGTCCATAAATATTTCCATACTATCATTAACTAATTCAGAGAATATGCCAATTACAGCTCTTTGAAATGTTGCCGGTGTGTTACATAAACCAAAGGGAAACACTATGTAGGAAAACATTCCCCAAGGACAAGTGAAGGTGGTCTTATCCTAGTCCTCAGGAGCAATCTAAATTTGGTTGTACCCGCTAAACCCATCTAGGAAGGAGAAGAACTTCTTCCCTAATAGGGTATCAAGCACTTGGTCAATAAAGGGAAAAGGGAAATGACCCTCTTGCGTGGCTTTGTTCAATTCCCTATAATCAACACAGACCCTCCATTTACCATTTTTCTTGGGCACAATTACGAGTGGGGAAACCCACTCACTATCTGAAATAGGATATATAAATCCTACTTCCAAAAGTTTCTGGATTTCTTCCTTCACTATCTCCCTCAGATTGGTGTTCATGCGTCGTTGGGGTTGACACACAAGCCGGGAGTAACTTTTAATATAAATATGATGGGTGCACAGATTGGAGGGAATACCCCTCATGTCTGTATACTCCCAGGCAAACACCCCCTTGTGTTCTTTCAAGAGACTGATCAGGCACTTCTGTTCCTCTAAGGAGAGACTAGGATTGATATTCAAAGTTCTTTCAGGCTCTACCTGAATAGGAATACTTTTTGAATTTTTCAAAACTGGGATTATGTTTGTGTCACCAACTAGTGCTTATTCCGTAAGATTTTCTTGTTCTTCCTTGCCCAAGGTAATGTTCAGGATTTGATAGACCTCTCTATCAACTAAAGTGGGTTCACTAATAAAATTACTAATAGCATCGTCTTCTGTTTCATTTTTAAAAGTTAAGGCCTTCCCTATAGTTAATAATGGCTGAATATCCTCCTCTTCCTCCTGCTCTATCCAAAGGAAAGTTTCAGCCTTTAGACTTGGCCAAGTTGGAGGATAAAGGGTGATGATTTTAGTCTCCATGCCATCATATATAGTCATGGACCCCAATCAATAGCTGATGCAAGCATCAGCTGTGGCCAACCAAGGCCTCCTCAGGATCAATGGGTGTCCTCCCAGCTGCGATTTTGGTTGTAACACCAAAAAGTCAGCAGGGTACTCCCATGAATCTACTGAGATGACAAGGTCATCCAGAATCCCTTCAGGTCTAATGGTGGATCAGTTCACCAATTCTAAAATGGTGGGGTTCGGTCTAAGGTTAGTAATCCCAAGCTTCTTTACAGTCTCAATTGTTATGACATTGATCGCTACTCCTAAATCTACTAGGACGTTGGGTATCTATATCTGTCCTACCGGTACAGTGACAGTAGGATTTCCAAGGTTTTCATACTTAGTCACAGGGGTCTTTCTTGTTATCAAGGTAGATAAATTCCCTATGATGTGAACAGTGGGAGGATCTCTGGGTTTCCTTCCCGATTTCTTAGTGCACAGGTCCTGAACAGTTCTAGCATAAATAGGCACATCTTGAAGAGATTGAAGAAGGGGGATTTTGACATAAAGATTCTTTAACTCTCCAAGGAGGTTAAACTGAGGTTTCCCCCCTATTCTTGGTAGCATTAGTCTCTTGGGGTATGGCGGTTTCCTTATCAGCTGGGTAGGCTACGTATTATCAGATTTATCGGTTGATGTTTTAGCCGTCCCATCTAAGGGATGCTCATCATCTTCAATGATAGGAACTGTATCGGATGGATGCTGTGAACTCCCTCCTTCTTTATGCACAGAAGGTGGAGCATCTTCTGTAACTACGGGTTCTACTATTTTCCCAGATCATAAACGAATATCATTACAAGGTATAGGGGAAAGAGAGTAGGCCGGCATGTTGATAGTCTCCAATTGATGAACTGTTTTATTATTTGGGATAGGATTAGGTTGGGTAGGCAGCTGAGGTCATACTGGTATATTAGGGACATAATTATTCTGCAGCTGCAGCTCTGACTGCTGAGGTGGGTATGGAGGATATTGAGGGAATTGAGGGTATTGAGGAGAATATGGTGACTATTGTGGTGGAGGTGGTTAAGGAAACTGGTTCCCGGGATGGAAATTCCTCCATCTAGGAGACCACGACGTAGGTTGATGTGGTGGCTATGTCCAAGGACTCCATGAGTTATAATTTTGCATTGCAGGTTGGGAAGGATTCCACTAAGCATAATTTGAAGGGAATTGTGTATTCACATTTTGCATGTTATTATTTCAATTGCTCATATTATTAAAAAATGGAAACGAGTCTAGAGGCATACCTTGATTTTGAGGCTGCCAAGGTTTCTTTTGTGCAATGAAATAGACCGATTCCACCTCTGGAGTTGATTCCTGCAGAACAACCTTCACTTGGGGAAGTGAGGGACATTCTTTCATGTCGTGTTTCAGCTCACACAGCTGACATACTTCTACTTTATCAAGTGGGCATTCTCTCAGTGGATGATTCTTTCTACATCGGGGGCAGAACACACCTAGTGTGAGATCCTCCGCTACCTGTTTTTGTTTTTTCTTCAGGAGATCGATATCTGAGGAGATGGAGCTCATCATCTCTGTCTTAAAATTTTCAAGGAGATTTCCTATCTCTACATGGATAGCTCCTCCATTGGACAAATTCTGAGTTTTGTTAAAGACATCATGTTCTAGCTTATCCCATTTGTCCCAGTTATTGTTCCTGGAAGACCTCCTGGAGTATCTCTTACATAGTTCCACAATCTCTCCAAAAGGTTCTTTGGAGATATCTCCCTTTCCTAGTAGGTTTAACATGTCTAAAAAAGCGTCCTTGATCCCACGAAGCAAGATTATCTTGCGCACGTCCAACACCATGTTCGTCTGCCCAGCTCTTTGCACATTGTACAGCAGCCTTTCCACAAAATCCTCCATACTTTCATCCTCCTTGTACAACATTTTGAATAATTCCTCTCTTTTTTCCTTGGTGTTGCAATATTCCTGATATTTCTCCAGGAACACCTATTTCATTTTATCCCAATTAGCAACAGCTCCTCCCCCAAGGCTCATGAACCAACGTAATGCATTGTCCTTTATGGTGGAAAAAAAAATTTAGCTTTTGGGAATTGGTGATATAATCATAGCTGTGATAGAGGTTATCAAATTCAAAAAGGAATTCATCTAGATCTTCTGCCTCCCTTCCATGGAAGCGAGCCAACACCGATGGTGAGATATTTTTCATATGGGCTGTCCCTTCTGGATGTTGAATTGAAAATTGCAGTGTAGCCATCGTTCCTTCAGGAAAGGAGTGATTTTCATGATGATAGTTTTCCCCCATTGCTTCTTCCTCATCAGACTCATTTCTGTTACTCATCTCCTCTTCTGTTTTCTCCTCTTCATTCGTTCCTGGGTTTTTTTCCTCGTTCTTCTCTTCGTCCTTCTTTTGTTCCTCGTTCTTTTCGTTGTTTTTCCACTGATCAGCAAACTTCTGGTGGAACTGCGTCCACTCTTCTTCAGCTACAACCTTCCTGTAGATGTGGTAGATCAAACCTCTACCAGCATGTCTAGTTGTAACAGCTGTGTCCTCTTCTGCAGGGATATTCGAGGAAGTCACGGTTGCTCGTGTATTGTCCACCATGGACCCTAACGCTGGCACTCTAGGATCGATAGGGTTTCTTCTGATAGGATTTTCTTGATGGTGAGCCCTGGTGGATGATTCAGTTCTGTCAACAAGATCGTTGATGAATGTCCTTCTTCCCAATTGTGGTCCTTGATTGTGACCCAAGCCACCTGCACTGTTAGTATTTTGTGGGGTTTTGGGAGTTGGGAGGTGATCGTGTTTTACCCTCCTCGTATCCATGCAACCCAAATCATTTCAGCAAAAAGAATAGAAAAGACTGACTATAAATAAGTACCAGATGCAACAAATGATAGTGTTTAATTTTTATCCTTCCCGGGCAACGGCGCCAAAATGTCGAGCACCCAATATGCAAGTAGATTGTTACCAACATACAAGGTGTACACGATTTATTGTCAACCCGAGAAAGTCTTTTATTTCAAAGGATAAATGCACAGTATATGCTTAAACACAAAATCACTGTAATTAAACACTCTTATCCTCTAACAACTATTCCCATCCCAAGAATCTGTGTAATCCCATTCATCTTCTAAATACTACAATTTCAATTACTTTATACCATGTATCAAGGAAAAAGGATATAAAATTCAACGACAATTGCAGATAAAAAAGAAATCCTATTCGCATCCCAGAACAAGTAATTCACCTATTCGATCTGATTACTCTTGAAGGCCATGAGCATAAATCGAATATTAATCTAGGAATTCAATTGCATAGAATTGAGTTCAGCTACTCTAAGAAATTGAATCACAGAAATGAAAGTCAACAATTGTAACAGTAAAGATAAATTGCAAGAATGCTTGGGATAACAACTTAAAACTGCAGGATGAACAAAGCTGTGTACAACTACCAAATGAATTGCATAAATAAAGTTACCTACTCAGTCGACTGTCACTCTATACCACTTACCAATATCAAGAAAATGTAATCCCAATTATACTGTAAATCCACACTTACTACAACTGCATACAAAGGAATTATAATCAACAAAATATCACACAACAATGAGTTCAAGAGTCCTAAATTAACTCAGCAATCTCTGTGGAAGGCGGGCGCAACCTTCACACAGAGATGTCGGCTGAACAACGTAAAGCTCCTTTAAATCAGAGGTAATTCTTTATATTAAAGAAAGGATGATTACACCAATTGCTTCCACTACTAATACAATAAATGAATTCTCTGTTCAGCAACCCCCTGGTTCGAGACAGCTCCCCATATTTAAACATACAGATTATAACATCCGATCCTATTAAAAAGGGTAGCCATGAAGATCTCTGATCTTTAGGAACCCTAAATAACACTAGTTGTTACAAACGTGGCATGGTAAAGACATAGAAAATATGGAAAAGTTGTTTATTGGCCCAGGAGTGGCGATCTCTTCTGACCAAAACTATACTCGAGCAGCAATGTACTAAAGATCTCCAATTGTAGCGCACTCTGTTATAGCTCCCTTGTCACAGCTCTATCTAGGATGTTGCATTTCAACCACGTGCCTTAATTGATGATCGGAGGGCTGGGGATCATCTTGAGCGACGATTATCCCTCCTTTCGAGACTTTTTCAGCCCCATCTTCCTGCAGTCCACTTATCTCAAACTACCTTCATAAATCATAACATGTTAGCACAATTGAGAGATACATAGCCTTAATTATCACAATCATAAGCATTAATAAGATAAAGCAATGATTAGTCATACCTTGGCAATTTGGGGAATAAAGTGAGGAAAACAGGTCTGATTAGTATGCTGAATGGTGTAGGACAGGGGAAGAAAAGGTGATCGAGGATGGTTAAAAGGGACCAATTCTTGGCTCAACATCCATTGCTGCTGGGGAACACTAATTGAACAACACAAGTAATAAAAAACTAGCACATGCCAAGATTTGAACTTGTGTCATTGTCACAAGTACAACTGCTCCAAGTAGGTTCACTACCTACTTGACCTAACCACTTTTATTAATGACACATTGAAAACTATAATGGTCATTAAACTTGGACTCACATTATTGGATATTTAAATACTACAAGAAACATGACATTTTTTCTAGAATATTCTACTCCTGCAAATAGTATCTACATCACATACCATAATTCCAAGTATGCATTAACTCTATAGCAAACATGTGATTCCTACAGGGGTGACGTGGAATCTATAGTGAATTTAAAATAAAATGAAATTATTCAATGATTTTTTCATACTCATGGCTACAGCAACATAGAATGTTACTCGTTTCTACATAACTGGAAGTTTGTTGGGATGCACAGTTTATCATGTACATACCCTAGAAATGTAGGTAGATACCCTAGAACTGCCCAAAATTGAGAATATACAATTTTTTGATGTAAAGGAGGTCAAGAACAGTTTCAATTATAACCAACATGCCCAAGTTTGACTATAAATATGCTTAAAAAGTGCCTAGAATAGTTGATGATACTTTTGGTTGCCCAAAGATGAGGTATCATTTCTATTTGAAGGCTTAAAAAGGTCCTGAATATGTAGTCTTTGGATTTTGTTGTCCATCCCACTCCGAAAACTGAACATAAACACTGCATATATGAGAGACTAATAAACCAATAAGAATCTCTTTGTATCACTAAGAAATCACCCTAATCTAAGAGTATCAGTGAATTGCTACACATTTTTTATTACTCCAATGTGTGGCTTTCTAGAACAACAAATTACCTTGATTACAAAAAGACAAATTGACCATGATTATGTGGATAACCAGGAACTGCATCAATTTTGTACTAAGTGTACCTATTTTTCCTCACATAGAGCCTTTTTTTAATCATGATTCTCTCCTTTAGCTGACTCTAGGTTTTTGCTGAACAAAACATGGTCAGCTTTCTCAAAGTATGGATTGGTTTGCTAAGGAGTTGTAGGACTAGTCAAGCCTTAGATACATTATGTGTCTACTTCTAAAAAGCCATGTGGATTATCCTACTGTACTACAACATGTGGAGGGTTGTTTTCCATTATAGTTGAGGCGTTTAGGGCTAGTCAGGCCCTAAACCATATCATTTTCCCACTTCTAGAACAAACTATGGGATATTTTTCTGTAGTTATACACTAGTGCACATTGCAAGGGACGTAAGCTATGTAGGAGGATAGTTTTAATGTAAAACAAAATTCCAATCAAGTATATGCATATGTATTCATAAGACTTGCAAATTGCAAATATTATGGCCATCACATAGATGATAACCACAAGCTGAAGAGGCCCAACAAGACATGACACTGAAACCATTAGTGATGTTAATAAAGGAATAAGGGAGAATGCTCACATCACCAAGGGATTTAAACCCAAAATCCATCTTTCAGATTGGAAAAGCTTTTGGTGCAAGTGAGTGAGGAGTTATACATACATCTGTCAATTTGGGAAAATATACTAGCACTATGTGAGGTAGGAATTACCTTCCAATCAATATAGCTATGTGATGGAATATGTCTATCTTTCCACGGATGATAGAGTTTTACCGAGATGGAAAGCATTGCATAGATTCTAGAAAATGCCATAGTATGTGGACAAGTAGACAAAATTTATAAACATAGCTTTTGTAATCTCTAATCTGCGTTTTAGAATTTTTTAGTACAACACATTAGGATTGACAACTTACATCGCCCTTTAAGCTAGATTATGATCATTTATATTAGTTAAAGTATAGATCAGAAGTTGAACTCAGAGGAATTATGGGATATGATGTGCTTTGGAGCTATGTAAACCAAATCCTAACATGAACTGGTCCACAGCATAGGTATTCTCATTCCTTATATTTCATTGATGATTTTTCAAATCCAATTGTTGGAAACTACTTTGCATACTCCTCAACTTAATGTCGAAATTTTCTTATCTCATCCTGTATGGCTGGGCTGCTGTTAACACCCAAAAATGGTTAACTACCTCATCTATCTCACTACATGGCTCATTTGTCTATTTGCCTACCATATTCCCCTGAAAATCCCACTAAAAAGCCTCCAAAAGGCCTAAAATGCCTCCAAAAGGCCATAAAACCATCTAAAAAGCCTCCAAAAGGACTAAAATGCCTCCAAAAGGCCAAAAAACCCTTTTTTCCTCCAAAAATATCCAAAATTCCTCTAAAAATAGCAAAAATCCCCAAAAGGGAAGAAAAAATATAAAATAATGAGGAAAAGGAGGAAAAAACCCTAAACAAGCTGCCCTAAACAACATGGTTTCCAAAACCATGGGCAAGCACTCCACCACTAAAAAACTATAAATAAGTGGTGGAGACCCCTCATTTCACACACATTGTCATAAGCATCCTGCCTCTGCCGAAATTATTCTCGAAACCCTAGCTTACCATCAAGCTATTTTCACCATTGAGAACTCTTTTTGGCCCATTTCCACCACTGGAGAAGGAAAAGAAGCAGCTTGGAGCTCGAAGCCACCGACATCGGACCAGCGCAACGGACTCCACCAACCTCCTCATTGGAGGTAATATCAATAAAAATCACCATTACATATTTCTTTACTGTTTTGCTTCATGTTCTTTACTTTTTACTGCTTTAGCTTAGTCTTTATTTCAGTTTATTTTTGTTTACATCATTGAATTGCTACTAAGGATTCCAGATTCCTTAGTAGGTGCTCATCAGCACAAGCTAGGGTGAAAACCCTAGCTATAGTTTTGGCGACTCCGCTATCTTTTTCAAGTTTTTTTTTCCGTACTGTACTTTCGGCTGTCGTTTTCAGCCGCCAGAAATCGCGTTTTTTCCTTCTGCAGTCGTGGCCCGACCACACATTTCAGGCCCTAACCTGCGACTAGCCCGCCGCTGTCAGCCTTTTTTCTGCGTCCTGGAAGCGTCTTTGAACCTTCCCAGTTGCGTCCCGACCGCGCTTTTTCATCCCACAGTCGCGATCCGACCGCGCCTGTTCATTACACAGGCGCGCTCCAACCGTCGCTGTCAGCCCGAATCCCGTGATCTAGACCGCGCCTGTTCATTACACAGGCGCGATCTAACCTCCACTGTCAGCCCTAATCCCGCGACCTAGACCGCGCTTGTTTCCCTCAAACCCGCGATCTGCGCGCGACTGTTGCCTTCAAACCCGCGATCCGCGAACCGTTTTTTGCTTTTGTTTCTGCGCCGAAACCCAGCCACTTTGCCTCTATTTTTCCTGCACTTGCACAACCACCTGTACCACTTGCAGACCTACAGCCATTTCTGTCCCTTGTTTACAGCATTGTTTAAATTTTTAGCATTATTTATTTCAAAAAAATAAAAAAATAAAAAAAATTTGCATGTTAAAAGTTTTTACAGTTTTTCATACATTGCTATTGTTATTGAGTAACTATTTTGGATTCACAACCTCACATGAACACAATCTATCCCCTAATTCAAAGTGAGACCTAAAATCTATCTAACTCAACAAACACTATAACCTCGTTTGAGGAACCCAAAAGAATCTTGTAGTTAGGTAGGATCGGGGGGATAGGCTTCAAATAACACCCCTCGGTTATTTACACGTGAGACATAGTTGTTGTCCTTTAGGGAACCAAAATCCCTTAGTATTTTTTGACACGGTCACCACCAGTTTGTCAGAGGGCCTCTCCCTTAGGAGGGTTGAAGTCGTGAGATTGGTTCTTGAAGTCTGAGTGGAATACCGAAATCCATTCAGTAACTGAAGGGCTACCTTTCGCAGTTCTCGGAATATCCATGTATAGGGAATATTGCGGTTAAAGGACCAAGCGACAGATTCACCTTTCTGGACGTGTCATGAACGGGGTAGCTTAGTTGCCATTCTTCTAGGTTTGCGTACCCGGTGTCCCTCCCGGTAGGGGGATACTTTAGCCATTTGACTTTCCTACTTATATTGTCTGACTTGGATTTCATCACCTTGCAGAGGATATACTTAGTTAAGTCATAATACCATTAGCTAGGTGTTTGCATGGTCCTTTACCTCCTCTAGGTCTAGTGATTCCACCGATTTTTCTTTTTTAGGAAACCGACTGCTTCTTGGTATTCTGACCACTTTGTTGACACTCCGCCTGTTGTAGCACGCAGTTACAGTAGGTGTTTTGAGTTGCTTTTTGGCTTGAGTGCCTTCTTTTTTGAGCTCTCCTTCTGCACACACAGTTGCATTAGGATTTTTGAGTTTTTTTTCGAAACCACAACCCACATATTTGAAAACCACTTGTCACCATTGACTCTCCGAGACATTCTCGTCGCCTGAGAGGCGAGCCCCCACAGCACGGTTCACTTGACACCACACGTCATCACCGTAGATCTCGAGCCTTGTCACTCGACTCCACTCGTCAGCGGCATAGGACTCCGTCACCAGATCCCGAGAACACTCTTTACACTACCCCCACTAGCCCCATGGCTGGCGTGAATCCCAACCCCTCCATTATAGGGACCACCGGTGGTACATCCGCCACTATACCAGTTACTACACCTATCATGGGTACGCCCTCCACAGGAGGCCCATCTACCATTCCCCTCATCGTACCTATTCCCACGGCAGGAATACCCATACTTACTCCATTAGTAACCCCTGCCACCGTAGTTCCCCTGCTTGGGGGTAACATCCCTCACATCCCCCCTCCACCTGGGGGCATGGGCCCCAATGTGGTCCAACCCACTACCGTATCAGACCCTCCATCCAGCTTGCCATACATGGCTAGCCTCAACCTACTTGACCTAGACAGGTTAACCAATGACCCCATCTGGCACAATCCTATGTGGCCCCACATGCCCACCAAACTCCCCTCGGACATCCCAAAGTTTGAGGGTAAAGCAGGTGAGGACCTGCAGAACCATATCATGTCTTTCCATCTATGGTGTTCCTCCAATTTCATAGTAGATGACTCCATTCGCCTCCATTTATTACAGCGCACTTTCACTGGCTCAGCTGCCAAATGGTATATCGAGCAACCCCACGGAACCCACACCACCTTTACATCCCTGGCCTCGACCTTCCTCCAGTTCTTCCAGTTTCCTGTTCGCTATGACGCAGGCGTTGAGATCCTTCTCTCATGTAGACAGAACAAGGCTACCCGTATCACCGACCACATCCACGAATGGTGGCAACGCCGTAGCCTCTGCAAAATCAAGTTAGATGACCGGATCTTCCTAGATTGGTTCCTTAAGTCCCTCCTTCCGCTCATTGCTAAGGATGTGGCAGCTGAACGACCCCAGTCGGAGGAAGAGGCTATCCTTAAGGCCCAGCATTTTGATCTCATTTATGCCCAGTCAGGTTATCTTTACACCATCATACCGGACGCCCCTCGAGGCGATTTCCCACATCACGATGCGCCGGGGGCCTCCCACGTTGCCGATGGCATCATTGGATGCCTCTCTTCGCAGCTTCAGCCCTTTTCCGTAACCCGTCCTACTCTTGGACCTGAACTTTCACGGGCCACATCACAGTTAGGAGCAACCACCTCGTATGCTCACATGCCCCCCCAACTCCATACCCATGGACCCTCCTGTCCACCTCAGTGCTTCGGCAATATGCCTTCCGCTTACCCCTCCCCGGTCGCACCTCAGCCATACTATCACCAGCAGGTTGCGCCAGCTCTTGCGCCGCCGCAATCCCAACCCCATTATTATCCGCCACAGCCAGCCCCTGCGGAAAACCCACAACCCGCTCCACAGCAATATCAACAACCCCCTCAAGTAGCCGCGCCAGTGCAGCCTCCACCCCCATATTATCCACCGCAGCCTGCTCCCGCACCTGCGCAAACTCAGAACCCACCTACTACCCAAGGGCAGGTTTACGCCCAAGAAAACCCGCCGCAAAACCAGAATACCCAACGTAACCAGGGCCAACAAAACCACGGCAGGGGCCGCAATCGTGGGAACAACCAGGAACCCGAGCAAGCTGGACAACACCCTAATCCCCCTGCTAATAATAACGCAACCCCCACCAACCAAAACCCCGATCGCCTGCCCAAGCAGGCTAAAAACCCCAACCTGCGAACCAACTTCCCGTGTTCTGTTTACGGGGTCTATGGACATTACACACATTTTTGTCCGCATATGGAGCGAGTTCAACAACTTTTGGCTGCTGATAAGCTATGCCAAGGACAGGCGGCTCCTCAAGCACCACCCAATCCCCCACAACCTCAGCAGCCACCTTTGGTCTTACAAAACCCCTTACCGAACCAAGGCTTAGTGAACACTGACCCAGTGGCTCCCCCGCAAGCCACTCCGCCTATCCAACAAATCACTTATGCCGCTCCTGATCAACCCCCGTCTGACTCAGGTACCCACCATCTGTTGATGATGTCATCCGATGAGGTCAACCTCCAGACCCGTCGCAACCAATATGGTTCCACCCCGGAAGCACCACCCGCTAATAACCCCACTAATGCTCATCCCATCGATCAGTCGTTACGTATACCTCCACCTCCACTAGATGGAGCCCCCAAAGCACCCCGTTTCCCACTTCGTCGTATCAATAACAACCCCAATGCGCGAGCTGCATCAAACTACAACATCGTAGACGACTTAGCCCAATCTCCTGCAGCCATGTCTGCGTTAGAAGTCTTAAGAAATTGCCCTTCGCAGCGTAAGACTTTACTCTTAGCCATTGGGGCTATTGATCCGCATGATTCGTAGTTAATGGCATATGATTTGGACCAATCCGAACCCCTCCTGCCCTCCAACTTATCATTCCAAGTTACTGTCTCCATCCGGAATTTTGTAGTCCATCGCTGCATTATTGATGAAGGTGCATCTACATGTGTCATACCCACCTCCATCTGGCAGAAAATGGGATCCTCCCCTCTCCAACCGTCCTCCACAGCATTGCGAGCCTACGACGGCCGTTCAGCTCAACCCCAAGGCTTGTTAACCAATGTCCTCGTCCAGCTGGCTGGTAAAATGGTCCTGATAAACATCGAGGTTATCAACGCCCAGCTCGACTACAACCTTTTACTTGGCCACAGCTACATGTATGCTATGCGGGCAGTTGCTTCTACCGTTTTTTGCATCATGATGTTCCCTCATGAGGGACGCATGGTCAAAGTTGACCAACTCACATACTACGATCCCAAGGCCGCCGCAACACCCGAAAATGTTGTCCCCATGATTGAACAAACTATCTCGGGTGCCCCCAACACAACCGTTTCTTCTATAGGGCCCATGCTCCCCATAGTTGAACAACTTATTCCGGATGCCACCACCTCTTTGGTTTCTTCAGTAGGGCCCGGAGTTTACTCAGACACACCGATGACATCCATTTTTCCATCACTCCCACCACCGTCATCTACTACTGAAGTGGCTGACCTATTGACTCTGTCCCACCACACGAGAACCCCTAGTAATCAACCACCGTTGTTGCCTCAACCCCCTTTGGTAGCGAGCCACATTGGTGCCACACCCATACATACCATACCTTTCCTCTTCCCTCCCTCCGGCGTGGTTAGCACCCAAGTCATGGCTACCCTTAGCCTCCCGGGTTTAACCTTAGGATTACACGTTTGGTATCTTTCGCCTCCAGTTCGTCCGCCGACACCCAATGTTGTCCTGCAACCAGTGCAACCCATAGCCACTACTAGTCGACCACCTCCCGGTGTCGCTACCTCGTCAAACCCCGCGAAACCACCTACTGGCATCGCTACCCCGTCAACCCCCGCGAAACCATCCCATATTATTACCAAACCCGCTGGGGGCAGAGGCCCCCAACCTTACACTGCTGTCCCACCTCCTAAGACAGTCCAAAACCCCCCTATATTCCGTGCCCCTCCCAAATGTGTGCTCTGCGATGAGTTGGGCCATGCGACTCACCTATGTCCTCATTTACCAGCATTAAAGGAATACATGAAAACGCTCGACGACGACCCCACCATCCTGGTGGTCCATTTAGAGTCAACCACTACGCCTCGCGACAAGTACTTACGTACCAACCACCCATGTGCCTTATGTGATATTTACGGGCATTATTCCCATCACTTTCCTGATATCCCCGAGTACAGACTAGCTCTCTTTGAGATGAACAATTGGGATTTGGAGACGGCAGACCTCACCATCGACGAGATCCTCCCCTCAGATCTGGATCCTGAGCCAACCCAACTCCCCATTGTGGAGATCCACCCCCCGGAATCTTCTGCTTCAGAAGAGTTCGAGACCATTTATATGTTTTCTTCCGTCACCACCCCCTCGGCAACCGATCTGACAACCCAAACATTCTACAGTGATGAAGAAATTCTTGAGGCTCTCACCGCCCCAGATTATCCCTGGGATGACATGCATCATCGTTCATACTTTCTCCCAGATGAACCATCTTCTAGCACTGCTCCCCAATTTGCAGTAGAATCCAAAGACTTCCTTCCCCCGAAGGTCGACTGGTTCAAGGACCCTATTCCTGCTCCTGACGCCTTCGAAGAGGGTAACATGGCCAACATATCACCTGTTATCCAAGTTGATCTTGCTACCCAGGGGGGCACCCCCGAACTCATCGCTTTAGGAGAATCTTGCACTGAGCAGGAGGTTGACGAGTACAAAGCACTCTTCAAAGAATTCCGTGATGTCTTTGCCTGGTCCTATACCAAAATGCCTGGCCTTGACCCTGCCATTATAGAACACCACATCGACACATGGCCTGACATAACCCCCATTCGTCAGAAACAACGTCCCATACACCCTTCCAAACTCCCAGCTGTCAAAACAGAGATCGAGAAACTTCGCACAGCAGGATTCATTTATCCTATCGCTTATACCACATGGGTTTCAAACCCTGTTCCTGTCAACAAGAAACAAGGCACCCTTAGAGTATGCACTGACTTCCGAGATCTAAACCGCGCTTGTCCAAAAGACAATTTCCCCACGCCATTCATTGACCAGCTCATCGATGCGTGTGTGGGGCATGAAGTCCTCTCCTTCATGGACGGTTTTTCCGGATATAACGAGATACAAATCCGTAAGGAAGATCAATACAAGACCGCTTTTACTACACCATGGGGCACTTTTCCCTATCGCGTTATGCCTTTCGGTCTCAAAAATGCTGGCGCAACATTTCAGCGGGCCATGACCTATTGTTTTCATGATTTGGTCCACATCCTGCTCGTATACCTAGATGACCTTACAAATCGTTCCCGAAAACGATCAAACCACCTAAACGACCTTCGGCAAGTTTTTCTGCGTTGTCGCAAATATCAGATCCGCTTGAACCCACACAAGTGTGTTTTTTGCGTTCCGGCAGGCCGCTTGTTGGGGTTCATTGTTTCCCACAAAGGAATTACTGTTGATCCACTGAAATTCCAAGCCATCTTAGACCTTCCCTCTCCCCGAACACTCAAGCAGCTCCAAAGTCTGCAAGGGCGAGCTAATTTCCTTCGACACTTCATTCCCGATTACGCCACAACCGTACATGGTTTCTTGCGGCTACTCCGTACCCGAGTACCCTTTGTCTTGGATGAGCAAGCAGAAGCTGCATTTAATGCCCTCAAGAAATCCCTTACACAAGCCCCCTTGATTTCCCCTCCGGATTTCTCTCAAGATTTCATCCTCTACATCTCGGCATCCGAGTATGCTGTGTCAGGAGTCTTGGTCCAAGAAGATGCCTCGCGACAAGAACATGTCATTTATTACGTTAGCCAGACCTTGTCCGGCCCACCCTTACATTATCCACATGAGGAGAGACTAGCCCTAGCAGTGTTCTTTTCCGTCCAAAGGTTGCGACACTACATTTTACTTAATCATACCACAGTCGTCGCCGACTCTAACCCCATGGTCTATCTCTTAAACCGGCGGCTCCTGCAAGGTCGCGTGGCCAAATGGGTCATTATCCTCCAAGAATATGACCTTACTTTCCAAACACCCAAGAGCACCAAAGCCCTTGCGCTTTCCGAGCTCATGACGGATCTCCCTTCCTTTATCCCAGCCCCACTTATCTCCGAAGAGTTACCCGATAATTACTTGTTTACCATCTCGTCCGATGACCCGTGGTACGGCGACATCTTGTTATACCTGCGCACGCAGAAGTTTAAACCCACAGTCACTCGGAACGAACGTCGTCGTATCCGTCACCATGCCTCTCTCTACCTCCTCATTGGAGATGTCCTTTACCGGCGAGGAATCGACACAATTCTTCGGCGTTGCCTTACACATGAGGAAGCTGAACAAGTCCTTAATGATTGTCATAGCGGTGCCTGCGGTGGCCATTTCTCAGGGATGGCCACTGCCCAAAAGGTCGTCCGCGCCAGATATTTTTGGCCCACACTCTTCACCGGCTGCATCAATGCGGTCAAGCATTGCCATAACTGCCAACTTTTCGCCCCCAAATCTCGGACGCCACCTGCTCCGTTACACCCAGTAGTCACTGTTGGTCCCTTTTGTAAGTGGGCCATCGACTTCATTGAGTGTAGACCCACATCAGTGAATGGCCATAAGTACATCATTGTCGCCGTCGATTATTTCACCAAATGGGCGGAAGCCATGCCCACCTTCAATTGTAAGGCTGACACAGCTGCCCGTTTCTTCTTCAACCATGTCATCACTAGATTCGACGTCCCTAAACAATTGGTATCTGACCATGGATCACATTTTTAAGATTGTGTGTGGCACGAGTTGTCCACCCTCCTCAAGTTCGAACACCAGTTTTCCTCGGCTTACTACCCCCAAGGGAACGGCCAAGTAGAAGCAGTTAACAAAATCTTGAAAACCATACTCCAACGCACAGTTGGTCGACATAAGTCCAATTGGCACCATATGCTATTTCCTGCTTCATGGGCTTACCGTACATCCACCAAGACCGCCACTGGTTTTACCCCATTTCATTTAGTTCACGGTGTAGAGTCTGTCCTCCCCATCGAGTGTCAGATACCTGCCTTACACATCGCTGTTGAACTTTTACCCGATACCTCCCCCCTTGAACAGCGTCTGCTATCCCTTGAACAAGCCGATGAAGATCGTCGTGCCACTCTCCAGAATATCGAAGCTGCCAAAACACGCTCCAAAGCCCATTATGACAAACATGTTCACCCTCGAACCTTCCACGAAGGGGACCTCGTCCTCGCCTATGACCAAGCCAACGACAAAATAGGTAAAGGAAAATTTGAGTCCATGTGGCAAGGCCCTTACATTGTGCAAACTTGCCTCGGCAAGGGGGCATACATTTTAGCAGACTTTGAAGGACGACCCTTCTCCAACCCCCGGAATGGGTTGTATCTGAAACGTTTCTACCCATAACCAACACCGCGACCTCATTGGTCTACATTTGCACAGTTTGCTCTCTTTTTGTTTTTCACCATTTTTTTACCACAATCTCACATTTTTTGCATTTTTGCATGCCCACAGATGGATCCTCTTCCACCTTGTTACATCGGCTTCGCTGATGGTGCCAGCCGCTGGTCTCCCAACCTAGCTTCTGCAGCATGGGTCTTATACTCCCCTTCCAACGAACGCATTCACCTTGACGGCATATGTATCGGCGCTTCTACCAATAACCAGGCGGAATATGATGCTGTGACCGGTCTCCTAACTACTGCCCTCCAGATGGGCATACGTCACCTTCATGTGTTCTTGGACTCCCAGCTCCTTGTCTCCCAGCTCAACAACTGCTACCAGGTGCGTGATCCCTGCCTATTTAGAAAATTCCTGTGTACAAAACAACTTAGCCGACAGTTTGAATCCATCACATTCACACATGTCCCAAGAGCTTACAATAGTGTCGCAGATCAAATGGCGAACAATTTCCTAGACTGGCATATCAATCACACTATGTAACACCTCCATCGTGCATCATTACCCCATAGCATATCATCCAAATATACAAAAAACCAAAAACACTGCATTGCACCAACATTTGCATACATAAAACATAAACCATCAAAATGACATTTGCATCCATAGGGGCATCCACGTTCCTAGTCATACATATATCATATCATATCCAAAAGGGGCATCCACGTGCCTAACAGCCTAGACTACTTGCATCCATGTGCAGCATCAACATAAAACATATCATAAAGCGCATCCACGTGCGTACACATAAGACAACATCATCAAAAAATGTGCATCCACATGCATATATATATCTACAAGTCAAACACATGATCAGAACTGTACATGCTCTGAGTACCCCAGTACTCAGCTATACCAAAAATATGTATGTACATCCCTCAAAACTCATACAATACAAGACGCAGCTACAAAAAACCAGGGAGAGCCCCCTGCTCTCCCTAGTGGGAATCATATCCCGGATCACTCTCCGTGTCAGCCGCCTCTGACTCCTCCTCCCGCTCCTCCTCGGACGAGTCCTCCGCTCGCCTGGGCCTCGGTACCCGTGCTTGTGCCCTCTCTGCTAAGAGAGCCACCCGGAATGCTATCCCTCTGAAATCCCGAGGTGCCTACCTACAATCCCGACGTACATCTCGCGGAAGGTCCTCCCACCCCGCATCGCTCACTCCCGTCAACAGCCGCTCTAGCAGCATCCGTACAGACTCTAGTGCCCCATCCGCGTCTCGCCGATGCACCGGACCCCGCCCGGGCAAAGCTGGAACTGCCACTATCCCTCGCCACGCCACATGCCCTGGCGGCGGCTGCGGGCCCACATCTGCAAATCGACCACTTGTCAGTAACTCTATATCAAACATACATCATACATAACACAAAAACTGGACAAAACAATCCAAATGATTCATACCATCTAGACCCCATGCCTGTCTAGGTGGATGGGGTGCATCTAGATCCCCTGTGTAATCCATGTCCCTGTAAGGAAAGTCCTCCAGCGTCAGTGGAAACTGGAGCCACTGCATGTACAACTCATCCGTAAAAAACCAGCCCACATCACCGCCACCACGGCGGCGCATCATCTCCCCCCACCGAATCATACGAGGCTCCCTCACGCCTCCTGCCCTAAATGGCACCAGCGGTCGCAGTGTGGGGACCCTCTCCATAAAGAAGGCACACAAGAACGACCCAAAGCAGAACCCCTTGCCAGCTTCCTTCGCTGAACGCAGGTCAGGAACATCTGACCCCATGCAAAATAAGTCCCCTCCAGTGTACGCTCCACAAGCTGCATCTGCCCCCCAGACACCTTCTCAGGTGCCTGAGAGCCCAGGATCCGCACTATACATGCGGCCGTCGCTCGAACCACTGGCTCCCGTAAGACGCCAACTCGGAGTGCATTCCGATGCACCTGCGCCTCTGCCCCACAGAACCGCACTGCCATATCAACAATATCAAGATCCGCGGACCCCCGCGGCTGGGTATCTGCCACCCTCCCTAGGCAGGGAAACCCTGTCAGAAAATAGACATCAGTAAGGGTGAGGTCCACCCTCTCCCCCTGTACTCGGAACGCCAGTGAATCTGGCTCCCAGAAACTCACTAAGCGGTTCAGCAGCAACCCTGCTGACCGAATCATCGGAATCTCAGCAAACTTCAGTAGGCCGAATATCACAAGCATCGAATGCACGCGACGGTCCTCTCGGATAATGTCCACCAGCCCCTCTGGCATCTCTCACTCTCTCCATACAGTCCGTGGCATCCTGTCAGTCACACAACAAAGCCTCATTATATTCTTGTTCAAAATAGACATTCTCACCCTTCCCAAACAACTCCAGACACAAAAGACAGTCGCGGTCCAGACCGCGGCTGTCAAGCCAACAGTCGCGGCCCAGACCACGGCTGTCAAGCCGACAGTCGCGGCCTAGACCACGGCTCTCAAGCTGACAGTCACAGTCCAGACCGCGGCTGTGAAGCCCACAGTCGCGGTCCAGACCGCGGCTATGAAGCCGACAGTCGCAGTCCAGACCGCGGCTTTGAAGCCGACAGTCGCGGTTTAGACCGCGGCTGTCAAAACCGACAGTCGCGGTCCAGACCACGGCTGTCAAAACCAACAGTCGCAGTCTACACCGCGGCTATCAAGCCAGACAGTCATGGTCCAGACCGCGGCTGTAAAACCCCGACAGTCGTGGTCCAGACCGCGGCTGTCAAGCCGGACAGTCGCGGTCCAGACCGCGGCTGCCCAGACCGACAGTCGCGGTCCACCCTTTGTGGACCGTACAAGCACCCCCCCGGGACCCGCAACCCTCCCCCCAGACCAAAAACAAAACAGGCATAAGTTCAAAGGAATACCTGGCTCTCCCGAATCTCAAAACCGCCGGTCAGATCATCCAGAAATCCCACGTAAGCTCTGGTACACTCCGATCGTGTGCGAAATGGGAATAGTACAAATGACGTGTCATATTGGGCCCACTTACTATTTATAGCCCGTTGACCCTTTCCTTGTTTGGCCATTTCGAACCCATACGGAGTCCGTTTTCCGAACCGTTTCCACCATTGGAACCAGCACGACGAGACCTTCACAATGGTCACCTCGTTGCATCTTTTTGACTACATCATTTTTTACCCATTTTTTAAACACCCATAGTCGTCTCGGCTATGCGCGCCACATCGGCCGCAGTATGATCGTTCCACACTTTTTACATGAGCCATTCACTCCCGTCATACTGCAAAGGTTTTGTTCTTTTTCCACCATTCAACCACCCCGCAAGGAGGCCCACCAGTGTTCCCCCCCCCACCATCCGTTCTGATCATCATAAATATCCCTTAATTGAACACTTCCTCCTTGCCTGACATTTCCAAATGCAAAGTCTTCTTATTTGCTTTCAGACTCCTTAAATATGAAAGCAACCACGAGCATGAACTGTCATGGGCTCGCAAAATCCACATCACAGTGCCATTTCATTCTTTCAGAGTCTTCTTATTTGCTTTCAGACTCCTTAAAATTGAAAGCAACACCGAGCATGAACTGTCATGGGCTCGCACAATCCACATGACAGTGCTATTTCATCAGAGTCTCCTTATTTGCTTTCAGACTCGTTAAATTTGAAAGCACCCACAAGCATGAACTGTCATGGGATCGCAAAATCCACATGACAGTGCCATTCCATCAATACAGAGTCTTCTTATTTGCTTTCAGACTCCATAAAATTGAAAGAAACCACGAGCATGAACTGTCCTGGGCTCGTAAAATCCACCGGACAGTACGATTTTATATCCACACTTCTTCAAGTTCCCTAACCCTTGAAACACTTCCCCTGTGCCTCTTGCCGCTCTGATCGATCATCTCGGCAGCACCCCCAATCAGGTCGCCTTTGTTCAGAGTATTCTGCAGTCTCCTACCATTCTGACCACAGCTTGAGTCTCCCCTCAGCCCATTCACCCTCAAATGCTATACCGATATGATTCCTTACCCCCAGTCAGTTTCATATGCTGCCCGATCATCCCCGCCATCATACTCTGAACAAAGGAAGTTTGAGCCCACCCACTCTACTTGCCCAGTTATTCCCCCCAGTTTCTCACTCCTGACATCAGCACTATCACCTTTCGGTATTGCACCTCGCACTCCTGTCAAGGAAACATCATTGCCTTGATAGTTGCAGGTCTCCCTCTGTCGACGACAGCCCCTCTATTCCAGAGGATAGACCCAGAGCCCCCTGCGTCTTGGACCCATCGCCATCTGTGGTGAGTACCTACGGACCATTCTGAGAGGAGTCATCATTGCCTCTCCAAATGGTTGTTTCTCACATGATCGACTTCAGTACCTTATTCGCATCGTTGAGAATCGCGCAGGATATATATCCTTCCCATTTTGTGTCGAAGACCCCGGATTTCCCCCGACTCTAGCACATTGGTGAGTCACTTTGGAACGACTAGTTATATGTTCCCGTGGATGTCCGGGCTGCGTTGGCGATTGTATTCAGAAGCCATCCAGTTCTATGCTTCTTTGAGTACCCAGTTCAGTTCCATATCAGTGTACCATTATGAGTGTGACCCTTCTCACTCTGATCCAGCAGCGTATCAGTTCCTTCAGAACCCCATTCAGTAGCACTGCTGCCATTCCAGTGTATCAGTTTGTCAGCTCAGACCTGATCAGCTCAGCAGTATGATCCAGATTTGTGTCCCTTCCGGACCCTCCTGATATGCCCAGTGCTTATCTACTACAGGTCCTTCATTTTTGGGCCTCACACAGTTATGTTTATGTATCTTGATACGAGCATGGGAATGCCCGCCTCATCGATATATTGAGATTTCTTCCTCATTCAGTATTTGAGGCCATGTATATGTCAGGTCCCCATATTTTGGACCCCATTGTTATTCTTATGTTATATTCTGATACGAGCATGGGAATGCCCGCCTCGTCCATCTTCTCAGATGATCCCTCATCCATTATTGAGGTTATGTACTTTTTAGTCCTTGCAGGTGGTTCGAGATCGGTGTCCCGGACTTCAGTTGCTTCCTTCTCTTCTCCACACCCCAACACAAACCAAATATGACTCATGATGTCCATCGGCCATACGATGAGCTCCTTCCCTCGCACATCAGGGGGCAATCTGTTAACACCCAAAAATGGTTAACTACCTCATCTATCTCACTACATGGCTCATTTGTCTATTTGCCTACAATATTCCCCTGAAAATCCCACTAAAAAGCCTCCAAAAGGCCTAAAATGCCTCCAAAAGGCCATAAAACCATCTAAAAAGCCTCCAAAAGGCCTAAAATGCCTCCAAAAGGCCAAAAAACCCTTTTTCCTCCAAAAATATCCAAAATTCCTCTAAAAATAGCAAAAATCCCCAAAAGGGAAGAAAAAATATAAAATAATGAGGAAAAGGAGGAAAAAACCCTAAACAAGCTTCCCTAAACCACATGGTTTCCAAAACCATGGGCAAGCACTCCACCACTAAAAACTATAAATAAGTGGTGGAGACCCCTCATTTCACACACATTGTCATAAGCATCCTGCCTCTGCCGAAATTATTCTCGAAACCCTAGCTTACCATCAAGCTATTTTCACCATTGAGAACTCTTTTTGGCCCATTTCCACCACTGGAGAAGGAAAAGAGGCAGCTTGGAGTTCGAAGCCACCGACATCGGACCAGCGCAACGGACTCCACCAACCTCCTCATTGGAGGTAATATCAATAAAAATCACCATTACATATTTCTTTACTGTTTTGCTTCATGTTCTTTACTTTTTACTGCTTTAGCTTAGTCTTTATTTCAGTTTATTTTTGTTTACATCATTGAACTGCTACTAAGGATTCCAGATTCCTTAGTAGGTGCTCATCAGCACAAGCTAGGGTGAAAACCCTAGCTAAAGCTGCTTTCGATAGTAGCCTTGAAGTCCTTTGGTTTTGTACCACCTAAGTTTAGAAATGACATATATTTCAGACTTTGTTTGAATTTGATCATGTACCAAATGAAGAAAAAAATGCTCAATACTAGTTGTCTAGTTGTTTATAGTTGTCTAGTTAAATTGTTGAAATCTTCTTCAAATTTGTCTACTTTTATGGCACGTGTCAATTAATTATTTGCATTAAAGATTCTAAATTTAAAGTTCTTTTTTGGCAAGAGTTGTTTTCAAGATGGAATTTGCAAGGAACATCCTTTAAAATGAGTACAACTTTCCATCTGTAGATAAATGGCCAAACCGAGGTGGTTAATTGATTCCTTAAATTGTATTTATTAACATATGATGGGTATAAGAATCCAAGTGGTTAAAGTGGATACAGCTCTGTAATCTCCCAATCAAAATGTTAATTGTTCCTTTGGTTGAGTTTGGGCATGGTTTTTCTCACAACCTTCTTCTCCTATAATTTCTTACAATCCTACTAATTGACTGCTTTAGGTTTTCCTTCTCCAATATTGGGTTTCCAGACATTGTGTGGGAGAGATTTACTAGCCAAATGCAATCCGCCTTGAATTTTTGTCAAACACTTTAAATGGAAACTGTTGTAGGTGTAGTGTGACTGTTTGAACCATATGGGATTATCATTATGGAATTTGACTACATTTTTGGTGTGGTAGAGCATGATAATTGGTGGTATCTCTTAAAACTAGACAAGTGGTATTTAACATAGTGTAGTTACACAAGAAGAATAATAGACTTGAACATGTAGTACTAAAGAAAATCAGCTTGGTTTTTATTCCCACTCTCCCACAAATTTGGAATGCAAATGGATGGAACTTGCAACATGCATTTAGTTCCTTTGACCACTTTGTAGTTAGGCAAAGTACTCATGTCCCAAATGGAATGTTGAACAAGTAATTAACTCTACAAATTGCTTATGTAGCAAATTCTAATCAAAGTAATTAAATCTACAAAGATGTTGAAATCTGAATTCCATGTGTGTTTATACTAAAATCCTAATGAGGAATAAACATATTTGTAATGGAATTTGAATGAGTGGTAAAGTATTGCTTGGTTTTTTAGTTTTGTATTATACATGTTGGTCTATAATCTCACAAATTTTGTCTCAATTGGTATTGTTTTGATTCCACTATGTTAAATTCCTTAATGTTGTAAAGCATTATTAAATAAAGTGGATCAAACTTTTAGCTTATCCTTGTTAAAAACCAAACATCTTCACTGCTATTGATTAAGTTTAGATAAGACAACCTTAGTTTTTTTTTAAAATAAAATCATATTAGTTGAACTTTCACAAAAGATAGACTAGACAACTTTCATAGTTTTGTTTTGATTCAGAAAGAATCATGTTAATTTCAACTTTCACTTGAGATGGTAAAGTTCAAGTTCAATGTTTATTCAATAACTCTAAAAGTAGTTAGCATATATTTGAAGAATAATTTGGCCTAAACATTGTATTGTCTTGTAAAGCATAATTTACTTTGTTCATTCTAGATGTTGTCACGGGCCATTCTAAGTTGATACTCATATGGGTAGGCTTGTTCTCTTCTCAAGTTACATGGGTCAGCTAATGGCATTCCAGGGTTTGGTTCCTTACCTCTACGTCTTGTTCTATTGTGATATGAAAATGTATGGTGTACATGTGTGTGTATGTATGGTTGCAAATACACTTTATATGTGTGGTTACTATCTATTGATGAGATGATGTTTATATTCATGGTTGGAAAACTCATGAGAATGCATAAATGATCACACTAATATTTTGAATATAACACAGAATATGCATTATGTAATGAAATTGTGACTAATGTTTTAAATTGATTATTTGTTGGTATTTGCAGAAAAACGGTGAAGATGGCGTAGCTGATGATACTAATTATATTGCCACGGATGTACAAGAGAGGGATATTATTGACAATGATACAATTGGATCAAATTCAAATTATGATGGATATGATGTTGGGATAGATGATGAGGATTGGGATGAGGATGACGGTAGCCATTAATGCTACTATTGAGGTTGTGGATGTTTTTTTCTTTCTCCATGCTAGTAGACAAATATTGTTATTTTTGTGATTATCCAAGATCGTAGTACATTTTGGGTCATTTTGATTTGTGATTATTCAAGTTCATAGTACATTTTGATTTTTATTTGTATACATATAACCTTGGATTACTGTTGATAATTTTGATTTTTAATATTTCTTGTAATATTGATATTTTCACTATATATTGTCTATTCTTCTTTTAACCTTAATACGATTATCTGTACGATAGATTATTGATGTGATGATGTTTTATAATTTCACTTATTTTGAATGAAAGATAATGCCGATGTTATCATTATTATATTTTAAATTTATATATATTGGATGTTGTTGATGATCTTTTAATGGAAAATTAATATTACCGTTTTGGATAAATGTTGCATGTTTATGTAAAATTTATTCATAAATGCTATGCAATTAATATCATTAATTGTATGTACAATTAATTTGAATGTTTCATTATGTTATTTAATAACTATGAAGTAATGATAAATGATAACTATTGAAATTAATGAATAATTATAAGATATAATTAATATAAGAGCACACAATTGGATATGGTTGTAGGTGTTAAATAACAAGTCTAATGTGGTGCTAATAAGGAAACACAAACATGAGCTAAAACAGATGCCCACCATGTTCTAGATCTATAAGCAACAATGGATGCAAAACTTGGTACTAAGTTGGAAGTCAATTTTGATGCTATTTTGGACACCAAAGTAGAAGCTGAAGTAGAAGCTAACATAGTGGCCAACAAAGGAGCAAAATTGGATGCTAAATGAGAAGCTAAATTAGGTGCTCATGAGGAAGCAAAATAAGAAGAAATCCTAGGAGTTAAACAAGAAGCAAAATGTGGTGCTAGTGTGGGAGTAAAAATGGACGATACATTGGGCGCTAAAGTAGTAGAAAAACATGGTGCTAATGTGGGCGTAAATAGAGATGCAAAACTAGACATCAAAAAGGATGCAACACTTGGAAATAATGAGGAAGCCAAACATGGTGGTGATATGGTAGAAAAATGAGATGTTACTTTGGATGCAAAACATGACGCTATATAGCAAGAAAAATATGGTGCAACAATAGAAGAAAATTTTGGCGCCATTTTGGTAGCAAAACACGATGCAAAAAAGGAAGCAAAAATTGGTGCAAATTTGGAAGTGAAAATTGATGCATATTTGGAAGTAAAACATGGTGAAAAATGGGATGCTAAAGTGGTAGCGAAAATGGATGCAATATTGGATGCTAATTTGGATTCAAAAATGGTGCTAACGGGGATACCATTTAGGAAGCAAAAGAAGACGCTCTCTAGGAAGCAATAACAGACGCTCTCGATGAAGAAAAATAGGATGTTATTTAGGAAGCAAAGTTGGATGTTATTTTGAAAGCAAAAAAATATAAGCTATTTTGGATGCCATAAAGGATGCTATTTAGGATGCAAAAAAATATGCTTTTCGAGATGCTTTAAGTTTTTTCCATGATGTGTCCCATTTAGCATCTACTTTGGCCACTGAATTTTAAAAAAAAGTACACTAAAAAGGGACGTTAAACGGGATGCTAATTCTAGGATTTGTTGTAGTTGAAGGACCTAGGAGAGCGTCTCGAGAGGAAACTAGCTTCCCGAGGGTGAATAAATCACCCACACAGCTGAAGCCAGGTTACATGTATGACGACTAGATTCATCTACAAAACCTATGAACCACTCAGATGACATCTATAAAAATCACCAGACGATATAAGAACACTAACCAGCTAATTATTGTACTTAAAATTACATAAAATAAAATACAAGAAAAAGCACTAAGCCTAAGCATAGTACTTCTTCAATCTTCGTCAAACAAGTTTAGTTTTGAGATAGGTTTGGATTCCATGTTCAACGATATATGGATCTATGCCTAGTATAGATGACCATGAACATGCATCGCACAATACATTTAACAGGGAAGTATATATGGCAACCTCTTCTGAGAAAGAGTTTGTATCAATATGCACATATTCAACGACATGAGGGTTTAGAAAGATATTGATAGAATCAAAATCTTATACCAGTCTCATGTCGAACTCTTGGCTTTCTATTCTACTCAGATCTGGAAAGAAGAAGGATCTATGGTGAATATCTTCAGAGATCTTGTCTTTCCCACTCATGGCTTCCAAAATGGCTTCATCCGAAGGAAAAACCATGTTTAAGCAGTCATCTGAATATAAGGAGTTCTCTGCGTAAGCATGAAGGTAAGCCTCTTTTGAATCCTCTAAGAATGTAGGAGGAATCAAAATTACGATAGCTTGGTAAGCCACTTCCACTACAGATAAGGGAACCAGAGGTTTGTCATGGGTAGAAAGGACCCAAGAATCAGTTCTATCAACAATCGAGGTGATAGACTTACTCACACTTGTAGAACATAGATAATTTATCGAGGCTAGGATATCAAATGTTCCCATTAACAATGAATACATTCCATCCCCAAAGCTCTCCATAGTCGATTTGACCACCTCAACCAGTGGTACCATGGACTCATTCGTTTACAAATGACTACTTCGAGTGAAATTGAGTTGGTCAACTGTAACCAACTTTCCTAATGTCGAAAAACCACTACAAAAAGAACAACCAATGAAATTGTGCACATAGCGTAAGTCCAACTTCTCCCCAGAAGTAAGTTATAGTCCAATGGAGCATCAATCATGTCTACTTCAATAGACACCGCTTTCCCTACCAACTTAATCTCCAAAGTTGGTAGGATATCATGTAGATGGAAAGACCTCCCATCGAAAGCAGTAAGCAAGGTGTTCGATGGAACTAGTTCTAGGGAACCTAAAGTCTTCTAGCAAGAAAGAGACATAACACATGTGGAAGCACCCTCATCAACAAATGTATGCTCAACATTCTTACAACCATGAATGATGTCTACTGACAAGGCCACATGATACAGTATGCACATCTTCACATCTAATAGATTGAACTTTTCCATCAAACTCGAAGAATCCATGCTTCCTAAAGATGCTAAAAGTGCATCTTGTTGAGCGGGACAACTATGAAGCACTTCGAATGAGGACATCACACAAGGGGCTTGGGCCAAATATTCCACCACAGAGTAGTTAGAAGCAGCCCTAGATTTTCGGTTGTGAAATTCCCTTTTAAAGATACCTTTCGGTATTTTAGGCATTGGGTCAACATGTTTCTCAATTGTGAGGGGCTTAGAGGTTTCACCAACAGACTTACCCTTCTCAGAAGCCTTCGTCTCATAAATTTTATTTATCATCTGGAGCAAGGTACTAGAACGTACCATGTTGATATAATTTTTGTCACAAGGGGCACCTGAGGTGCCCCCAACTACATTACAAACATAAGTTGCATTCTGTCCATGGAGAAATGGTTCCTTCAAAATAGTTGTTTGTTGGGTTTTTAGAAACTTCTGATTTTGGTCAATAAGATGGAATTGATGAGTTAAGTGATCTCCCTAGCATAACTTACAAGGAAATTTCACCTTCATCATATGCTTCTTTCCCCCACCAGCAGTGTTCATGGGTTTAGGCTTGTTTTGGTTTCCCTCACCTTTCTTCCCCTTCTTATTTTTCCCACTGGGTTGTTGATTTCCCTTTTCGGAGGATTGTGTGAAAACATTGGAATTTTGGGGTGAGGGGGCGGCTTTTGCTTCCTCTATTGTAGACTGGTTAACAGTCAACTCATGGAGTTGCTTGGCCAATGAATCTATAGTGGGAGAATTCACTTAACCAACCATGCCATCAGCATGGGGTCCAGGATTTGGTTTCTTAACACTATGGGTAGACCACGATGCCTCACATATGATTTCATATAATATCCCAGAGTGGGAATATATCAAATCCATCTATTGGGCCCTGAACATGGCCTCTTCTTTAGTGGTCACCACCAAAGTGGATACATACTAAGATATACAAGGCAATAAATATTTAAGGAACCAATATAAGAGAAACTTGGGGGGAATATTGGCCTTTATAAGCCTCTTCCATCTTCTCCACTCTTTGATATGATCCAAAACGAGAGTGGCTTTGTCTTGCCTAAAAGCAGACATGAATTCTGTGCCAGCATCATACCAGAAAGGAAGCTAGAAAAGGTTCAAGAACACATTAGCTAAGTCCCAAAAAATGTCAAACGTAGAAAAAGGAAATTCAATATACCACTTTGTTGCAACGCTAGTCAAAGCTCTTTGGAACAGCCTCAATCGAACGTTGTCATCATTTAGTGAGTTGGAAGAGAACCATAAATGGAAAGTGGTGATATGGGCACCTAGATCTTCACCAATTTTTACCTCAAACTTGGGAATGTACGAGGGTAAATTGGTTGGAACAAGTGGCCATGTGGAACTATGTTTCACTAGGTCATTCATCAACTTAGTCAAATATGGCAAGTTTAACGTTTGCATGAAAATCAGTTTAGGTGTAACTAGAGCCTGAAAAGGATGATTTTGCGAGGTAGAAGGACCTTCCCTCTGGTTCCAAAAAGTAAAGGTGGGGTTTTTCCCATCAACCAATTGTGAAGTAGTTGGACTACTTTGAAATGGATTCCACCAATAAGCTAGTGGATTATTTGTGTGTAGTGCAATATAAGTACTTTGAACCCATCCAGATGAAACTAGAGTCTGAAATACCATAGCAGGTATCCCTTCACTAAAAATTGAAAAGCGAGAGCTCATAAATGAGGCCAAAATAGGAGTTTGGAAAACTTGACCATAATTATTTCTATTTCCAAACTTCATCCCCACATATGTAGGTGTAGGGTCTACATAAGGAGTAGATGGGGGAATGTGCCCCCCATTCCATGTGAATCCCTGGACAAATGAAGAGGATCCAATAAGACCACTCTGAGAAGTATGCATGAAAGAGGGTGAAGCAAAGGGTGCACTAGAAATCCGAGTGACAACCCTACTAAAAGGACCTACTACATTTGAGGAAGTCAATGGTTGAACCACCCGACTACTTGGTGATAAAGGTGCAGTAGATGCACTTGCTCTAGGAGTACCAACCGAGGGAGGTGGCACTCCTCCAGCCAAAATGGCTGAAGTGGGGGTAGACATATCTTCCGCAGAGCTTTCCATAATGCTGATCACGAGAACATCAATCACGGGTGAAGTGAATGGAAGAACTTGGACGATCACAAGATCATTTAAGTCAGTAAGAGGGGGGTTAAAGTTCCTCGCAAACTCATCATTCTGTAAGTCTTCAATCTCTACTGCGGTTGTATCAACCTGATTGGTCATAAGTTTTGGTTCAACTAGAACTTCGGTTACTCCTACCGGTTCGAAAGAACCGTAAGTATCTAATATATGCCTTTGAGGGGGCGGTGGAGGCTCCACTGTAAAATATGGAGGAATGTTTTGAAAACTTCTTAATCTTATGAGAGTTTGGTCCTCCATGGATAAAAAATGACTCTTCACACACCTAAAGGCCTACTAATACAAACAAATTACACAACACTCATTAAAAAATGTCCTAAATCCAAACAAACAAACACGTATAATATATGCCTTCCAGAAGAAAGCTCATACATGGTTACTTGGTGGCCATGTAGATTTTATTAGGCATAAGTGGAGGAATCACCCAACTGCCCTCCCACACATTCTACTAGGGTTACCTTCCAATCCCATCCAAGGTAGACCAGAAATAGCCTTCTGGTATACCTGTTGTTTTCCCTAAAGTCCGCTTCCTAGACTATGGGGTTAGTAGTGTTCATGCACCTCAAATAAAAGACAATTTTTTTTTAAAGTTTTGTTTGGATAACAATATAAATTAGACAGGTAAGGATAAAAAGGTAGAGACACAATATCTGAAAACTTTAGAAATACAAGTGCAAAAGACAATAATCCCATAGGAATGGCTGAAAAAACATTTGATGTACATGAGATAAGCTTATCAAAACATATAAATCCAAATAATAAAAAAGAAATTCACATTTGTAGCATATATAAAAGTATTGGTATCTGAAAACACTTTTCAAACATCAACATGTATTTAACATTCACTTGCATACATTAAATGAACATAGAAAACATATACATCACAGTTAATGGATGAAGAGTTCAAACTGAACAAAATAATATTAAAACAATATACATCAAAGGCCTAGCACCATATAGTATATTAAAATGTCATTCAAACTGCAAAATAATTTATTACACAAATAACCATTGAATGTCTGCACATTCTCCTAGCAGATCGACTCCCATGTGTGTCTCCTATTTCTAAAAAATATTGCAAAATATATAGAACAAAACCTAAAGGTAGCATCCCAAAATTTTGTTTAAAAGATCCACTTTTTAAGGATAAGACTTATAATTATAGAAGAAGTATATAGAAAAAAGGAAATTTAATTTATGACAAGTGTCAACTAAAGATAATTTCAAATCCTTCTTGCTACTTCAGCCAAGGTGGCTAGCCCATCTGGAACACATGACTTTTCTTGTAACCTCTTGATATCCTTCTGCATGCAACGAAGCTTTATTGTCAGCTCTTCTTTATATTTTACTAACTGATCTTTTACCTTTTGCACTAGTCTAC
Organism: Pseudotsuga menziesii; assembly: GCA_001517045.1. Lineage (NCBI taxonomy): Eukaryota > Viridiplantae > Streptophyta > Pinopsida > Pinales > Pinaceae > Pseudotsuga > Pseudotsuga menziesii. The sequence goes on from LPNX010156254.1 coordinate 318,269, forward strand.
TCCTTTTCACTACGTCCTCTAAAACCTGATTTAGCTCAGCAATATTATGATTCACTTCCTGTAAATCTTTCTTCAGCATTATATTTTCCTTCACCAATTGATTATTGATTTTATGTAAATGTGCATTCTATCTTCTAAGCTTCTCAATTTCTATGTTTTCTTTATCTTGTTTCAAATCCATCATATCACCTCTTGCATATTCATCTATAAACTTTTTCTTGTTAATTTTTGCAACTATTTCTTTTTCTTGTTCTGTGAGAACTTGCTCATTACATCTTGCTTGCTTATCTGATGTTTCACCAATCTCAGCTTTAGGAAACAATGATGGATTATCTTCTTCCATGTCACTAGAATTATAGAGGAAACTTTTAGGTTCTAGATATGGAATTTGTTTTAAGATTTGGTTAATGTTATCAAAGACTTGATACATGGCTGATTATAACTCCTTAGATTTATTGTTTTCCTCATCATCAATGGATGTATCTTGAAAAAATTTCACCTACCTTTTATTAAACCCAGGGTTTAATAATGTCTTCATATTCATTCAGAGTTTGTTCACTGGTTTGGTTTTAGGTCTTGAATATACTTTTAGAGGTTTGAATGAAAACTTTGTTAGCTCTGAAATATTTTTAGTATTAATCGGTCCCTCTTTAACTGTCTATATCTCATCAATAGATCCTAGAACTGAATTGTCATTCTTTTCCCACCCAGGCTCTTCTTCTGGTAGCTGTGTCGAGGTTATCTCTTCAGGACATTCTTTCTCCTGATAATATTCAGACTTATTTTCAGACGAGGGTTTTGTTTCTACATTATAATAAGTCTCTAAAACCTTCTTTTTAGAATACTTTTTATTTCTCTTTCTTTTCTCTACATATTTAAAATTAACTTTGAAACCCCCCTAGAAAATAAAATGGGACCATGACCTTTCTACTTTGCCTAAATCCTGAGTAATTAAAAGCTTAATCAACCCGTGATGGAACATATTACTATCAAAAGAGCTAGGATGGTTTCGAGCCCTAACAACCATTTTTTCCAGAATTTTTAATAAATAAAAAGGGAGGTTTGATTTATTTGCACCTGTTAAATGCTATAGGAATCTCATATGATAACGATACACAGTGCCAAATCTTCCCTCGCAAGTGACATACCTTTGGATAATATGCAACACGTCCTGCCTTTTTTCAAAAAGGAAAGCCCTTTGGATTTCCTCGCTCCAATCTAGATTTTTATGAGTTGGTAACAGGAATTGGCTATAATATTCATTGATAGTTTGTCTTTTATACCACCTTTCCTTTTCAAGAACAATGCCAGTAGCATGCGAAATGGACTCCTCTATGACTGTAAATTCTAAACCTCCAACTTGAACCGTAGATCCATCAAAACTCTGACATAAAGCTTTAGTAACCCCAATATGATGTTTTGCAATATTTTCAAACATAACATACCAATCAATTTCCTTTACTTTTTCGAGGGTTGAAGGAAATTTTTGCATCCATTTGACATCTAAAGGTTCTGTTCTAAGCAAATGACCACTTGGTTGAAATTTCCTATCAACACTCATAGCTGAATCATGAACTACAGATGCAACACTGGAGCAAGATCTTTGATAATTATGAAGAAACCCTTGTTCCTGAAAAACCATGTTTTCCCGACCCTTTTTTCAGAGTACAAACTATAAGGTGGAAAATGATGAAGAAAAAAGGTTTTGTACAAGTGTTTTAATGCAGTACTGTTCAATCAGCAGATGTCGAATTATGGTCATGCACATAGCTCAAAGAATTCTAGCATAATGATGATACCTGCAAAGCATCTCATCCTCGTTGAGCTGGTAGCGTACCTTCTCCTTGAGTAATGTTCATGTATTGCGAGCTCACCTTAGTAACCATATAGAATATTTTGAAACCATAGAATTTTTTTTAATGAACTAGAAACATCCTATAGGAGCATAGGTTAAGATCTGAATGTTGTAAATACCTAGAATATTAAAAAAATGAAATCAAAACACACCAAAAATTTAGGATAAAAGGAAATGGGTCAAACACTTGAGTATGAACACTAGATGTCAAAGATACTAAAGGCTCCTGCAACTATACTGAAAGTATGGGAGGACAGTTGCAATCTTGATTCGTACGCATGGGAAGGATAGCAAATCCTGAAACTTTGTCAACATCGGCACCGCACAAGGCCCGAGAAATGGTATTGACGGAAGTCCCCATATGCATAAAAATATTGGTCTATGCTCGAACAAGAAATTAGAGGGTTATATCCTCATTCGAGGTCCTCAAGCGAAATTGTTCTTAACTATCGTGTGAGAGGAGCTTCCGAGATACAATCAATATAGAGGAGGTTGACCAACTACATCTGAAATCAAATACTTGTGGAGAGTTGAAACTCCCTAATCCACAAGTCTAGTATAAGCTAGTTGGTGTAAGAGCCTAAAAAATAAAACTTACTAAGAATTTTTAAGTATGTCCTTTTTAATAGGATGATTTTAGTCAAAGGTAAATAGTGTGAAACTTATGTGGTGTTAAAGACTTGATAAAAGAAAGCAAAAATGATGTATAAAAGTAAATTTTCAAAGCAAATTGCAACTACTAATCCAATGTTTTCTTTTCATTTTGTAAATGGAAGTTAATGAACTTAAAACTAAGTATGAGAAACTACAAGACCTTTTAATTATTTTTGAAATTTTTCTTTAAAAAATAGTGAGAAGCAATACTCAAGGAAACCTTATGAAAAAGTATAAATTTTTTTTGTCATTTCTTTTCAACCAAATTCAAAAATTACTATGAAAGTGAATGCAATACTTGAGAAATTTTGACTAATATAATCATATAATAGTGAAATGAGGAAAAAGGATCCCAAAGTGATCTACTTCAACTAAGAGGAAGAACACTTGAACACACCCTGACTTGGAGAAACTAACCAACTTAAAAATTTCACTACATCCACAAAGAAAAGTGTGACAAACTGAGACTACAAGAAAAAATACATAGTATAAATCATTCAAGGACTTGATCACTGACCTAGAACATAAGCACTCAACCTTAGAAACCAAGCAGAAGGACTACCAGCACTCACCAATGCAAGAAAATCAAACACAAAATTTTCAAGGACTTGAAGAAATCAAGTAAATGGTCTGACATATAGACCTCAGACTCATAGATTCATGTCATAAACATAACCCTTTCAAGCAATCAAAATCCAACATACAGGGACAAGCAAACACTACTGAACCAAAAGACTGCTACATGAAACATGCGTCTGTCTATGCAGACAACCTACGTGTGACACACGGCTGTCCAGAAGGAAACCTGCATGTACATAGTGAAACACGTGACTCTCTAGGAAGACAACCCATGTGTGGTGCTAATTTTTTTTCAAATAAAATGACTACCAACAAAGCTCTCAACAAGAAAAACTATAAATCAAAAGCCAAAAAGAATAAACACACCCAGAATAGAAATTAAGCAAAGGCTCGTAAGGGAACCTGAGGAATGGACCAAAGCATGCTAGATTCCGCAATGGAATCATTAGTTCTATTGTTCAGGACAATGCACCCTTGTAGCTTAGGGTCTCTCAGGTTACCAACTTACTAAGACACTTGTAGACAATCAACTTATTTATAAAATGAAATAGGAATAGGAAGGAAAGTTGGCTTTCCCAATTTATGATGGTTGATCCAATGTTGGTCTTATACTATTTCATTCTCTTCAAAACTTCCATGGCTTCTCCAATTATCTTGCAAAAGAAAAATTCTTCAAGAAATATCTCAAATATATATTAATGGTTGGTTAAATTCATATTCACAATAACTTAATTGAAATAATTCATAGTCCATCATACATGAGAAAGAAACAATATAAAGATTGGAAGAAGAAATTTCTTTATTCATAAACAAATAATGGTGGGACTACAACCAAACTTCTAAAACAAAGACTCCTTTGCAAACCAAGGACACTGAGTTATGTTGCTCCAAGAGTTCTGAAGGAATACCACCGGTATAAATTTTCTCTTCTAATAATGATTGATTAGCCCCATCCCATGCCCTCTATTTATACATGGGGAAATAGAGAGGTTTCTAAGGTTAGGATGGTTAGGATGGTTGAGACAGTTGAGACAGTTATTGATTAATGCTCAACTGTTCTCGACTAATCATGATTTATATTTTTTAACATTGAATTAAGGTACACACGAGTATATATATAGGAAATGTGCATATGACACGCTCCTTCCTTTAAGGAAATTATACATGCGTGTTGCAATGCAAATAGTTGTGTGTGCATCCCTAATCTCTAAATGTAAATATATTAAGCTCGTTAGGATTTTATGTATCAATGTTCATGCACATCTATAGTGTTTTAGATTACTTCAATGGTATTGTCCTTTTGTGTCTTGAAATATTGGATGTCAGTACTCGGATGAAGAAGTGCCATTTTGGTTGATAACACCATTCAACATCAGAACATGTTTGTGCAAGTCTTTTAAGAATGTAAATTTAACACCATTATACTTTCAATATGTTTAAACAACATATTATCATAGTTTGATACTTCTAGTATCGATACATTTACAAACTATTTCCAAAACGTTTAACAAAACACTCTCTTGACATATCAAATTATCTAAACTATGGTTTACCATAAATTCAATTGATTAATTGAACATAACATCATGCTAATATGTCTTAATATTCAATGAATCACCTTGATTCTAGATGTTACATTTTTCCATCACGATATTTATCTTCCAATGATTCTTTCAATTCTCATTTGATGATGTGTCTTGCAACCATGAGTACCTGCACTTTGTACTCACAATTGCTTGCTAAATATTATTTGCATCATAAACTCACAAAGACAATTATAAAATATAATAGCAAGTTACTAATTTAAATTACATAAACTCTTGATACATCAAGATATTATTTTTCTTAATACATTACTTTCTTGATATCTTAATCATAACTACACTTCATGAACCTGTTACGGAAGGAAAATTCATTCCTTAATTATAAACACTAATTTACATTAAAATTTTAGTATTGTGACTAATTTACTTCACCATGCCTTCTCTTCATCATCCTTGACTCGTAGTATATTAGCACCATGCAATTAACCTTTCTAGTACTTTCTAATGTAATTGTAAGCAATATGTAGAATTAGCTATACTAAAACATTTCTGCGTAGATGCATTTAAACATTCAAGAAGTATAGACTGCAAAATCTAACGTAATGATTCATCTTTATGCTTTAATCCTTGTATACTTAATCATAGTATGCTAGTATACTCTCACAATGTATATTGTTGACAAGTTATACATAAATTAAGGTAAACATATATTTTGCACATGTTTGCTAATCAAGCTAGTTTATGTACTTCAGTGATCAAAATTTTCCAACCTGTCTTTTTCATAACACCCATGCAAATAGGTAAACATAAAGTCTTGGTTTCAAACAAGTAACTTCTCACAAAATCCACACATATCTCTATATATGTGAGTCCACTAGGTTTGAGTGTTGTGAACGTGTTTTGACACCATTTTGTAGCAAACGCAATTTCCACCTTACCACTTTCATGGAAATTGCATATAAATTTTTTATTAAAAATATTTATAATTCCCAAGAATGTTGATGCCAAATATTATTTATCCTATCAACGAGGAACCACTCTATATTCACATAAAAAGAAGGATATGTACTTTAATATACTAATATATATGAACTCAATTCGATCAAGTCTTTTTGTATATAGTCATAATCATTTTCATATGTTCATGAAGTATAATTCTAGTTTTAAATAATAACCTAAAAATCTTTGTCCCTGCTTTCTCGTCTCTACATGAGAAGCTATAATAAAATTCTACATTAATTCAACATCATATTAATGTTATCTTTGTAGGATAACAATATTTTCCCTTAAAAACAAAACACATAATTTAGCATAGGGGTGTAAGATAAAATTTCCTAGATAAGTTTCCACTCATAATAACTTAAATGTATATTAATTGTCAAAGAAGATTTCATGGACTTATTGAAAATTCTCCATTACATAAAGTACATTATTTAGTGTCCATCACTAACCATACTATTTCTTTAGTAGCTCACATATCATCACCATTCATATAATTCGTGTGTGTAAGTTAAGTCTTAGTATTTCAAAATGACATTCTTTTACCAATACAACTCTATACTTGCTTCATCCCATCCATGGAGTTATGTCAACAAAAAATTGTTCATATTTTTATTATCTTATCCAATAAAAGGGGTTACAATTTCACGGTACACTTGTCTCTTTGAAAGAGAACACTTTACAAACTATCTTTAATATAGGGCATTCCATTACCATCTAAAATAACTCCGAATCTTTTCACTTTAACTATCCTAGTGAAGATCATAAAAGACTAGAACTTTAATTGTACCAAGCTTCTAACATATTAGAGTTATTGGCTCTTGATCAATAGAAAAAGAATAAAGTTTCTAAAGTAAACAATCACAAAATGAGACATGAACTTTCCATTCTACACATAATTTCTGGTTATCCTTGACGCTCTTTTAAAAGTGATAAGGAGATATTTAAATCTTCCACATTCAAGTTCATTCCTATCCTTCCAAAGAAAGTTTAAAATCATTCATTCCTATCATTAAAATCGGATTTCAACAATTAACTAAAAGATCCATATCTATAGGATTTCATTAAAGAAAAACATTAAACTTTATTATTTAATTATGGAATTAATCTCACATAAGTTTGTGATTGCAAGATTGAAATAAATCTTATTAATTAATCTTTATTTTTCTTTTTTCTTGAAGTCTCCTTTCATTTTGAAAGACAATCTCTAAACAAACAAATAAAGGCTACAATACATTTGAATAAATGTATGTGTATTCTTTTAAATAACATCATACGAGATCACATTTTTCTTTTAATTAACAAAAAGATGTAGACAATTGAAATCATTATGTGGAACATACACGAGTAGAGCAGACGTTCCTTTCAATAGTCACCCAGAGGTGTAAAGTGTAATGTTTGAATCGACTTTAAAAACGGTTATGAAAAATAATTATATGACTAGAGATGAGTGATGTTCTTCGCAAATGCATCGACAAAGGAAACTTATAGGTATGGTATTGATCCAGATTTATGCAGGAACACAATAGAATACATAAATAACCATAGAAACAAATATGCAGCAGAAATAACACTTCATTTCATTAATCAATAACTGAAACTTGTTTACATAGAGAATGGAAATAAACTAGCTAGAGTGCTGGTAGCTTATCTCTGAAAAGAGACGAGGTGGCTACATGCCTCTGAACTCTGTGTTACAATGAGGCTCGAAAGCCTATATATTATTGAGAAACAATGGAAACCCTACACATCCAAAAACCTAACCCTAGGAGGTGAAACGCCTTAATGTGGGCCCCGTTGGGTAACTTGGTACATCAATTTCCCGGGGTCATAACTTTAGCATACTACCTCCATTTGCCACGCATGATACATCGCTAGAAAGATCTATTTAAGGACTAAATCCATAAATAGAAAATAGCCACTCCAAAACGGACTCATATTTGGTCGCCCATTCGATGCCAAAAAAACGTCGTTTAGGGCCTCAAAATGGCTCCAGAATTTTAGGACCCGAAAACTCCCAAAAATAGTAAATTGTGCTACAATTAAGGAAACTGGAAAACTGAAAGAAACAATGGTGGGCGTGCAAGAGGAATAGTTGGATGGCCACCAATATCCTCCTGGATCATTCCTCCCCTCTTAGGAAGAAATGGTCCCCATTGCGTTGAGTTCCTCCATGAGATGAGGAAACTTCTGTTGAACTTGGTCCCTAGTGAGCCACTTTCCCTGGTGAAGGAGTTGTCCTGCTTTGACAACTCGATATAGCTGGATATTCTACTGGCGGGTGTTCTTTATCTGTGTGTCCATAATCCGGTCAGTTGTGGCTTGTTCCATGCAGTCAGGGTTTAACTCTGTTGGTGTGAGTTGTTCTGCCATGTCTGATGTGTCTAGTGGAGGTGTAAAGTAGGGCCAAAGGAGGTCCATATTGAACACTCAGTGCAGACCAAGGAATGGTGGAATACTGAGCTCGAAGGCATTGTCCCCGATAGCCTTGGTGATGGTGTATGGCCCATATTGGAGCAGGTGATCAGCGAGGTGCTCCTTTTGTAAATGTAACCACACTTTGTTGCCCACCTGGTAGTTGTGTTGCACCTGATGCTGATCATGTCACTACTTGTACTTAGCATTGGATCTGTCCAATATGTCATGAACCTGTTGGAGAATGTGTTGAATGCGGTCAATGAAGCTGTTTTCCTTGGAAACTTCAGACTGAATGTGAGCTGAATCAGCCTGAGTAGCTGCAAATGGCATGGCTACGTCAATGGGACATAGTGGCTAGAATGCCAAGCCCACCTGAAAGGGGCTGTTGTTGGTTGAGCTGTGGAGGGCCCAGTTATAGTTTTGTTGTACATAGGAGAGGTTCTCATCCGATGTGCATGGATGCTTTGAGTTGTACATGCACAAAATGTGTACGATCATCCTATTGACGACCTCTATCTGGCCATCAATCTAGGGATGGGAAGCTGTGGACTTTGTGAGCTTGGTGTCTAGCATTAACCATAGGCTAGACCAAAATGTACTAAGGAACCTATTGTCCCTTTTTGAGATTATAGACTGTGGGATACCAAAGTGTACCCACACTCGTTCAAATAAGAGTTTAGCAGTGGCTTCTGCTGTGATATTCTTCTTGCAAGCCGCCATTATGTCCATCTTTGAGAATCTTTCAATGACAACAAACACACAGTCATTGCCATGCTTAGTAGAAGGAAGGCCTGACATGTAATCCATGCAGATGGATTCCCAAGGTCGACTAGGGGTAGGAAATGGAGTATAGAGGCCTTGCTTCTTAATGGATGGTTTGGAAATGGCGCAGGAAGTGCAGGATTAGATGTACTTCCCGATGTCCTGTTGAAGGTTCGACCAATAGAGATAATTATGCAGTACTGCCACTGTTTTGTCGACCTTGAAATGCCCAGCAACCTGACTGTATTGCACTTCCCAAATCATCTTGGCACGCTCGCTTGAAGGAACACAAAGGTGTTCCATGTGACACAGTAGTACATCCTGGAGGTGAAATTTTGGAACTTGGTTTCCCTCCAAGAGCATTTGGTATGTGTGGCTGAAGTCTGGATCACTCTTGTAGAGAAGCGGCCAATCATAAGTCTCGTGCCCACAAGAGTTGAGCACGGTCCTTATCGCCACGATTGGTGGTAGATTGAGGCAATATACAACATTATTGGTGCTTCCCTTCTTGTACTTGATGTTCAAATGAAACTATTGTAGATTTGTGGATGACTTCTGATGGTGATTGTTATGTAACTTCCCTTATGTTTTCATGAACTGCATGGGTTAGTGGTCTATGTGGATGATCGTTTCCTTCCTCAAAATGTAATGCTTCCATTGCCGGCAAGCCTGTACAATGGAATACATCTATTTGTCATAAGTGGGATATTTGTAGACTGTGTCTGACAGTGTCTCACTATGATATGCCACTTGATGCCCTTGTTGAGTAAGGAATTCCCCAATAGCATCGTCAAAGGCATCTATCTCGATCTCAAATGGTTGTTGCAAGTCTGGTAATGTGAGCACGGGATCACAATAGAGGCGATGTTTCAATTCTGCAAATGCCTTATGCTGAGTTTCTGACCAAAAGAATCTTTCTTTTGCTCCTCCCTTGGTGACTTGACTCAAGGGCCAAGTGATATGAGAGAATCCCAACATGAACTTGCGGTAGAATTTAGCAAGGCCCAAAAAGATGCGAAGCTCTATTAGAGTAGTTGGGGCTGGCCAATCCCGAATGACTTGGATCTTGGTTGGATCCACATGTACCCCATAGTCATCAATAATGTATCCTAGATACTGAACCTAGGTCTTGCCAAAAGTGCACTTGTCCAAATTGGCACACAACTTGTGCTGCCGTAATGTTTGGAGGACCTGTCGGATGTGGTGGAGGTGCTCTTCCCAAGTATGGCTAAAGATCAGGATGTCATCCAAGTACACTACTACAATTGAGTTGGTGAATGGCCACAAGATGTCGTCCATCAGTCTCATGAAGGTTGCAGGAGCATTCGTTAGCGTGGAAGGCGTGACCAACCATTTGAAAAGGCCCTCCTTGGCTTTGAAGGAAGTCTTCCACACATCGGTCGGCTCAATCAATACCTGGTGATAGATGGAATTTAAGTCCATCTTGATAAAATATTTTTCCCCTTTAATTTGGTCTAGAAGGTCATCAATCCATGGGATCGAGTACCTATTCCAGACAGCAATCTTGTTCGGCACCCAATAGTTAACACAAAGTCTCCAAGTCCCATCCTTTTTCTATACCAACATGATCGGGCTCCCACAAGGCGATGAACTTGGCCAGATGTGGCCCTTCTGCAGTAGATCTTGAATTTGCCTCTTTATTTCATCATTCTCCAGAATAGAGCGGCGATAGATCGGTCCATTGGGTAGCAGTGCACCTGGGGTTAAATCGATGGGGTGCTTGACCTGACAGTGGAGAGGCACCCTGGTGGGTGAGGTGAATATGTCCCAGTACTCCTCCACAACCTTGTCCATTGTTTTTTGTCATGCAGAGGGGCCCTATCTGGAGGTTGTGGCCACGACCTTCTTCTTTATCCGAGGGCGGATCATCAAAAAAACAAACTTCCTGATTTTGGAAATGAGCTTACTACATTGTTTTGCAATAACCAAAGAGATAGCAGTAGGGGGTGTTACCTTTGGTATCCTGTACAAATTATTTCCCAACGTAATAATAACAACATGAGACTGGGACTCATACACAGCATGTCGCTTCCATAAGTATGGTTGACCTAATAATACATCACAAACATCAAGAGGAGCAATATCACATAATACCTCATCGGTGAAGTGCTTGATGTTGTAGGGAAGGAAACACTGCTGGCTGACGCGAAGATCTCATCCTTGGTGAAGCCACCCGATGGTGTACAGCTGCGGGTGTGCTGTGGTCGGCAAACCCAACTGCTTCATGACCTCTGCTGAAATCAGGTTCTTTTGGCTCCCACTTTTGACGATGAACTGTAGCGGGGAACCCTTTACCCACATCTTAGAGTGGAAAATATGCTCCTCTTCCTATGAATCTTGTGGTTCTTCCTTTTGTATCTTCGTGGTGGCAACGGTGGCATTGGGCTCTACATCGATAATCTTCTTCACTCTGTCATTCCCCTTCTCGGGTTCAGATTCAGTGTCAAAGTATGCATCTGATTTAGAAGCCTTTATCTTAGCCACCAGTGACTGCTTAGCTTGACACTCACTTGTGTTGTGAGTGGGGATCTTATGGAACTCGCACCACTTTCCCACTTCCTTCTTTGGCTTTGCAGTGTTGCTTTGGCAAGTTTTCTTGAGTCGCCATGCCTTAGTTGTGTCCTTGGTTCTGCGGTTTGGGGGCACCTTTCCCTTGCTTCTAATTTGCAGATCCAAAGTCTCGCTTTTTCTGTTTGAAATTGTGCTCAATTTTGGTAGCATACCAATATGCCGTACCAAGCGAGGAGATGTCGAGGAACTCCATTTCCTCCTGAATGTATCTGTACAGAAAAATACGGTACTTCAACACCAAATGTTACTCTGAATCTTTGATACCCAACTTGGTGCGCAAGGTATGGAACAGATTCATCAGATCATGCACATCTTGATCTCTTTGCTGTTGTAGCATAGTCCATTGGGTGTAATTGTCCTCATAGCTCCCCACCAAATAATATTATCCCTTTATGGCATCTCGAAAAGAATTCCAAGTGGGTATGGCTAAGAATAGAGAGGGTTCCTCCTCATCCTTTCCTCATAGTAGGTTTCCCACTAGTCCTTGACATGGGGGGCTGCTTTGAGTGGAGAAAAAGTAATCTTTTCCTGGTCAGAAAAGTCATGAACCGAGAAATATCCTTCTAATAGATTCAACCATTTATCTATGGCGTCTGCATCTATTCGACCATCAAATATGGGAATTTCAAAGTTTACTTGTACCTTAAAAGGGTTTGCACCTCCAGAGTGGCTGCTAGATGCAGATGCGTCGCCAGTGGGAACTCATTTAAGGATCTGGGTGAAGTTATCCATCATTGTGTTCCTTTATTTTTCAAGGGCCTCCTCGAGCAACATTTTGATAGGATATTCTGCACCCTAGTTTTTATTTTTGTCCCCCATCGGTTTCCATCAGGATTTTCTAGGCTAATCTTGCAAAGGTTCAACCAGATTGAGCCCTAACTCTATATACCTCACCTTCATTGGGAACATGCAAAGAAGGATCGAGAAAGAACAGATTGCTCTGATACCACTGATCCGGATTTATGCAAGAATGCAACATAATACACAAATAACCATAGAAACAAATATGTAGCGGAAATAACACTTCATTTCATTAATCAATAACTGAAACTTGTTTACATACAGAATGGAAATAAACTAGCTAGAGTGCTGGTAGCTTATCTCTAACAAGAGATGTGGTGGCTACATGTCTCTGAACTATGTGTTGCAATGAGGCTTGAAGGCCTATATATTATTGAGAAATAATGGAAACCCTACACATACAAAAACCTAACCCTAGGAGGTGAAATGACTTAATGTGGGCCCCGTTGGGTAACTTGGTACATCAATTTCTCGGGGTCATAACTTTAACATACTATCTCTATTTGACGCGCATGATACATCATTAGAAAGATCTATTTAAGGAATACATCCATAAATAGATAACATCAAGTCTAAAATGGACTCATATTTGCCTGCCCATTCGATGCCAAAATAACGTCATTTAGGGCCTCAAAACGGCTCCAAAAGTTTAGGACCTGAAAACTGCCAAAAATAGTAAATTGTGCTACAATTAAGGAAACTGGAAAACTGAAAGAAACAGTGGTGGGGGTCCAAGAGGAATAGGTGGGTGGCCACCAATATCCTCTTGAATCAGCTATAAGCGAAAATTCTTCTTTATCAAGTAGATGTATCTTGAATCTAACCAAACCCAACTAAGGGCACATTATCCGTATCAATAAGATACGAGGCACATGACCAGAGGCTACTCTCTTGCTTCAAATACAACACTTATCAATCACGGTTTTAAGATTTGTGGAAAAATTTAGTATGGATTCTCTCTATTGAGGATGCCTTCACATCATCAATACCGAGACCCAACTGAATAGATAGAAAATATGGTGTCGAATCTACGGTCAGAATTTTTTTTCTTTTTAATAAGAGAGCTTGGATTTTTCTTATTCTTAATAACAAAGCTGTAAGTTTATACTATAATCATTGGAGCTGGTTATCACTAAGAGACCGCTCCTTGAAGTAAGATAAAAAGACCAAGATTTTATAGTGTAGAAGTAAGTAATATAAAACAAAAACAATTACAGGCATGCAGACATAGTTCCATATAAAATTAGGAATGCTTAACTCTACAACCGGTATTGAATGCATCCTTGGGTGGTTGCCTCAGCCCAAAACTAAAACTTCTCCATCATGTTGTGCCTTGTTCCCTTCACGAAAACAATCTCCCTCCTCAAGAAAACAAGCGATGCCCTCATTCTTCCATTCTCTTGTGGACTCTTCTTTCTCCAACACCCCCATATTACCTCCTCTATTCCCTTTCTTCCTCTTTCCACGCCAAGCTAGTTAACTATCTAGGATGGGTTATGGTGGGGAAACCCTATAACTATTTTATTATAATGATGATCCCTTTAACCTCATCATGTAAATGATTTATAAATGTATTTAAGATATAAGGGGTGTTACACTGCATCAATCTCTCTTGCTCCTGCTACTACGAGTATATTCATAGTTCATGGATCAACTATGCACCTTATACCTAGTTGGAATAATAGAGATAAGTGGTGTGCATATCTAGAGTAAAGTAAGCTTTTATTTTTAATATATTTTACTTTCTGTGATTCTATTCATAATTGAATAGCCAACTGAAATAACTACCATATTAGTAATCATTTAGATAATTACCTGTGTAGCTAAAGTCAAGACTGCTTTTATTCATAATATTTTCCCTCCCGTGAGCCTATAGCTGAAGTCAAGACTACTTTTATTTATAATATTTTTCCTCACTTTAGCCTAGATAGCTTAATGATTTTAATCTTAAGATAAGTTTTAACCTAACCTTATACTATATTTATTGCAAATTTGTTTTTATAGGGTTTATTGTTCCTTCCTCATCTCCAATAGATAAATAGCTAAACATTATGTTAAAAATTCACACAATGGAACCCAACATGGATTATATGTAGTAACACAAATTGGAACTATGTGGATGTACCTTTATATCTAGCTAAGCAATGCTAATATTGATTGGTTCAAAACTTATCTCAAACAAGGGTATAAAAATCTCCATGGCCTGTTTTATGTATAAGGTCTAGCTCTTTTTTATTGATTCAAATTCTATTTGTTTGACTGATTTTGTTTGTGATTTAAAGAGTATTCAAAGCTTCACTCATTTAACAAATTTATGTAAAATAAAATGGATAAATAGTAATATTTTTGAAAAAAATATGTTTATTAATTCAGATCTTCAAAATAGTTAGTCCACTATATTAGTCCACTATTCATTAAAAAATGTTATATTAAAGCATAATGGTTTTGGTTTCTTTTTATATTTTATGTTGTATTTTGATTCTAATTTGAAACAATCGTTAAATTATTTCACTATATTCTTTATATATATATATTGAATTTAACATGAAGTTTTCTAATAAAATTACTAATCAATAACCAATCAAAGTCAAACTAAAACAACCTAACTTGAAAAACATTAATAATCTAAGAAACTAACATGCTCCTTCTCCCAATAAGGCATAGGCATAGGGAAAAGGCATAGGACTGAAAAAATAAACATTTCACCTCACCACCTTCTAATGCCCCAATAATTAATGATGGACATTATTGACCACAAATCTTAGCTAACATTAGCATTAGGGCATAAGATTGCCAAAGTCAACATTTGACTTTGGGAAAATGTAGATGCTAGTTCCAGTTTTGTTTTGTCAAACTGCATGAGCTACAAAGCTCCAAATAGTGTGAGAAATTGACACAATTAAATACAACTGTCTAAAGATGGGTCTTTTTTACTTTCACGCTTATTTTATGTTGGAATCAGGTGAATTTAATCTACAAAATTTGTAATTTATGTTGTTTGTTGGGTGATTTTAAGCTTAAAAATGAAATCAGGTGACAGGAGAACCCCCAACACCCACAAGAACATTTTGAAAATTCGGTGAAGATTCATGGCAAAAGAATTGGTAAAGACGAGCCAGCACTAAACAGAGGTAAAAAAGTTCCCTCTTTAAACAACTAGAAAATAAATAAAATCGATGGTATATGAAAAGAAAACTCTCTAACATCGCAATTATTAATAATCTAATCTTAACCAACATACTCATTTTCAAAGCATAGGACTTACTTAGCCATACCTGGATGCACCAAAAAAGTAGTCCCAAGTTTTTTACCAAATTACATTTACTATAAAACTGAAAATAAAGTGAGAAATAAAAAACTTCATTAACAAAGTAAACCTTTGACTTAGCAACCTAGATACACCAAAAAGTAGTCCCAATTTTGTTTTTAAACTACATTGACCATAAAACTGAAAATTAAAAAATAAAAACACTTTATTAAAATATAGATATATATTTTTCTTAACAAAAACATAAAGAATTAAAAATATATATATATAAACCATTCTATTTGAATTCCAAAGAGTGTGTTTGTGGATCACTTAGGAGGTGGTGCTTTTTAGACTTCTAATCTAGCTGTTGAATCATTACTATTTCACTAAATTTGTTTAGCTAAGTTCCTAAAAATGCAAAATCCTTACAAGCTATCTAGCTTCCAAAAAGTGTCTATAATTATAATTGATTATTACCTTTAACAAAGGAGTAGCATAAGCTTCAACCAAAAAGCTATCAATCCTCAGCATTTAGGTAAAACAATTTGATTTAAATCTTAATTTATAGTATTTAGATCCTTAGCATTTAGGCAGAACAATTTTGATTTAAATCTTAATTTATAGTATTTAGATGCTAATTTTAGCTTCAGAAAAGTGTCTGTAATTGATTATTACTTTTAACCACAGTAGTGTAAGCTTCAACCAAAACACCCTCAATTTACAGGGTTTAAATCTTAATCTTAATTTATAGTATTTAGATGGTAATCTTAATTGGTTTAAATCTTAATCTATAGTATTGAGATGGTAAAGCCAAGCGTTTAAAGTTTTTTTTTCTACTCATCTAACAACGTTGGAGTTCGTTTCCCAATGCCACCGACAGTAATGAATAACGACCACAACTTGCAAGCAAACCATCATCACGAAAAATCCCAAGGTGTTCTTTTATTCTACTCGTCTAACAACATTAGAGTTCGTTTCCCAATGCCACTGACAGCAATGAATAACCACCGCAACATCTGAAAGTCGCAACAAAGAAGGAAAGCAATATTGTTGAAGTAAATAACATGTATATGAATTGAACTCGGAGAGAAGAACCGCTATTTAGGCAGAGTAAACAGACGAACGTTGTGAATTACCTCCCTTGAGCGAAAAAACCTGGACGCTTTCGCAGGTTGTTGATAGAATGATGTCTGGGGCAAATAGGCTTTCGCAGGTTGTTGATAGGATGATGGCCAGGGCAGTTAACCCAGAGGAACTTTCAGGCCCCAGTTTTGGTCTTTTTGTTCAATCTGAATTTGTGAATATCGCTTCCCAGATGAACAACGCATCCAAGAAACGGAGTTTGAGAGATGACAGTGACAGCAATGCCGCCAAGGCCGATGAGGGGCGTCCCGGAGAGGGTAGTACACTGGTGAACCCAAGGCCTCGCGGGAGTCCTAAGGGCTCCAGGAACAAGTCCAGTGATCCTCCTCCATCTGGAATCCCTGAATCCCCAGAGACCCTCAAAAGTCATGTATTTGAGATCCCCAGTGGGGTCGATGTCAGGATGGCATTGGAGACGTTCGCGCATACAACCCGACTGGGAATCCTCATTCTCAGCGGGAGCGGGACGGTCACGAACGTTACTCTGTTGCAACCGGCAGCTCGAGGGGGGACGACGACTTATGCAGGGCCGCTGGGAATTATGGCCCTGTCTGGAATGTCCATTCCCACCACTCAGCTAGAAGAAGCAACAAGAATGACGGTCATTCTGGCAGATGGGCAAGGTCTAATAACTGCTGGTAAAGTCGTAGGAAGCATGGTAGCATCGGATCCCGTCATTGTTGTCGCTGGCATAGCTGCTGAGATTCCTTACGAGAGGTTAAACATGCAACCTATGGAGGTCCAGCCCACTAGAGTCTTCAAATCGCCATCTCTGTCTGTAGGCCAACACCATATAAACAACATCTCTACCGATCAAGAGGTAAGCATTATGTCTATTACTAACGTTGCTGCCAATCCGCTTAATCTTGGCACACTGCATCAATACCACTATCCAGGAGCAAATCGGATTGTCTAAGGACATTTTTTATTTGCAGTAATGTGATTTTGTTAATTTTGTCATTGTTTCCAAACAGCTGCTACAGACTGCTACCATCAATGTTACAGAACATTGGTGGAATTTCTTTTAACATTTCATATTTCAGCCTTAAATCCATCATGTGAAAGCTAGCTAGAATGGATAGCCACAGACTGAAAGTAAGCCATATTTTGAGATTTGGATTAAGGTTGATGAGATTTTATTTTGTTGAACGTAGTTTATATTTTGAGATTTGGATTAAAGTTGATGAGATTTTATTTTGTTCAACATATTCTATAAATTACTATAAGATTGGGATTCTGCTTTCATGAACAAGAGTCTATGAATGACTATAAGATTATGTTATTTTGAGATTTGGATTAAGGTTGATGAGATTTTATTTTGTTGAACAAAGTCTATAAATTACTATAAGATTGAGATTCTGTTTTCATGAACACAAGTCTATGAATGACTATACGATTATGTTTCTTCAGCATAGGTATGTCTGTTTTCATGAACACGAGTCTATGAATGACTATGCGATTATAAGATTGAGATTCTATTTTCATGAACACAAGTCTATGAATGACTATACGATTATGTTTCTTCAGCATAGGTATGTCTGTTTTCATGAACACGAGTCTATGAATGACTATGCGATTATGTTTCTTCAGCATAGGTATGTTAGTTATAAAAGTTTTGTGGGGAGTAAGCAATATACCATTATGTTTCTTAAGCATATGTAACTTAGTTAATAGAAGGTTTTTTTTTTGGGATTATACAAAATGTTTCAAGTTTAAATGTTTTTAATGTTTTGAGCATGTGTATATGAGTTAATATTAATAATAATTTTGTGCAAGGAGTAAGCAAAATGTTTTAGTTTTTAGTTTTTATAATCATAAACTAATGTTTATTATATTTTTTTTTAATCCAGATACAAAATATATTATATACTAAGGTGTTTTGAGACTTGTTTTATGTGTTTTTAATTTTTATTTATATTAATCAATTATTGTTAAAGTTAGCTTATGAACCTTGTATGGTTAGAACTGTTTAAATAGTTTATTTTTAATTCAGATTAATCAATTATTATAAGATATAGCTTATCAAATTAGTTATAACAATTTTGAAACTAAAAATATGTTTTGAATTAGGATGTGAAAATTTGTAGTGTTCTTTATTTCTTTGTTATTATAAAAGATAGCTTATCAAATTAGTTATAATAATCTTCCAATTAAAATATATTGAATTAGGTTATGAAAAATTTTAGTGCTTTTTATTGAGATATAGGAGCAAAGGATGTGGTGAGAAAATATTTATTGACATAAGAAAGTGAAGATGTATTTTCTTGACTGTTAGTTTATAATTTACATTACTTAATGTGTGGAAGTAGCTCATGAAATAAGTTATTATATTTTTTCAAGTAAAAATATGTTACAAATTAGTCATTAAAGTTTTCATTACTTTTTGTTTATGACTTGCATAAAGGGTGAAGGTGATATTTGGTGAGCATAGAGGTTACAAGCAAAAAAATATTTATTCACTAGGGGGAGAGATGTCCTTATTTTCTTCCCACAACTTTGACAATATTCTCTCACTCTCTGGCTACCCCAATCTACATGCGACATATCTGTTTACTCCCTCCACTTGCAACCACTAATGACTATTTTCTCACTCTATAACACCACCTCAACCTTCATGAAGGTGAATATTTTCCCACTGTCTTCCCCAACACCCACCATCATGGAGTGGGAAATATCATTTCTGTGAGGACCCTGCAGCAAACAAGTAATCAAAATACACGATATAGCAGCAGAACTTAGAATTACTTTTATATTAATCACAGGCCACTTCGAGGGGGCAACCTCCTTTGAGCAAGCTCAATACAAAATAACTTCTCGGTGCTTTCCTTGGCCTCAACACACACTTATATACTAAAATAAGGCGCCAATACTATGGGTCAAAACCATGGGCAATATAAACTATGGATCAACAAATACTACAGGCGGCTTACAAAGCATATGCGCCCAACAACAATAACACAAACTATGGATCAACAATTACTATGGGATGACTTACAAAGCATATGCGTCCAACAACAATATACTAACATGGTAAAGAGAAGGATTGACATGGGTTCCTAACATCCCCTCCCCCTTAGAAAAAGCTTTGTCCTCAAAGCTTTAGATGTGGAAATTGTCGCTGAATCTGAAGGAGTTGTTCCCACGTAGCATCCTCGGGCTGCATTCTATGCCATTGAATTAAGACCTCTATAATAGAGCGAGAGCGAAGCTGATGAGTGCGCTTATTGAGGATAGCCTCCGGCTCGAAAAAGATGGATCCTTTATTATCTAGTTCTAGTAAAATAGTTTGGCCTTTGATGTTGGTGCCAAGAAATTTCTTCAAACAAGAGACATGAAATACTGGATGAATGCGGGAAGAAGGCGGAAGTTCCAATTTATAAGCAACAGAACCAATCTTCTGAAGAAGCCTATATGGCCCATATAACTTTGGAGCGAGCTTATGATGCCCTTTGAGTTTTAGTGAGGATTGCTTGTAAGGCTGGAGACGAAGAAAAACCATATCACCGGCTTCAAAAGTGTGCTCAGAACGGTGTTGATCAGCTTGTTGCTTCATGCGATTTCTTTCCATGTGAAGGTTTTCGTGCCAAATACGAAGAACCTCATCGTGGTTTCGAAGGACCATGTCAACTGCCTGAACTGGAGAACTGCTGGGGGTGTAAGGAAGAAGAACTAGCGGTGCCTGACCATAAACTGTTTCATATGGAGTCATTTTAGAGGCAGTATGGTAAGAGGTATTGTACCACCATTCAGTGAGAGGGAGCCACTTTTCCCACTGATGTTGTTGCTCAGAGGAGAAGCAACAAAGATAAGTTTCCAAGCATTTATTGATAATTTCAGTCTGACCATCCTTTTGGGGGTGATAACCTAAACTCATCTTCAGTTTGGTGCCCATGTGGTGAAAGAGTTCTGTCCAAAAATTACTGGTGAAAGTCGCATCACGATCCGAGACAATGGAAGAAGGCATTCCATGAAGACAAAAGATCTGGTCCAGGAAAATTTGAGCAACGAAAGAGGCTGTATAGGGATGGCTGAGAGCACAAAAATGACTATATTTGGAGAGGCGATCAACCACAACCAAAATCATAGTCTTCCCTCCAGATTTAGGGAGCCCTTCAATGAAATCCATAGAAATAGTTGTCCATATCCGGGTATGTATGGGAAAGGGATCGAGCAATCCCGGAAGGGGTGTTGTTTCACCCTTATTGCACTGGCAGGTATCACATTCAACCACCATCTGTTGAATTGTCCTTTTCATGCCCTGCCAAAAGAAGTTGCGCTGTTCCTGTTCATACGTTTTGAGAAAACCAGAGTGCCCACCTCACGGAGAAGCATGGAGTTCATAGAAGATAGCTTGTTGAAGAGATGTGTTCTGGGGAAGCACCAGACGACCCTTGTATCTCAGTGAAGCCCATGTTTTACTGTAGATGAGGATATCATCAAAAAATACAAGAATGAATTTCCGCAAATAGGATCGGAATATTTTATTCATCAAGGCCTGGAATGTGGAAGGAGCATTAGTGAGACCAAAGGGCATGACCAAAAACTCATAGTGGCCATCATGTGTATGGAAAGATGTTTTAGGGATATCATCCTCATGAACTCGAATTTGGCGATCCGAGGGTCAATGAAATTATGAGTGCTGCCAGAATCAATGAGTATTGTAAGAGGAAGCTTCGTGAAGTAACCACGTACCCGCATTGTTTGGGGGCCAGTGACTCCAGCTAAAGCATGGAGGGATATCTCAGGCTAGTCGTCCTGAGATGGAGGGTCAGTAGGCAGCTCTTGAGTGTCAACCGGAGCATCCATTGTATCAAAAGCTTCTTCACCAACTTTAGAGGCAGGTGGAGAATCCACATCCAAGAGATAGAGCTTTTGTTGAACACATCGATGTCCCCGACTGAATTTCTCATCACAATTATAACAAATCCCTTTTTCTCTGCGTGCCTGCATCTCTGTTTCAGACAAATGCTTGATTGGAGGTGAGTGAGGAGCTGGTGGAATGGGAGGTCGTTGAGAACCCATATTTCGAAAAGGAACAAAAGAGGATTTGGAGCGTTGTTGGGATGCGATCTTGTCTTCTGCCAACTTAGACAACCACAGGGCTTCCATCATTGTGTTGGGATTGAACATTTTGACCTCAGAGCGAATTGCATCCTTTAGACCACTGATAAAACAACTCCGGTAGAAGTCATCAGGTAAT
>LPNX010156258.1:0-18587 GCA_001517045.1 Pseudotsuga menziesii
AATGATATGTAAGATTAATTCTGATATTAAGAAAGAAAATGTATTTACTTAGTTTATTTATTTATTTGTTGGTTAACCAAACTAAGACAATAGTTACTATAGATTAAAAAAAAAGGGTTTAGGAAAAGTATCATTCTTTATAAAAAACAAACTCTTTATTAAATTAAAGTTTACGAATAATTCTAATGAGAACTTAGCTAACATTTCAATAAAACAATAAGACTATGATAAATATTTAACAATACATGTCTTTGTAGAGCTCTACTATAAATATTAACAGGTTTATTCTCTGCAAAATTATTACAAACACAGACATACGAACTGTTACTTCTAGTTACTGTACTTCCAACTTTTAAGTGTTTAAAATACAAATTTAAGCAAACCCATTACACTACAATAACAATAATGAATAGTAAATGTTTTACAAATAACAAAAGTTCAGATAATAAAACTAAAAGAATTCTTTAACCAGAGTGTTTTCGAAGAAGAAACCTAGCTCATATTTTCTGAGCAATTAAAAAAAGCTATAAATTATTTTCTGATGCAAACAGTTTAACCGTAGTTCAAACACCTTTAACAAAAGTTTAAGCAATTAATAAACAATACATATTAATACACAGTTGAATAAGATAATAAATACAAGTACATAGAGTTACATAAACAACATAAGATAAACAATCATATAAATAACTTAGTGTAGACTGAGTATGAGCTCAAAAGGAAACCAGTATGTTTTCAAAAGAACTGTGTATCGTATGATTGGCCATAAGGCTTTAAAATTTTATAGAGTACAAAAACCAGCGTTAAGCCGATGCACCCATATTGTAAAATGGGTTTTGAAATAACGAAAACAACAAGCAAAGTACCAAAACTACTTTATATAAAATCTTTTTATACAAGAAGGAAGCTTTACAAGTCACGGCAGTGTGCCGGAGTCACCCTGCTGAAGCAAGTGTTTTAAACAGAAAAAACTAGTAAACTGAAGAACACCATCCCAAGAATAGGTAACAACCATGCCATAATTCCTTCCATCCGAACACCGTCCCCTAAGTTCTGCACAAGAAAGGAGAGCCATTGGTAAGTAGGGCTTACCCGGAGACAGAATTTTGGCCAAATTTGTGAAGTATTTCCTTCCAAGGGTTTTACGAACTGTAACCTGCAAACAAAATTCAAAGTATAGTTAGAATTTGGGTTTAGCACTAAATTCGTAATTTTTTTCATAGCTTGCATTCTTGGTTTAAATACAAAAGTTACCTGAACTGTGGGAACCGAGGTCAAGAAGTAGGGAGACTGAAACCTCGCACACAACATCTATTGTTTTTCACCTGGAAGGAAAGATGAAGGAGCCATGAAGGAACAATAGCACTGCAACCAGCGAAAGAAGAAACCAACACCTCATTTTTTTGCAGTGACAGAGATGATGGACGACACACAATGCAAGTTACATAGTCAACAAAAGCAAGAGAAAGTCAAGGAAGTGCAAAAATACCACGACTTTAACCAATGACTATGTAAAACAACTCACTTGCACAGTGAAGTATTGTAAGAAACTTCCAATCATGAGCTATGGCGTGAACCCTCACTCAAAAACAATGACCATTCAAAGTATTATGCAAATAGTGGGGATGGAGGCAAGCTACTATGAGCGTTTAATGGCCGCAGTAAAACCCAAACCATGCAAAGACCAAACCCTTGACAAAAGAATGATGGAGCTAGGGTTGCAACGAAAACTTTTAAATCATGATTTGCATGGCAAGGAGAGTGCCACATTTACTCAAATCTTTTCACTTCTTTGTGGGTCATTTGTATACTTATCACTGCAAACATTCAAACCGAATAATTGAAAATCAATCACCTTATGCATGTAATGACATATATTTTTAACGTAAATTCAATTCCATATCATCGACAACAAGTCAATCCTCGACCTTGAACACGGGTTTTCCAATGTTTATTTATAGTGGATAATGTTATAACTAGTGTTGGAAAGAATTGGTTTTACATATTGATTTTTTATGCCCTCGTTTCTCAAAAAATTTGCTATGAATATCAATTCCATTAATGTAAGGATTCTTTTAAACTTTCATAATCACACTTATAAAGAAAATATTAAGAGGTTAGCATAAGAATTGAATATGTTTTAAAATGCTTTCAAAATCTTGGTATTTTATTCATAAGCTATGAATGGATAAGTCATAAGAATAAAATTAAATTAATATGATGTATAAGGATATAATAACTCTGGTGTACAATAATAGTTCCTTCACTTAAAAAGGAATATAATGTACTGGGTGTAGGATATAAAACCTACAGGTACTTATTCTTGGAAGCCTCACAATGCTTACCAAGTTCTAAGTCAAATTGGATCAAGGTTGAAGATAGAAGTAGAGTTTAACATAGTAATTTATCTAGGATTTTATTGCACTACTTTTACAATTCAGTGGATAGTAGGGGAATGCGAAGTCATCTCCTAGTGATGTCTTAAAGGAAATGGGTAATCCATTCACGATGATAAACTAATAACTTTAACCATGTGGAGTCGTAATTGAATTAAAGTTAAAAATAAATTTTTTCAGGCTTATGTTCCAAATAGTATAGGTCCATTTTAATTATATACAATGATAAGCAATGCTTTTATTATTGTGATAATAATGGAAGTAGACTATTATGTCAAAGGAGGAGTTTTGAAATTTTATCTTGAACTTTTCTAAAACTAGAAATCAAGTAGAGTAACGTTAAAAGGAAATCTTTATCTATCTTAAGATCTTACTGATAAGAGACAAACAGAAAGGCAACATTAATAACTTCTATGATACAGAGACAAGGTAAAATAGTATTGTTAGTCAAATAAAAGAAATAAACTTTACCTTGCATATTCTTGAGTCTTCTAAGCAGAATCTTTACACTAGTAGTATATTTCAATGCTAAGAAGTATATCTGGTTAAAATGCCTTAATAAACTTTTAACTGGGTCAGAATTTACTTGTCAAGCCTGTAAAGATGAAAAAAATATAGATACATTAGCAGTTGCTAAGTAAGCCTCGACTAGAAAATGACTCCTCACTTACTTGTCATTCAAAACCATTAGAAGAACTAATTAATCAATTGTAGATTACTTACATTACGTATCAAAATTAAAACATCATTAATTTTTATATGTTTATTTATCTTTGTCTATTTCATATCTTATGATGACTGCTAACAGATGTCCAACTGCAACTCTAACTTTTTATGTTATCTCAAAATTTTAAATTTTTGTGAGAATTTGGGGTTTTGACATCACATGTGCCACCATCAAAATGACCAATATTCTAAGGGTATAGATCTTTCTGGGTCGTATCGGATTTCCCTATATAATGCCATCTTCTGGAGATATTTTGATACATGGACACGTGTAGATGATTAGAAGTATCGAGTTGAATGCAGAGAAGTGTTGAGTTTCTTCATAGGAAACCATGGCTGTGTGGTTCAAGAAATTAGTTCGACAAGGGGTACTCTTGGTAGGAAAAGATAGATTTGTGTTTTGGTTATCCATATCAGGATATCGTCAACCACCAGGGCACAAATGTTAAATACCAAGGAGGGTTTCACCCGCTTCTACACAACCCGGTCTCTGGGTGTGTAGTGCATGGGTTTTGACATCCTAGTGACATCCCTCCAATGCTCCCAGTTGCAATCATGAACTCTGAAGTCCCAGCTCACAATGGTGGTAGAACTGTTGGATCAAATGCTCGTTCTGGGACCAAGCAAGTCCATATCCTTCAACACCACCCCTAGGATCTCCACTTGATTGTTTGTTCGTGGGCGAGGAGAGGGTCAAATGCACACCCGGTTGCATGGATTATGGGAGAACCCTAATCATAGGAATAAGAAAGAAGTACAAGGATGATAAGCTTCTTAATTCATTTATCATCACCAAGTGCATGGCCCCATTTTTTTGGCCTCCTCCTATAACAGTGTTACCAAATGAAGGATGGGTCGAGAAAATGATTAGACAGTGGATTCATGTCTTCTTGTCAGCCTTTAGGTGACATGAGCTAGAAGAAGCATCCTAGTTGAAGAAACATAGGGATATACCCAAAGCACCCTAAGTAAACAACTAATTGTTAGCATGCCGCATGGGGATCACTTTCACAAAGTGGAATGGGAGAAAGGTCTATGCTATCAGTTCGCATTATCACATGCCATGTATCCATAATGTTTATTGTTTATTTGTAAAACATGACAATAATTCCACTCCCTGTACTATTAATGCGTGATAGTGACTTGTAACAATTTTCAAGTCGGTAGTCTCAGCATTAGAATAGTATAAATACACTATCGATAGAGCGATATAGGAGTTGGTTGGATTGGGAAACATTCTAGGGCTGGCACTCTCCATTGTAAATAAGATTGATGCCTATGTTATGAATAAAATTGCAGAGGAAGAGTTGTTTCTCATGGCAGAGATTCATGTGTCATTGCTTCACCCAATATGTACCTTCTTTTACATTGTAATGTGCTTCCTATTTTCATTCCAGTTTTTCGATTGCTTTCATGTCTGCAACTTAGTGTATAACAATTAGGAATTCATACTCGCTATGCTATGGCTATTGTTCCAGACATTTATCAAGTTTCTTCTAAAGTTGCATGGAATTCATGTCGCTGGTGCTCCATGTGATGGGCTGTTCTCTCTTGTCCTACAACCGCCAGCTAAAAATATCATGTTTGGGAGATCGGCGGCTACCTTGCCTCTGTTTGCAACCCCATGCCATTCCTTTCCTTATGCAAGTTTAGCCTACGCAGGTTTTCGACTCCATTTCCAATGGTCCCTTACCTCGATAATCCCACCTTACATCTCACCTTGATACACTTTGTCCCATTCAGGATCCTGGCCCCCTGATTATGGTTGATAGAAAATCTTACACTGAGTAGACTCCAACGACAAAAATGAGAGATCCCTCTCTGATTGCACAAGGCTAGAGGCACAATCTAAAGTGGTTTTGTTGTTACCCAGGAGCAGGCCTTCCGCAACCTTTGGGATCATTTCCGGTTCTAAAAGCACAACAATGTTTTATTTATAGTGTATAGAATCCTTGTTGCTATAATAAAACAAGAGGTCATCTAGTTCAGTAGGTAAGTCTTAGAGATGTAGATGCATAGGTCAATTCCATCTCATATATGTTTCAATAGTATGAAAAAAGAAAAATCAAAAGATAAATCAATTGGAATTGATCATTATCATTTTTTTCAAAAGAGAGGAAGGGAATCATATCGAGAAACCTATTACCATGGATTAATTAAAAAATGTGTTATTGAAATTCACAAAATATAAAATCCTAGGTCCTGATGGATGGCCTATGGAGATTTTTATATATTTTTTTGACATAATAGAAAAGGAAATACTGGAAATGGTTGAGTTGTCTAGGAGGGAAAGTACTATGTTTGGATCCATCAATTCTACTTTTACTTCCCTTATCCCCAAAAAAATACAACCCATGCGCCTCTCATTTTATACCCTTAGCCTTGTGTAATCTGATATACAAGATGGTAATGAAAGTTATTATTGATAGGATAAATTCGAAGCTTTCAGAAGTGATCTCTAAAGAACAGTTTGTACTTTTATCAAATTGAGAAATTTTGGATGTTATTGGTGTATCATAGGAGTTCCTCTATTCTTCAAACATGAAAAATATCAACTCTTTAGCTATGAAGTTGGATCTTGTGAAATCCTATGGTAAGGTAAATTGGTTTTTCCTCAGAATTATTTTTCTTTAGATTGGTTTACATGTGGAGGTTAAAAATTAGATAATTGCTTGTGTAAATTAAGAAGACTTTGTTGTATTGGCAAACATATCTCCAATAAAATTTGGAAGCTTGAGAGGAATAAGACAGGTGTATCCTTGATACGCCTTACTACTCTTATTGGTAATTGAATGTTTAAGTAGGATGATCTCAAAATCTCACAAGGAAGGAAATTTTACACATATTGAAATTTCTCATGCCCTTAAAATCACACATTTATTTTTTTGTTCACGATGCGATTTTTGTTTTTCCTGCTAAGATAAGTGAATGGAGGACTCTTCATGATATCTTGTTTATCTCTTCCTGGAATACGGTATGATATCAGTTTGGAAAATTACTATTTGCAATATCCTTAATTTTGAACTTAACAATAATGGGCATGAGTCCCATTGCAAATGAGTTACTTTGATGTCCATATTGTATATTGGGCATAAGACCCCACTGCACATGAGTATGATGATTTGTTATATATATTGGGCATAATCGAATGCATATGTTTATTTATCCTATGTGCGATTGTATATGTTGGGCATGGACCCTTATGGACAAGATTGTTTTTGTAGGACGAAGTACTGGATACATTATATGATCTATCTTAAATGCATATATTGAGGTCATTATTTTCATTAAATGTGAAGAAGAATGAATGCATGATTGATTTCTACAATGTGGGCGTGGACCCTGAAGCACGTGAGTGATGAGAATTTGTGTTGAGACCAAGCTCTAGAGCACATCAGTGATTAGATTTTGTGTTGAGCGCTGGCTCTAGAACACATGAATTATGATATTTTTTGTGCTAAGAATAATATCTGGAACATGTGAAATATAATAATTGAAAGTGTTGGGAATAAGTCATGGAGCATTCCAAATTGATGTTGAGCATAATCTCAGGAGCATCAAATATTTGGAAATTGTATCCCTAGGCATATTATACAAGTACGTCCTAGCATTAGTGTTGAGCGAGAGGCTCTGAAAATGCACGAAGTGTAACTCCTAGTTTTTAGTGTTGAGCTTGGGCTCTGAATAATGCTAGGAGTTACTGAAAAATTAAATTGTGTTGAGTGAAAAAAAATCTAAAAAACACCGACCTTATCTTACTTATTTTTAAGTTGATTAAATTAAATTTTTAATTTCTACTTCTCATCAACTACTGAAGAACTACCATGATACACGAGGTAATCAAACATGCAAGGAGGTTTATATATTTTTAACTTAGTTCACTAACGCTACCTGAAATCCTTGATAAAGAAAATGATTATAAGCTAATGAAAGCACAATGTAAATGGGATCATGTTATATGATGCCTAAATAAATATTAACATATATATATTATGAATAAAATGGTAAGTACATATAGTAAATATAAGGAAATAATAATAACTATAATTATTAATAGAGAATCTATGTGTCCTTACTTACGAAAAATGATTAAATAAATATTTAATCCTAAACAAGTCAAATTAGGAAGTTGTAAAAGAGTTCCTAAGTTAAGTATAATAAGTTATTAACTTCACATAAATCAATTAAATATTAATTTCAAGAAGATAATGGATTCTTTATCTAACTGAAGTTTAACTTCCCTTTTTCCTAAAGATTGTCTATAAAGACCTAAGCAAAGGAAAGGCTTGGAGATCCAATCTGAGTTGATCATTATTCCTAATAATGTTGAAGAGAATTTCCAAAATCATAAGAAATCTTATACAAAAGATGATATACTAGATAAGAGAATACTCACCTTTAGGATCTCTATACTACTTGCATGTTGGAACTTGCTTGTGGTGATCCGGACTAAAACCAGGAATGGTTTCGAGTTATGGTTGGGAATAACGTGGTAGCTCCCAAGTTATCTAGTTAATAGATTTGAGGTCAGAGTTAGCTAATTTTTTGTTAATTCTGTGTGTTTAAGTGTTTAGGCTTCCTATCCATTAATAAAATGAAAGTTGCAGGTATGAGGTTTTTACCTTATCTAGTTTTTACATATTTGTACTAAGTAGTATTTATGCTCTTGATTGAAAATTTTGGAAATTGAACCCAAGAGATAGAACAATTACACTCACAAAAATGCTAATCAAACATGCAAAATTCACACCGAAGGAGACTGAAATTGGAGCATAACACTGATCAGTATTCAATAAGTGTACAATATCCAACCTTGTGAAGTAATAGGCTGCTGCAGTATATCATTACATGAGAGAATCAAATACATAAATATGCCATTCTAAATATTCAAAAAGTAGGCTTACTAAATCTAGTCAAATCCCCCATAGAGGCATAAAGCAGTTTCCAAATCTATGAAGATGCTCACAAATTTTTTAAGTCAAGTGGGAAAGCTAAAGAGGGATGGAAAGACAACTCATGCATTTTTTGATTTGGAGAAAAGGAAGGAGGATGATGTGGGAAAAAAACAAGTCAACTACACCTAGTCTAGCTTTTCATTTTGCCTTAAATTAGAATAAAACAAGGCAACTTTTTAGAAAAAATAGATATGCACTTTGGAGGATTTGGAATAAAGTAGACATGCTAAATTTGGTTTCCAGGATGTTTCCCAAGATCTAGATGACTCATTTTTAGCACGTGTTTACTTCTAGGAGTTGTAGAAGGCAACTAGCATAGAATGGAATCTAGGAAACTAGGTAATAAGACAAAAATAATTAAAATTAATGTCTAAGGTAGGTAACTATGGGTTGATTATTATAACAACTTCCCTTAAGAATGAATTTATGAGTAAATATTAGAAAAATATAGGGCCTAGAAATAAGGCTTAGTCACCCATTACATACTGCTTGTCCATACAACCAAGGAAAGAGGCAAAAACCCAATGGGAAAATCCTCCCTTAAACACGGATAGGAAAAACAAATTTTTGGAAATATTGTTATCAATCATGCTTCATAACATGATCATAAATCCCCAGCAGTGATTTGAGATTGCTGAAGGTATTCTCATAAAAAACTTTGGTGAAGATGTCTACTACTTGTTCTGAAGATGCACAGAAGAGTAGATCAATGGTTCCATCATGCACAAGTTGTCTGATGTAACGCATATGGATCTCAATGTGCTTGGTTCATTGTCTCTGAACTAGATCATTGTAGACTCAAATGGTTCTCTGATTCTCACAGTAGATAATAGTTTAAAACTCTGATTCCAAACCAAATTCTCCAAGTATGCACTGCAACCACAAACATTGAGTTGTTGCATTAACAACTCCTTTATACTCTGCTTCTGTAGATGAGAGTGCTATGGCAATCTACTTCTTGCTTGACCAGATGATTGGTCCTTCTGCAAGCATGAACACATATCCTGATGTAGAATTTTGATCCGTGTTTTCACCTACCCAATCACTGTTAGTAAACCCAATCAAATCAAGATCATATTTTGGTTTGTATAAGATCCCATGAGTTCTTGTTCCTTGAACAAAGTTTAGGATCCTTTTGGATGCTCTCCAATGCATCTCATGAGGCTAATCGATGTATCTCTAAGCCACACTAATTGCATAAGATAGATCAGGTCAAGTGTGTGTAAGATAAATCAAACACCCAATCAACTGCCTATACGGTGTATTATTTACCATAGAAGAAGAACCTGCTTCTTCAATCTTAACTACTGAAAGGGAAGGAGTCTTGATTGGATTACAATATTTCATGTTGAACTTGTTCAACAAATCCATAGCATTCTTGGATTGACGTACTTTGATTCCATGTTGGGATTGAGCAATTTTGAGACCCAAGAATTGGCTCAACAATCCCAAATCTTTCATAGAAAATGCATGGTTCATTGCATCCTTCAAGGAGGTAATATCTTTCTTTGAACTTCCTATAATTGGAAGGTCATCCAAATACAAGACAATAATCATCAAAGAACCATGAATCAGCTTCAAATAGACATTAGGATTAGAATTGCATTGAACAAAACTCACTGATAGAAAAAATCCATCAAGCTTGAGCCCAGACAATGATTTATTTAACCTGCACACTAAATATGGATTAGAAACAAACACTTCAGGTTTTTGCATGTAAATCTCTTCATTGAGGTATCCATTTAGGAAAGCACACTTCACATCCATGTGATGTACCTCCCACTGCTTCAAAGCTGCAATGGTTAGAGCTAGCCTTATGGAGTCCATCTTTGCCACTGGTGTGAAGGTTTCATTGTAGTCAATACCATGTACTTGTGAGTAGCCCTTGGCTACCAATATTGACTTATATTTCAAAGGTGAACAATCAGTAGGAAAATTAGTCTTTAAAACCCACTTACAATGAACTAGCTTCCTCCTTGGGGGAAGATCAACTAGTTCCCAAGTGTTGTTATTCTGGAGTGAGATGAATTCTTCTTTCATGGATTTTTACCATCTTCGATCATCTGTTGCATATTCATATGTTCATGGGTATGATTCAACCATTAGATAGCATTTCTCATCAAATAGAGGATATTTCACATAAAGGGCACTGTCAAACTGATATCTAGTTTTCCTAGTGTCGCTAGGATGTCTAGCTAGTTCCCCAGCTTCCTGAATGGTATTTTCTACCCATTTTGGTATTGTAGGACTGTTAGGATTTGAAATAAAGTCATCATTATCAGATATATCAGAATCATTAAAATCATTAGTCTCTCCACTTACAATCAATGGATTTGTTTGTGAAGAATACTCTCCAACTTCAACTGCTACTAAAGGCTCTTCTTGGAACTGAACACTTCTTTTAATGAAAGCTTTGTTAGTGCTCAAGTTGATCAGCTTGTATGCTCTTGAATATTGACAATACCCAACAAATAGGTTGATCGAGATTTATGTAGGAACATAGAAGAATACACAAATAACCATAGAAAGAGATATGCAGCGGAAATACCACTTCATTTCATTAATCAATACCTGAAACTTGTTTACATACATAATGTAAATAAACTAGCTAGAGTGCTGGTAACTTATCTCTGAGAAGAGATGTGGCAGCTACATGCTTATGAAATTTGTGTTACAATGAGGCTCAAAGGCCTATATATTATTTAGAAACAATGAAAACCCTACACATCCAAAAACGTAACCCTAGGAGGTGAAACACCAGAATGTGGGCCCCGTTGGGTAACTTGGTACATCAATTTCCTGGGGTCATAACTTTTGCATATTACCTTTGTTTGATGCACATGATACATCATTAGAAAGAGATGTTTAAGTACTAAATCTCAAAGTTGTGCTACACCCGATGCCGATCATGTTACTACGTATACTTAGCATTGGATCTATCCAATATGTCATGAAACTATTGGAAAATGTGCTGAATGCAATCAATGAAGCTGTTCGCCTTGTAAACATCGAACTGGATATGAGCTGAATCAGCCTGAGTAGCTGCAAATGGCATGGCTACATCAATGGGACATAGTGGCTAGAATCCCCAGCCCACATGAAAGGGGATATGGTTGGTTGAGCTGTGGAGGGCCCGGTTATAGCTGTGTTTTACATAGGGGAGTCTCTCATCCCATGTGCATGGATTCTTTGAGTTTTACATGCGTAAAATGTGTATGATCATCCTGTTGATGACCTCTTTCTGGCCATCAGTCTAGGGATTGAAGGCTGTGGACTTTGTGAGCTTGGTGTCTAGTATTGACCATAGGCTAGACTAGAATGTACTAAGGAACCTGTTGTCTCGATCTAATATTATAGACTGCAGGATCCCAAAGTGTACCCACACTCATTCAAAGAATATTTTAGTAGTGGCTTCTATTGTGATATTCTTCTTGCATGCCGCCATTATGGCCATCTTTGAGAATCTGTCAACGACCAAAAACACACATTCATTTTCGTTCTTAGTAGAAGGAAGGGTCGACATGTAATCCATGGAGATGGATTCCCAAGGTCGACTAGCGATAGGCAACTGAGTATAGAGGCCTTGCCTCTTGATGGATGGTTTTGCAATGGCGCAGGAAATGCATGATCGGATGTACTTCCCTACGTCCTGTTGAAGGTTCAGCCAATAGAAATACTTCTGCAGTACTACCACTATTTTCTTGACCCTAAAATTCCCAGCAAACTGACTATAGTGCGCTTCCCAAATCATCTTCCCATGCTCTCTTGAAGGAACACAAAGGTGTCCCATGCAACATAGTAGTACATCTTGGAGGTGAAATTTTGGAACTTGGTTTCCCTCGAAGAGTGTTTGGTATGTGAGGCTTAATTCTAGATTTCTCTTGTAGAGAAGTAGCTAATTAGAAGTCTCGTACCCACAAGAGTTGAGCATGGTGGTTATAACCACAATTGGTGGTCGACCGAGGCAGTCTGCAACATTATTTGTGCTTCCCTTATTGTACTTGATGTTCAAATAAAACTGTTGTAGATATGTGGACCA
Organism: Pseudotsuga menziesii; assembly: GCA_001517045.1. Classification (NCBI taxonomy): domain Eukaryota; kingdom Viridiplantae; phylum Streptophyta; class Pinopsida; order Pinales; family Pinaceae; genus Pseudotsuga; species Pseudotsuga menziesii. The sequence goes on from LPNX010156258.1 coordinate 12,117, forward strand.
TCTATAATGGTGATTGTTATGTAACTTCCCTTGTGTTTGTATGAAATGCAAGGGTCAGTGGTCTGTGTCGATGATCATTTCCTTTCCCAAAATGTAATGTTTCCATTGCCGGAAAGCCTGTACAATGGAATACATCTCTTTGTCATAAGTGGGATATTTGTGGACTATGTCGAACAGTGCCTCACTATGATATGCAATTGGATGCCCTTGTTGAGTAAGTACTTCCCCAATAGCATAGTCAGAGGCATCTATCTCAATCTCGAATGGTTGTTGCAAGTCTTGTAATGTGAGCACTGGGGCACAATAGAGGCAATGTTTCAATTCTGAAAATGCCTTCTATTAAGTTTCCGACCAAAATAATTTTTCTTTCGCTCCTCCCTTGGTGACTTGAATCAAGGGCCAAGTGATATGAGAGAATCTCAACATGAAACTATGGTAGAAATTAGCAAGGCCCAAAAAGCTGCAAAGCTCTATTAGAGTAGTTGGGTTGTCCAATCTCAAATGACTTAGATATTGGTTGGATCCACATGTACCCCAAACTCATCAATAATGTATCCTAGATACTGAACCTGGGTCATGACAAAGGTGCACTTATCTAAATTGGCACATAGTTTATGTTGCCGCAGTGTTTGGAAGACCTGTGGGATGTGGTGGAGGTGGTCTTCCCAAGTCTGGCTGAATATTAGGATGTCATCCAAGCACACTACTATAAATGAGTTGGTGAATGTCTGCAATATGTCATCCATCAATCTTATGAAGGTTGCAGGAGCATTCGTCAGCTCGAAAGGCATGACCAACCATTCGAAAATTCCCTCCTTATATTTGAAGGTATTCTTCCACACATTTGTCACTTCGATCGATACGTGGTCATACCCAAGCTTTAATTTGATCTTGCTAAAATATTTTGCCCCTTTAATCTAGTCCAGAAGGTCATCAATCCATGCAATCGGGTACCTATTTCGGACAGTAATCTTCTTCAGTGTCCGATACTCAATACACAGTCTCCAAGTCCCATCCTTCTTCTGTACCAACATGATTGGAATTTGACAGAGCAATGAACTTGGCCAGATGTGACCCTTTTGCAGTAGCTCTTAAATTTCCCTCTTGATTTCATCATTGTCTAGAATAGAGCATCGATAGATCAGTCCAGTGGGAAGTGTTGCACCTGGGGTTAGATCGATGGGGTGCTTGACCTGACAGTGGAGAGGTACCCTAGTGGGTGAGGTGAATGTCCTAGTACTCCTCCACAACCTTGTCCATTTGTTGTTGTTGTGCAAAGGGGGCCTGTCTGGAGGTCATGGCCTTGATCTTCTTCTTTCACTTAGGGTGGATCATTAAGAAACAATTTTTTTGGGCTTGGAAATAAGATTACTGCATTGTTTTGCAGTAACGAAAGAGATAACGACAGGAGGTGGTACCTATGGTATCCTATAAAAATTATTTCCCAACGTAATAATAACAGCGCGAGGCCTAGACTCATACATAGCATGTTGCTTCCATAAGTATGGTTGACCTAATAATACATCACAAACATCAAGAAGAGGAATATCACATAATACCTCATCGGTGAAGGGCTTGATGCTATATGGAAGGTGGCACTGCTGGTTGATGAGGAGATCTTGTCCTTGGTGAAGCCACCTGATGGTGTATGGCTGCAGGTGTGTTGTGGTCAGCAAACCCAATCGCTTGATGACCTCTTATGAAATCAGGTTCTTTTGGCTCCCACTGTCGACAACGAACTATAGAGGGGAACCCTTTACCCACATTTGGGAGTGGAAAAGACGCTCTTCCTCATATGAATATTCTGGTTCTTCCTTTTGGATCTTCATGGTGGCAATGGTGGCGTTGGGATCTGCATCAATAATATTCTTCCCTATGTCATTCCCCTTCTCAGGTTTTGATTTAGTGTTAGAGTATGCATTTGATTCAGAAGCATTTCTCTCGGCCACTAGTGACTACTTGGCCTAACACTCACTTGTGTTGTGAGTGGGGCTCTTATGGAACTCGCACCACTTTCCTGCTTCCTTCTTCGACTTTGCAGTGTTGTTCTTTGGAATTTTTTTTTGAGTCACCATGACTTGCCTGTTTCCTTGGTTCTGTGGTTTTGGGGCACCTTTCCCTTGCTTTTGAATCGCAGATCCAAAGTCTCTCTTTTTCTGTTAGAACTTTTGCTCAATTTTGGCAGCATACCGATATGATATACCAAGCGAGGAGATGTTGAGGAACTCCATTTCCTCCTCAATGTATCTATGCAGATGAATGCAGTACTTCAGAAACCAATTTTTTCTTTCAATCTTTGATACCAAACTTGGTGCGCAAGGTATGGAACATATTCATAAGCTCATGCACATCTTGATCTCTTTGTTGCCACAGTGTATTCCCTTATATGTACTTGTCCTCATAGCTCCCCACCAGATAATATTGTCCCTTTATGGCATCTCAAAAATAATTCCAAGTGGGTACGAATGAGAATAGAGAGGGTTCCCCCTCATATTTTCTCTCACAGTAGGTTTCCCACCAGTCCTTGACATGGGGGGCGACTTTGAGTAGAGAAAAAGTAATATTTTCTCGGTCGAAAAACTCATGAACTGAAAAATATCCTTCTAATAGATTCAACTATCTATCTATGGTGTCTACATCTATTCAACCATCAAATATGGGAATGCCAAAGTTTACTTGTACCTTAAAAGGGGTTGCACATCCAGAGTGGCTACTAGATGCATATGCGCTGCCAGTGGGAAGTTGTTGAAGGATTTGGGTGAAGTTATCCATCATCGCGTTCCTTTATTTTTCAAGGGCCTCCTAAAGCAAAATTTTGATAGGATATTCAATGCCCTCATCTTTCTTTTCATCCCCCATGGGTGGAAGCTGGGATTTACGAGGCTAATCATGCAAACGTTCAACCAGATCGAGCCCTAACTCTTTATACCCTGCCCTTGTTGGGGACATGCAAAGAAGGATCGAGAAAGAGCAGACTGCTCTGATACCACTGATTTGGATTTATGCAGGAACAGAACAGAATACAAAAATAACCAGAGAAAGAGATACGTAGTGGAAATAACAGTTCATTTCATTAATCAATAACGGAAACTTGTTTACATATAGAATGGAAATGAACTAGCTAGAGTGCTGGTAGCTTATCTCTGAGAAGAGATGTTATGGATACATGCTTCTAAAATCTATGTTAAAATGAGTCTCGAAGGCCTATATATTATTTAGAAGCAATGGAAAACCTACACGTCCAAAAACCTAACCCTAGGAGGTGAAACTCTAGAATGTGGGCCCCGTTGGGTAACTTGGTACATCAATTTCCCGTGGTCGTAACTTTAGCATACTACCTTTGTTTGATGTGAATGATACATTGTTAGAAATATCTATTTAAGGAATACATCTATATATAGTAAATATTGAGTTTTCAATGGAATCATATTTACCTAACCATTCGATGCAGTAAAACATCATTTAGGGCCTCAAAACAGCTCCAAAAGTTTAGGACCTGAAAACTGCCAAAAATAGTAAATTGTGCTACGATTAAGGAAACTAGAAAACTGAAAGAAACAATGGTGGGGGTCCATGTGGAATAGGTGGGTGGCCACCAATATCCTCCTTTATCATAGGCACTCTTGGATTTGGGGCTACAAAGCCGTCCTCTTTTTAGTTGGAATTCTAGCCCAAGCCTTTGAGCCAAAAATCTTGAAATGGGTCACATCTGGCTTCTTCCCACTCCAAGCTTCGAAAGGAGTCATACCATCAAGATGCTTATGAGGCGCCCGATTCTGGATTTAGGATGCACAGTTTATAGCCTCATCCAAAAACTTTGGTGGCAGAGTCTTAGCCTCCATCATGCAGGTTGCCATCTCCTCCAGTGATCTGTTCTTTCTCTCAGCAACACCATTTTGTTGTGGTGTGTAAGGGGTTGAATGTTACATATGAATACCTAAATATTTACAATACCAAATGAACTCATACTTGACATAGTCACTACCATTGTCAGATCTAAGGATCTTGATTTTCCTCCCAGACTAGTTTTCAACAAAGGCTCTAAAGACTTTGAAGAGGTAAAAAACTTCAGACTTATGCTTTAGGAAGTAAACCCAACAATACCTAGAAAATTCATCGATGAAGGTCCATACATATTTTTCTTGACTCATGGACATATGAGGAAATGGACCAATAATGTCACTGTGGATCAACTCAAGAGGTGCAGAGGTTCTCTCATGACTAGTTTTCTCATACTTGTGCTCTGGTTGATTTCCTAGGATACAACCTTGACAAACTCCCTTAGAAAACTTTATCTTTGGTAACCCTATGACCATATGTTTTTCACTAAAATCAGAAATATACTTGTAGTTAAGATGGCCAAATATTTCATGCCAAATATTGCTTGCTTCATTAGCATGAATCAGAAGAGCAGAGGGGTTTGAGTAGGGTAGAAAATGGGAAAACTTGTATACCTTCGAAGTGTGATCTACAACACCTTTTTCTATGAGTTTACCATTCAAAATATCGGTGATTTAAACATCATCAAGGGAGAATATGACCTTATTTGAGGACCGAGTATGAGTCATCTGATACACTGTCAAGTGATTAGAGGAAAGGCTTGGAACATACAACACATTATTGAACTTACCATGGTCAATATCAATCCTTCCCTTCCCCAAACTATCAGTGAGAGAGTCATCTCCCAAAAATATTGGTGGACCTTTCAACATGTCAAGAGAGGAGAATATATCTTTTGTTGAAACCATATGTCTAGAAGCTCCAGAGTCTATTATGAAGCTAGGTGAGCTTGATGTGCTAGCAACCAAGGCATGTACTCTCTCTATGTCCTCTGAATTTGATCCTCCTTCCCTCTTCTTTGAGAAATCAGGAAGGGAGATGTTATTCTTCTCTAGGATTTGGGTCAACATGTCAATTTTATTTTTCATACAAGAGCTCTCGGGATGATAGCCCTTACTATAGAATGCACACTTGTTCATTTCTCCTTTGTTCTTCTTCTTCTGGTAGTTCTTCTTGCAACCTTGGGGCTCCTCTTGAGACTTGTTCTTGTCTCTCTTTTGCTCAGGTGATTTTTTATCTTTTTTCTTTCTTTTTGAATCCACCTTTGAATCTCCAACAACCAAATCTTGGTCTTTCGAAGGTTTGATGGTGCCCATCATCACCAACTTATCTTCCTCTTATGTGAGGGATTCCATGAACTCTGCAAGCTTAAGCATCTTCCAGGCTCGAGCTCTCAACTTGGTGTCATGGAAGGTCAAAAAAAACACTGAATAGGCAACACCAAGCTTAGAAATTATGGTGAAAACTAGTTTCTCTTCCTTCTTTTCGACCCCACACTATTTCAACTGCAAATTAAGGGCCTTAAAATTGGAAAAGTAGAGTTGCAATGATTTGAAGCTACTGGGAGTCAAGGAGATCAGCTCATTCTCTATTTTATGTCCTCTCATATCATATGTATTTCCAAAAATATCTTCTGTCTTCTCCCGCACTTCATTAGGTGATGTCAATCCATCAATCTGGAAGAGGAGGTTTCTTGAAATGCTCAAACACAAAAGACCATAGGTCCCATCCCTCCTATTGTGCCATTTAATTTTCTCTGCAGCTGCATTGGGCTCTCCCTTTGTTGCCATAATTACCCTATAGAGACCTTTCACTCTCAACAATATCTCCATCTCATCTTTCCACTCAAATAAATTGAATTGAGTAAAGATGATCTTCTAAGATTGGTCCATAGCTTAGAAATTGTGCCCTCTAGTCAGCAGAATGCACTCCTAGTCAATATGTAGAACTTAAAATAGCAACAAGGAAGGAGATAAATTGATCTACAAAGACTCTAATACCATGTGGAAATTGATCCAACTAGATATAACAATTACACTCACAAAATTACTAATCGAACATGTAAAATTCACACCAAAGAAGACTGAAATTGGAGCATAACACTAATTTCTATTCAATAAGTGTACAATAACCAACCTTGTGAAGTAATAGGCTTCTATAATATATCATTACATGAGAGAATCAAATGTATAAATATGTCATTCAAAATAGTCAAAAAGTAGTCTTACTAAATCTAGTCAAATCCCCCATAGGTGCATAAAGCAGTTTCCAAATCTATGAAGATGCTCACAAATTTTCTAAGTCAAGTTGGAAAGCTAAAGAGGGATGGAAATACAACTAATTCATTCTTTTATTTGGAGAAAAGGAAGTAAGATTATGTGGGAAAAAAACAAGTCAACTACACCTAGTCTAGCTCTTCCTTTTTCCTTAAATCAGAATAAAACAAGGAAGCTTTTCAGAAAATGAATATATGCACTTTGGAGGATCTAGAATAAAGTAGACATGCTAAATTTTGTTTCCACGATGTTTCCCAAGTTCTCCATGACTCATCTTTAGCATGTGTTGACTTCTAAAACTTCTAGAAGGCAACTAGCATAGAATGGAATCTAGGAAACTAGGTAATAAGACAAA
>LPNX010156262.1:0-51198 GCA_001517045.1 Pseudotsuga menziesii
ATACGCATGCATGCATTGTTCATATTGGGCTCAAATATTGTTTCAGAGAGATTGATTCTTCTTGATTTCTGTGTGCAGTAGAAGCATACATGTGAAAAGAATCTATCAATAAAGTTTCATACGTGTACGTATGTATGGTTGAAATTGCATAGTTTAGGTGTTCATTTGAACAGGAAAAAATTTAATATTTTAATAAAGATTTTATTATTGGAATCAAGTAACCAAAAATATCTGAAAACTCAAAAGATTAAAGATATAAAGTTGTGGATTCTCCCCCCAAAGGAATTTTAGGGTATTTTCTCATTAAAGTTCTGTGGGAGCACTGTGAAATGACAGGGAAAGACATCTCAAGAGTCACGTTACATCTTGCTTTGGTTCTAATAATAATAAAATTAAAAATTTAACTGATCTACATGATAAATTAGCATCACCAGTGCTCTGAATGCGCTAAGGAAAGAGAAACTTCCTATGTGTATACACATTATATATACTCCAAATCAGCGCTTTTACATGAACCCAAGCGGAATTATCATCCTACTTGCTGTATACATCAAAATATATATACAGAGAAAACGAATTCCTCTAAAGCTTCATCCACAAATATAAAAGAAGATAAGCAATTCAAAGGCAGCAAGATGTTCAATGCAAATTCTTGGATTGATCCACAAATATAAAAGAAGAGGAGCAATTCAAAGGCAGCTGCAAGATCTTCAACGCAAATTCTTGGAAGCAGCTTTCATTGCTTTGCCGGTATTCTGGAGCTTCAACGCCTTCAAAGCCGTTTGAATGAATGCACCGCCTTTCTGCACCTGAGAAGCATAAGCATTGCTGCAGAGGAATATACCGTTGATGATCTGCCCGAAGCCCGCAGCAATGGTCTTGCCCACCACACTGTTATAGTCTTCTACCCTGGGTGCGAACGCAGTCCAGTATGACATCCTTGATTATCTAACTACCACCCGAGATCCAATCAAAAATATCCATGGTCACCTTTTGACTTATGTTTGATTAATGGTCAATGTTGGATTGAATTATAAATAACATAATAATAAAATATAATAAATGCTGATGTCATAGTAGCCATGTGTCAAGTGAAAACCAGATACCAAACTCCAAGGCTGACATCATCTCCTATCAACCAATCAGTTGTTTAGAAAAATAGAATTTTAACAAAATTAAAACAAATATTTTGCAAACGCCTAAGTCAAACTTTGGAAAACAGGTTTGATTTTTTAAAGCAGCGTCAAAAAACACCAGGTAATACCGAAAGTCAACGCAGGTTGAAATCGAACGATTGCAATATACCAGCCGGAGGCAGGTATAATAATTATAACATGTGAAAGAAAATAAAATATACAACCATTTTGAAAAGTAACTATAATGTAAGTAATCATACATGTATATAACATATTAATACTTTTTTATACACAAAATATGAAATGATTAGTATTAATATTTTTTTATAAAAATCATGTAACATATTAATATTTTTTATATATTAGTATTCATCATCATAAATGAATTATAAAACCATACAATAAAAAATGCATCTAAAAAGTAAATATAACATGTGAAAGAAAATAAAATATATGCAACCATTTTGAAAAGTAACTATAATGTAAGTAATCATACATGTGATATAACATATTAATACTTTTTTATACATAAAATATGAAATCTTGAAATAAAATGATTAGTATTAATAATTTTTATAAAAATCATATAAAAAAATTTCTTGAGAAAAAACCAATTTTATTCATTGAATAAAACCATGAATTGCTTTTGCAAGCTTACATTATAACGAACATTTAGCTCGTGCTGTCTCAAAGTCACAATAGTTATTAGGATTATTCAAAATTCGTTATCATCTTTTTTGTTTGCCATTTAGTCCTACTTGATACTGCATAAACCTTTTGTCCTCTCTATAATGTTTCATAGTGAAATGCTGAAATGTCATCTAACACTTCCTCTATCTCCATTAGACTAGGCTGATAGGCTAGTGCCTGTTTTGAAAGAGCGTCCGCTTCCATATTCAATTCTCGATAGACATGGCCAAAAGAAATTCGTTTAAAGCTGAGTTTTAATGTCTGGATTTCTGCTAGCAAATGTTGTAAATGTGGGGCACTTATAGTGCTCTTTTCATTTGCCTAGTCAATCACTACTTTAGAATCTCCATAGATTTGAATTTCCTGTATATGCTTTTTGCCACCTTTAATGTTGCCCATAGAGCTGATAACTCAGTGTTGTTATTCGAGGCTTGCCCTATTGCAAATTTTATCTTCATCTTTTTGGTTGAAGGGAAAAAAATTACAACTCCAGCTCCTCCTAATGGAGGCTCCCCCTAACTAGCTCCATCGAAGAACGCCCACGGCATCTCTTTGTTTATTTCTGGCATTCTGACTATTCTGATTTTGGTCTTAGCTATGTCCTTCTTGTGTTCCTATAATTTGCTCATTAACAAGGAAATGACAATGTCAGGAGGAATCCATGTATTGTGGAAAATGGTTTTATTCTTAGCTTCCCATATACTATAGACAAACAGAATTGGGAAAGCTTCAAAAGGTCCTACCCTTTCATCAATCCACTAGGCTTTGGTTTTTTCTTCCAAGGGTACCATTGCTTCATGAGCTTTGTCTACTTCCATTTTGCTTATCATCCCATTCCAAACGCTGCCTGCATAAGAACAGGAAGCAAAAAGTTGAGCGTTCATTTCATCATTGGATTTGCATAATGGGCAAATTCCTGGTCTTTCAAAGCCCCGCTTTTGGAGCATTTCCCATGTTAAAAGTTTGTTGGATAGAGCTAGCTACTTCGTGATTATGGTTTTTAATGGGCATAGAATCTTCCACAGCTTTTTCCACCACCACTGTTTGTCCCCTGCTGCTGCTTGTTCTTCGGAGGTTGCCTGATATCCTAACTTCGCTGTGTAATGACCCGTGTTAGGATTTTTTGTCCACAACAATTTATCCTGATCACTTCTCAGGTGAATATGGTTTGAAGGCTAACAAATTTATGTATTTGTTCCATTCCTCTGCGTTTTCTCATGTCAGTCCCAAATCTTGTGCATTTCTCCACTGGCCTCTACCTTTGTTATGTGCATCTTTACAGGCATTGTTTAAGGTGTGTATTCTGTGCATTTTTAGGGATTGGATTAGGTGCACTGGTAATTTGTATTTTTCTTCTGCCCCCATCCAAGGATCTTCCCCAATTTTGACCTTCTTCCCATCTCCGATATTCCATAATATCCATTGTCTGATTAATGGGAAAGTCGTTACCATTGCCTTCCACCTTATGGAACCATTCTTAAAGGTTTTGTCTGGAGTTTGAATCCATTCCAATATGTTGTTGTCACGACAATATTTAGCCATAATGGCCTTACTCCATAGCTTTTTAGGGTTTTGAATTAGTCTCCATAATGTTTTTGTAGCTAAGGCTTTTGAGAATAATTCTAAGTTTTGAATGCCCCACCCCCCTAGGTTTTTAGGCTTTGATAAAGTCTTCCATTTTACCAAAGCTATTCCTTTAGTTTGTTTAATGGTTGTCCATAGAAAATAAAAACACAGCTTTCTTATTTTTGTTATAATTCCTTTAGGGATGTAAGCTATTGAGGCCCAATATACTGGGATACTCTGAAGTACTGGTTTTAGCAGAATTAGTCTTCCTCCTCTAGATAAAAACCGATTTTCCCATATATTTATTCTTTTCTCTGTTTTTTGATAAAGCCAAGCCCGGTCCTTAAAGAAATAACAATTAGGCTTTAAAGTAAATCCTAAGTATTTGAACCCTTCTTCAACAGAGGAGGTTTTGTATTGGATTAATTCCTTTGATCTTTCTAAAAGTTCTTCTGGGAATTCATTATGAATGAGGTTGGACTTCTCCATACTAACCACCATCCCTGTTTCTCTGCTATATTTGTTTATTATATCCACAAAAGCCTCAAGGTTCTTAGAAGGGCCTTCTCCAAACATTAACACATCATTTACAAATAGAGTGCGTGTTACCTCCTTTGTTGGTGAGACTTTTATGCCTTTTATTACCCCCTCTAAATTGGATTTTTGTATGATCCTACTTGGTGCCTCAACCACCAACAGGAAGAGAAATGACAATAGAGGGCATTGTTGTCTTAGCCCTCTTGATGGCCTAAAGAATTTTGATGCAGACCCGTTGATCATGACTGCAAAGGAGGTGGACTGCAAACATCCCATCACCCATTCTCCCACCTCCAAGTCTAACCCAATTTTTATCATCATTAGTCTCACAAAAATCCAACTTACTTTGTCATAGGCCTTTGAGAGATCTAGTTTTAGTGTAAAGGCTTTTTGTTTATCTTTTTTAATAGTATGAATTGTCTCCTAAGCTAGAGACACATCATCATGTATCTGTCTATTGTTTAGGAACCCAAATTTCTCTTCTAAAATGATGTCACTTGGTATTGGTTTAAGTCTTAAGGAGAGAGTCTTTGCTATGATTTTATATATCATATTGCAGCATGAGATAGGTCTGAATTCATCAAAAGTTTGTGGTTTTTGTCTTTTAGGTATCAGTCTCAATAAGGTAGAATTTATGCTTCCCAGAACTTTCCCTGATTCCTGATATTCTTTGACCACCTCAAGGATGTCCTTTTTTATCAGATCATAAAATCCTATGTAGAACTCTACTGTGAAACCATCCAGTCCTAGGCTTTTTCCTTTTTGGAAAGAGTGCAAAGTGTGTATGATTTCCTCTTCAGTGATCAAGCTTAGTTAACTCCTCATTCATCTAATATGTTATCATTCTTGGAAACAACCCTAGAACTTCTAGGATTCCCTGTATAGGACATCCTTCAGGTTCTTTAAAGATTTTTTGAAAATAGGCCACTTCTGCATCTGCCTTTTCCTCAAAATCTCTGACAAGCCTACCTTCATGGTTTTTTATTTCGCATATGGTATTTGTATTTCTTCTATGTGTTTCATAATTGTGAAAGAATTTGGAGTTTTTATCTCCAGCTTTGAGCCATAATGCTTTGCTTTTCAACCTAAGCTCTTTTTACTCAATGTCCAGCAATTTTTATTTCTTTTTTTCCAAATCCTTCATTAAGTTGTTTTCTTCCTCACCGAAGAACCCTTCCTTAGTTCCATGATACATAGCTTCTATTTTCTCTTCAGTTTCCTTCAATTCTTTTTGCATTGTGGCCTTTTGAATTTTGTTTTAGTTTTTTGAAATCTTTTTTGCCATTGCTAAGTTGTCAACAAATTGCTACATTTTGCTGATAATAGGGTTTCTTTGTACATGTTTCCAAGCATTTGTGATTTTCTCTCTGTACAGCACATCTTCCAGACACTGGGGGTTAAATTTGAATGGCACTGGTGGCTTCTTCTCAAGAGCTATAAATATTAAAGAGATTGGTCTATGATCAGAGCATCCTCCTGTCTCCACTATTGATTTTATGATCAAGTTTTCATTTAGAAGATCATATTTTATTAGAAATCTATCCAATCTTTTGGAAATGGAAAATATACCTCCCCTCTTATTTCTCCTAGTTGGTTCAAGTTTTATCGATGCCACATCCACCATATGTTCTCTTTCAAAAAAAGCACGAAAGTAGCCTGCCAAGGAGTCTTGTCTTGCGTTTTCTCCTCATATTTCTCCATTTGTTAATGTTAAATTTAGGTCACCTCCTATAATAACATTTTGCTGGTTTATAACTCCTCCTGTCTTGATGTTTTCCCAAAAAACCTTTCTTTCATAAAAAGGGCTATAGATGTTTATCAGAGTGAAAGTTAACCCAGTCTCTTTGTCAATAAGTTTTGTTTCTAAAGCTGACACCAGCTTCTTAGATTCTATTTTGAGTAATGTTAGGCTCCAGGATGTTAACAAGCCCCCCGTGATACCTATTACATCTACACTTTCCACCTCCCAATCTTTTAGGGTATGTTTGAGAGCAGATTCTGCTTTCGCTCCTTCCAGCATGGTCTCTTGTACCATTATGATAATGCATTTTCGGTTGTTAAGCAACTGTTTTAGGGAGTTTTTTTTTTGAGGCCTGCCCATACCTCTTGAATTTAAAGAGACAATTATCATCAGAAGCCCTCATTTGGGGCTAACACTCTAAGTGCCCTTTTGTGAGTAGTTTGTTTTCCTGATTTAACATCTAAAGCTGCTTGTCACTTAGCTTTGGAAAGTAGTGTTTTCCTACCAAATTTAATTTTCTGAGGGGTATTTAGGGCTATCCCATCAGTAGAGACTTCTTCAACTAAGGGTTCTGTGTGGGAGGAGCGAGAAAGAAGCTCATAAGTTTTTTTCACCATTACATTCTTTGGTTTTGAAATTATAGAGAGATTATCATCCATATTATTTTTTAAAAGTGGAATCATCTATGGCTTAAGATGAGTACCTTTTTCCTGTCATGTTGGGCCCACTTCTGAGATTTTGGATAGGCTCAGTTGACTTTTCTACCTTTCTACCTTTGTTGTTTCTTCCATCTTCTCCAGACTGCCACCCTACATGTCCTCTGTTACATTTTCAACGTCCTCTGTGTTGTCCTTTTTTTTTTGAAGAAGAGTGGTTTGGGTTCTTTTCATCCTAAAATTGCATCTCTTGGTTCTTGAGGGGAATTGTCTCCTTTTCAACTGTTACTATTTTTGGAACCTATACCTTATTAAAATTCATGTTATTCTGTTTGTCTTCATTCCTTTTTTCATAAAATCGAGGGGTTGTCTCTTGTCCTTCCTGGCTTCTATCATTCGATGAATTGTTTGAATTTAAACTCTTGCTGACTTGTTTTCACACCCATGTTTTTTTTGTGAGGTGGCTTCATAAAATACTTCAAGCACTCCCTCTGTATATGACCCACTTCTCTGCAATTGAAACATCGAAAGGGGATCTTCCAATAATCCAGTGTCTGCCACCATGAGCTGCCATGCATCACATTTTAATGATCCAGGAGGATATTGGTGGCCACCCACCTATTCCACTTGGACCCCCACCATTTTTTCTTTCATTTTTCCAGTTTCCTTAATTGTAGTACAATTTACTATTTTTGGCAGTTTTCGAGTCCTAAACTTCTGGAGCCATTTTGAGACCCTAAACGACGTTTTTCGGCATTGAATTGTTGAGCAAATATGAGTCCATTCTGGACTTGATATTTTTTTTTATGGATGTAGTCCTTGAATAGATATTTCTAACCATGTATCATGCACGCCAAACAGAGGTAGTATGCAAAAGTTACAACCCCGGGAAATTGATGTACCAAATTACCCAACGGGGCCCACATTCTGGCATTTCACCTCCTAGGGTTATGTTTTTGAATGTGTATGGTTTCCATTGTTTCTTAATAATATATAGGCCTTTGAGCCTCATTGTAACACAGAGTTCAGAGGCATGGAGCTGCCACATCTCTTCTCAGAGATAAGCTACCAGCACTCTAGCTAGTTTATTTCCATTCTGTATGTAAACAAGTTTCAGTTCTTTGATTAATGAAATGAAGTGTTATTTCCACTGCATATTTGTTTCTATGGTTATTTGTGTATTCTATTGCATTCCTGCATAAATACGGATCAGTGGTATCAGAGCAATCTGCTCTTTCTCGATCATTCTTTGCATGTCCCCAATGAGGGCGGGGTATAAAGAGTTAGAGATCAATCTAGTTGAACCTTTGCAAGATCAGCCTCAAAAATATCGACAGCCGCCCATGGGGGATGAAAAGAAAGACGAGGGCACAGAATATCCTATCAAAATGTTGCTCGAGGAGGCCCTTGAAAAACAAAGGAATACGATGATGGATAAATTCACCCAGATCCTTCAACAACTTCCCACTGGCAGTGCATCTGCATATAGTAGCTACTTTGGAGGTGCAACCCCTTTTAAGGTATAGGTAAACTTTGAAATTCCCATATTTGATGACCAAATAGATGCAGACACCATAGATAGATGGTTGAATATATTAGAAGGATATTTCTTGGTTCATGACTTTTTCGACCGGGAAAAGATTACTTTTTCACTACTCAAATCCGCCCTCCATGTTCAGGACTGGTGGCAAACCTACTGTGAGAGAAAGGATGAGGAGGAACCCTCTATGTTCTCGGTTGTACCCACTTGGAATTATTTCAGAGATGTCATAAAGGGACAATATTATCCCAGGGGAGCTATGAGGACAAGTACATACAATGGACTACGTTGCGGCAGCAAAGAGATCAAGATGTGCATGAACTAACAAATCTGTTCCATACCTTGCGCACCAAGTTGGGTATCAAAGATTCTGAGAAACATTTGGTGTTGAATTACCACAGTTGTCTACACAGATACATTGAGGAGGAAATGGAGTTCCTCGACATCTCCTCGCTTGGTATGGCATACCAGTATGATGCCAAAATTGAGCAAAAATTCAAACAGAAAAAGAGAGACTTTGGATCTGGCAATCATAAGCAAGAGAAAGGTTCCCCCAAACCACAAAACTAAGGACACAGCCAAGGCATAGAGACTCAAGACAACTTGCCAAATCCGTAAGAAAAGAGCAACACTGCGAAGCCGAAGAAGGAAGTAGGAAAGTGGTTTGAGTTCCATAAGAGTCCCACTCATAACACAAGTGAGTGTGAGGCCAAGCAGTCAGAACCCAAGAAGGGGAATGATAAAGGGAAGAATATTGTCGATGTATATCCCAATGCCACCGTTTCCACCACGAAGATCCAAAAGGAATAACCAGAAGATTCAGAGGAGGAGGAGTGTCTTTTCCACTCCCATATTTGGGTAAAGGGTTCCCTGCTATAGTTCATTGTCGACAGTGGGAGCCAAAAGAACCTCATTTCAGCAGAGGTTGTGAAGTAGTTGGGCTTGCTGACCACATCTCACCCACAGTCGTACACCATCGAGTGGCTTCACCAAGGATGAGATCTCCACGTCACCCAGCAATGCCTCCTTCCCTATAGCATCAAGCCCTTCACCGATGAGTTATTATGTGATATTGCTCCTCTTGATGTTTGTGATGTATTATTAGGTCAACCATACTTATGGAAGCGACAAACTGTGTATGAGTCCTAGCCTCACGTTGTTATTGTTACTTTGGGAAATAAGTTGTACATGATACTAGAGGTACCACCTCCTGCAACTATCTCTTTGGTTGCTGCAAAACAATGCAGTAAGCTCATTTCCAAAACCAAGAAATTTGTTTTCTTGATGATCCGCCCTCAGCGCAAGAACAAGATCGTGGCCATGACCTCTAGACATGGCCCCTTCACATGACAACAACAAATGGACAAGGTTGTGGAGGAGTATCGAGACATATTGACCTCACCCACAGGGGTGCCTCTGCACTATCAGGTCAAGCACCCCATCGATATGAGCCCAGGTGTGTCGCTGCCCAATGGACCGATCTATCAACGCTCTGTTCTAGAGAGTGATGAAATCAAGAGGCAATTTTAGGAGCTGCTGTAGAAGGGTCACATCCAGCCAAGTTCATCACCCTGTGGGAGCCTGATAATGTTGGTACAGAAGAAGGATGGGACTTGAAAACTCTGTATTGACTATCGGTCACTGAACAAGATCACTGTTCAGAATAGGTACCCAATCCCATGGATTGATGACCTCCTGGACTAGCTTAAAGGGAAGAAATATTTTAGCAAGATCGACTTAAATTCTGGGTATCACCAGGTACCGATCGAACCAACCGATGTGTGGAAGACTGTCTTCAAAGCCAAGGAGAGCCTTTTCAAATGGTTGGTCATGCCTTTCGGGTTGATGAATGCTCCCACAACCTTCATGAGACTGATGGATGACATATTGCGGCCATTCACTAACTCATTTGTAGTACTGTACTTGGATGACATCTTGATATTCAGCCAAACTTGGGAAGAGCACCTCCACCACATCCGACAGGTCCTCCAAACACTGCGGAAGCACAAGTTGTGTGCCAATTTGGACAAGTGCACTTTTGGCATGACCCAGGTTCAATATCTAGGATACATTATTGATGAGTGTGGGGTACATGTGGATCCAAACAAGATCCATGTCACATGCCCCAATTTTGCAAAAATAATTTTATATTATTTGAAGACAATATGTTAAATTTTATGTTAAGTTGTGATTGATGACCCAGTGGGGTCAAGGATATTTAATGTAAATTCTGAATATTTTATTTATAAATAAATAAAGAAGGAGACAACAGCTTAGGAGAGATGATAAAAGAGTGTTTACTGGTCAAAATGGTGGAGACTAGGTGGAGAGAAAACTAACATGTGGAAGCATCCTCAAACCACTTCCAACTGTTGTAGGTGGCAACCTCCCTACATTTAGGGTCATGATTCCCCAAGAAAGTGGAATCAAAGCAGGTGTCTCAATTAATGAAAACTGACCCAAAAGACCTAGGCAATCTTTATAAAAATTTCCATTGAAGAGAGCTAAGGCTGCTCATTCTAGGGAAGTGATCATTCAGGTTAAATGAATGTATTTCAGAGAAATTCAATGGAAGGGAAATCTGGAAAGTGTTTGAGGGGATAATTTCTTATTGATCTAGTTTCAGCTTTTAAGCTGAAGATCATACTGCTGAGAGTAGAGTATTTTACTGAGTTATTGAACTAGTCAAGTTGACAGAAGGTTCTATTGTTTGCATTATCCACTAGTTCTTAGCCAAAAAGACCAGGAATAGGCTCGGGGGTCCTGAGGAAGTGTTGTTTGAGCACTCTCCAGGATATTGGTATGGAGGAACGGCCTCCTAAAGCTGTTGTCGCCTATACTCAATAAGTTCTATGTTATTTTGTTTTACTGTGTTAGTTGAATAAATCTTAGTTTGACTGGAATATGAATGTTAAAACATAGTTTGTGAAATGTTAGAATTAGTATTCTTATTAGATTGTTAAAGAAATGAAATTGATTTAGAAAATAATGTGTTAGAATGAAAATAAATTTCTAGACTGTGTTTTTCCACACTTGGAAACCAGGTCATACTCTAGCACGGTTAGAATGCTTTAAATAGATTAAAGAAGTTCATAAGAGAATGAAATATTAGATAGGATTTTGTATCTATAGATAGCAGAGTAATTTATTCAATGTTTAAAGTATTATGAAAAGAACAGTGTTATGGTTTATTTATGTTTACTGTTTTACTGAGTATAACTAAATAAAAATGTTGGAAAAGAAATAGTAAAACTACACTAGAGTTATAGTAAAAAGTATACTGATATAATAAAAGTTTATAGAAGACACAGTTAGGTTTATAAACAAGGTAACAACCACATAGTGTATCCTTTAAATCTATTATCTTAAACTATTATTTAATGTAAACCAGAATAGAGTTATGTTTACAAACCATCTATTTATAAAAAGTAAACAGAGTTACAGAGTTATTATTCTAATCTTTACAAAGCTCTAAATAATTTCTAAGTTACAGAAAAGTAAACAAATTCAAATGTAACTGTAAACATTAAATATAACAAAACTAAGAAATTACTTAATCAGGAAATAATTATAATTACGAGATAATTATATAACCTGTGCAAGATAAACCTGAGGGTCGAAACCCTAGTTTTTCGTTAATATTTTTATAAATTAATTTATAAAAGTTTAAAACATATTCTATGATAACTGAGTAAACAAATTAAACTAGAAGACTATAGGTTATGCGTTAGACTGATTACAGTCTTATTTCAAGAACTTATAATATATTTATAAATTATTTTATTTAAAAAAAAAATACTTCATAAACAGGTTAAATAACATCAATACTCTCGTATTAACAAAGAAGAAGCAAACAGAAACCAGTGCACCATTACTAGTTAATTTAAGAATACATCTATACAAGGATTCTCTTCCAGTAAACCCTAGCTATTCTATCCTAATTGATAAATATAAATTTATAGATTTTACTTTACAACGGAGCTATAGTCTTCACAATAACCTTATTTATTTACAAGAGAAATCTTTAATAGTAAATCTAATTCACAGACAGTGAAGAAGAACAACCTAATTTATAGTAATATCATTTACAAGACCAAGTATAAATAACAGAGTATTCAGAACAGAAGCCAATTGAAAACCATGAGTACAGGAGAAACCTCCATACTTTAAGAAACAAAGCATGATATTACCAAGCCATAAGGCTCTAAATCCTTTTTACAGGTCAAGAAAAGTTGAATACAAGTCACGGCATATAAGTCGGAGCTACCCTACAACATGCAAGGGTTTTAATAATAAAAACTAAGTAATAATTGAAACTAAGCATCTAAACAATGGAGAAACCGAAGCCGTGCCTCCTTTCCAACTGTAACTATTGTCCTTTAACTATTGCAAGTAGGGAGATGCCACGTTAAACTGGGGCTTACCCATTTTGGCCATGGAGTCAACCAGCGTTGGAGAGGTTTCTTCCAAGCCCAAAGCTGACTGTAACCTGCATTAACATGACCAATTACATTTAGTTAGATACTATACTTCTAATACTAAACTGTAACTTGAATTTTAAAACATTAGCAGGGTGAAAACCTTTACTTGAAGACGAAGAAATCTGGAGCTGAGGAGGTAACCAAACTAGTATGAGGACTGCACGTTGGAGAAACAAACCCTCGTCTCAAACTTGAGATAGTGGTAACAAGGTTCTTATTATAGTTTACACCAACGAAGGAGCAAGCCATGAATAGAGACAAGGATAACACTATGCCTAGATCTCTAAACAACTGGAAGAGATAAGAAAACCACCCTCATGGTGTTCCTAAACTTCCAGAACGAAACCACGAATACAAGTAGTGAACTCTTTAACTCTGCACAACAATATAGCACTATACTACAAATTTAAGGACTGTCATATGCTAAACCAGCGAGCCTCTCATAGCCGCAAAGAAAACTAGACAATGCAGAGTCAAACCCTAGAAGGAAATGAGGAGGCTAGGGTTTCTTGTGGGTTTATAAATCGACTATTACATGGTGGAGGCTACTCCACGTGCCCACCGAAATATTTAGTCAGCAGTGGGTCGAATAGTATAGTTATCCTACACTGTCGGGAAAACAAAATTATTGCCAATAATTTATATGGTAACCATAATGATAATGTTTGGGCATTGTATCATTGTCAATTATGTTAACATTGAAATCAACCTCTCAGTGTAGTCAATTATTCATTATAACTATTAGTATGGTCTTTAATAAATCATTCTTATCATTTCTTTTCAATATCACTATAAACATTCAATGGTGGAAACATATATAAACTATTATCAATTGCATTTGATAACATTAGGATCCATTATTGGTAAAAATATATAAGTGGAAAATCAATATTGGAGTTATGCTTTTGACCTTTGTCACTAGCACTCCTAATGATTCCTCTTAAAAACTATATATTAAATAAAAAATCTATGTTTAAGTAAGGGTTATGCAAAATCAAATCTGATAAGGTCATTATCCTAGATTCATTTTTTTTAAGTAAAAGATAGGAGTATCTTCTACACAAGCATGACTCTACAGTGATATTGACAACGTTATGGTGGGGAGACTCCTTGGAAGTTAGTAATATTTTTGGTTTTCATAAAGGACCAAACTCTTCTTAAACCAAACCAATAATTAGATTATTTTTGATAATTTCAAGGTGGTAAGACTATCTAAAGTTAAAGATAAAGATACTTAGTATTATTGTAAGTGATATGGTAATGAAATTATACTACAATGCTTATGACATGATGAAACTTGGAAGATCGGAATTATACTTGACAAATATTGTGCAAGTGAACATTTATAACTGTTGTAACTTACTTTACCTCATAGTACCCTTGAACGCTATTAACGAATTTTTACTCTAGCATTTTATAAATGCTAAAGAAGTACATCTAGATTTAATGCTTTAACAAACTCCTACTTGTTCAAAAATTTACCTGTTGAACCTGTAAGATCGAGAAATCCAGTTGAGTTAGCAATTGCTAAGTAAGCCCCAGTTTAGAACATAACTTCTCACATACTTGACAAAATCAAATCATCAGTACAGCTAGAAGCAATCTGAATGCAAGTCATATACATAACATATCAGAATTAAAGTGGTATTAGTTTTTATGTGTTGAAGTTAATCACTACTTTTGTTAACTGTTTCATTTTTCTGCTAGCCACTAGTAGTTATCAAATTGTGACTATAGACATTTTATGTTACATTTAAAATTTTAAATTTTTGTGAAAATTTGGGGTTTTGACATATGGTATCAGAGCACAAGGTTCAAACACTAGGTCTTGATGAAGCTCAACTATCTTATATGAAACAGTATATTTAATCATTTTGCTGATGTTGTTTTCTTTTAATGTTATTCAACAGAGAAATTTGTTTCTGAAGTTTAACAACAGGTATGGAAAGACTGGAGGAATATGCGGAAGAGGAATCTCCCTTTACTGAACAAGAAAACTTACAAAGAGAACCTATACAACAAGACATAACCACTAATTCTTAAGAACTTTTACAAATAGTAAAAGAATTAAAATATGAAATGGAATCTGTTAAAAAGGAAAATGAGAGGATCCTGAGAGCTCAGGAGGAGTTGAATCAGATCCTAACAGAAAGATTTCATGCTGAGGGGAGGGGTAAAAGAGCTGATTCAGAAGATATAAGTTACCAACGCAAATATAAAAAGACTAAACAGGCTAAAAATGAAAGCAGCTCATCTTCAGAAGTATTTGGTGACCAATATAATTTTCATTCCATTAGTGATAGTAGTGATGACAACCATTATACTAAAAAGAGAAAATATAAACCTTATGAGGAAATTTCTGGGGAGTTTAAAAAGATTTAACCGCCAACATTCAATGGAGAAACTGAGAAGGGGGAGGAAGCAAAATCCTGGTTATCTGGGATGAAGAAGTACTTCCAGATTTATAACTATTCTAACCAATTAAAGGCTAGAATGGCTATCTACAATCTTTCAGGGAAGGCTGATATATGGTGGCAAGATTTAAAGAAAGTGAAGCGAATAAGAGAGAAGAACGCAAATTGGAGTACCTTCAAGAATTACTTTAAAAATAAATTTCTATCTGAGCAGTACTATGAAGAGAGAGCAAAAGAATTCTATGAGCTTAAACTAGGAACAATGACTATGAAAGATTTGAACAACAAGTTTTTAAGTCTGCTTAGGTATGTGCCATACCTTGTAGATGAAAAAATGAAGGTACAACGATTCCTCAGTTGTTTACCTTATCACATCAAGGATAGGATTGAGTATGAAAATCCAAAAACTCTGAAAGAAGCTATGAGGAAAGCCAATTTCTATTATGAACAGAATTGGAAGAAGGAGAGCATGGCCAACTGGAAGGCCAAAAAGAATAATAATTATTATTATCAAAAGAAGAAAGAGTTTATTCCCAATCGGAATTCTAAAAATAATAAGGCCAGAAATTTTCCTAACAAGAATTTCCAAGGGAATAAGAATAATTCACCAAGCAATCAGAACAACCCAAAGTGTAAAAAGTCTGCTAATAATCATGGTAATTACATAAAGAACTTTGAACGCAAAGAACCCATAAAGTGTTGGGAGTGTAATGGCCCACATTATGCCCTAGTCTCTCCTAATTGGAAAAAGACTGTCAGTAATATCCATACCATACAGGAGGAGATGACTATTGGAGACTTTGTGAGGACTATGCCTAGAATCAGTGCAGCCTTGGAGAATCGACAAGCAGACTATCAGAATTCCATGGTGGAAGTAGAAGGTAAGATAAACCAAACCCCTATAACTATTTTAATTGATCCAGGAGCTAGTCTAAGTTATATTTCACCTAAATTGGTAGAAAAATGTAAGTTGCTTGTTGAAAAATTTGAAAGTTCTTGGTTGGTTCAGTTAGCCACTAGTGCAAAAGGAAGGTAACTTGTTTTGTAAAGAAATGTGCAGTAGTTATGGATCAATTTGAAACTGTTTTAAAGCTTAATATACTACCTCTTGGTCGTATGGATTGGTTAGAAAAACATAGGGTGATCTTAAACTGTAATGATAAAACCTTTACGTGTATAAATAATGATGGAAAATCAATAAGTGTAAAGGGAATCCCTATAAAACCAACCATAAGGCAAATCTCTGCTCTGCAGCTTAAGAGAGCTGTTAGGAAAGGTTGTAAGGATTATGCAGTAATAGTAACTAATGAGGAAAATTTAAATAATACAAAGAAATTAAAATTGGAGGGTATACTAGTTTTAAAAGAGTATGTAGATGTATTTCCGAAAGAAATTTCAGGACTACCTCCAAAAAGGGAACTAGATTTTACCATTGAGCTGGTACGTGGTGTAGTACCCAGCTCAAAGGCCCCTTATTGAATGAACATACTTGAACTTAATGAACTTAAATCACAATTAAAAGAACTTATTGACAAGAAGTATATACGACCCAGTGTGTCTCCCTCAAGGGCACTTGTCATCTTCGTTAAGAAAAAGGATGGAACCATGCGACTTTGCATAGATTACCGCCAGTTGAATAAGATGACTATTAAAAATAGATACCCATTTCCTCGCATAGATGATCTGTTTGATCAGCTACGGGGAGCCACGGTGTTTTCGAAAATTGATTTAAGGTCTAGATATCACCAAGTTATAATCTTTCGACTGCATGGGATACTGAAAGTTATAATCTCAGATAGAGACCCTAAATTTACAACTTTTGGAAATCTCTGTTTAAAGGATTAAACACTACAATAAATTTTAATACTTTGTTCCATCCTCAAACTGATGGACAAACTGAAAGAGTAAACCAAGTACTGGAAGATTTACTAAGAATGTATGTGAAAGACCAACCAGGTAAATGGAAGGATTATTTGCCTCTGGTATAATTTTCTTATAATAATAATTATCAATCGTCATCCAGATTTAGTCCTTTCGAAATCTTGTATGGAAGGAAATGTAATACTCTTATCTCTTGGAGTAATCTGGTGGAAAGATTGGTATTAGGTCCTGAACTATTGAAAGAAATGGAAGAAATTGTAAAGTAGGTACAAGGTAATCTGAAAACTATGCAAGATCGACAAAAGAGTCAAGCAGACCTTACAAGAACTCCAAAAGAGTTCCAGGTAGGTGAACATGTGTTCATCAAGGTGAGACCCAAAAAGATGTCTCTGAGGTTGGGTATTTATGCAAAACTAACACCTCGTTACTGTGGTACATTTGAAATATTGTCCAGAATTGGACAGGTAGCTTATCAATTAGCATTACCACCGAATTTAAGAGCTCATAATTTTTTTCACATTTCTGTATTAAAGAAATATGTTCATGATGCTACTCATGTTGTTAACTAGAATGATGTACAGGTGGAACCAGAAGGAGATTTTCTGGTGGAACCGGACTGTATCCTTCGGTGGAGGGAGATCACACTTTGGAACCGCACCATTGGTCAAGTGAAGGTGCAATGGAAACACCATAGTCCGGAGGAAGCCACTTGGAAATTGGAAAGTAATATGTGGGATGCATATCCAATTCTGTTCTAAGGGAATTATGAGGATGAAGAATAAATAACATCGAGGACGATGTTATAATTTAAGGGGGTGTGTATGTCACATGCCCCAATTTTGCAAAAAAAAATTCATATTATTTGAAGACAATATGTTAAATTTCATGCTAAGTTGTAATTGAGGACCCAATGGGGTCAAGGATATTTAATGTAAATTCTGAATATTTTATTTATAAATAAATAAAGGAGGAGACAATAGCTTCGGAGAGCTGTTAAAAGAGTTTTTATTGGTAAAATTGGTGGAGGAGACTAGGTGGAGAGCAAACTGACATGTGGCAGCATCCTCAAACCACTTCCAACTGTTGCAGGTGGAAACCTCCTTACATTCGGGGTCATGATTCCCTAAGAAAGTGGAATTAGAGCAGGTGGCTCCATTAAAGAAAACTGACCCAAAAGACCTAGGAAATATTTATAAAAATTCCCATTGAAGAGAGCTGAGGCTGCTCATTCTAGGGAAGTCATCTTTTAGGTTGAATGAATGTAATTCAGAGAAATTCAATGGAAGGAAAATCTGGAAAGTGTTTGAAGGGATAACTGCTGATTGATCTAGTTGCAGCTTTTAAGCTGAAGATCATACTGCTAAGAGTAGATAATTTTACTGAGTTATTGATCTAGTCAAGTTGACAGAAGGTCTTACTGTTTGCATTCTCCACCAGTTCTCAGCCAAAAAGACCAGGAACAGGCTCGGGGGTCCTAAGGAAGCATTGTTTGAGCACTCTCCAGGAGATTGGTAGGGAGGAATGGCCTCCTTAAGTTGTTGTTGTCTGTCCTCAACAGGTTCTATGTTATTTTGTTTTATTGTGTTAGTTAAATAACTCTTAGTTTGATTGGTATATGAATGTTAAAACTTGGTTTGTGAAATGTTAAAATTAGTATGCCTATTAGATTGTTAAAGAAATGAAATTGATTTAGAAAATAATGTTTTAGAATGAAAATAAACTTCTAGACTGTGTTTTTCCACACCTGGAAACCAGGTCATACTCTAGCATAGTTAAAATGCTTTAAATAGATGAAAGAAGTTCATAAGAGAATGAAATATTAGATAGGATTATGTATCTGTAGATAGCAGAGTAATTTATTCAATGTTTAAATTATTATGAAAAGAACAGTGTTATGGTTTATTTATGTTTACTATTTTACTGAGTATAACTAAATAAAAATGTTGGAAAAGAAACACTAAAACTACACTAGAGTTATAGTAAAAAGTATACTGATACAATAAAAGTTTATAGAAGATACAATTAGGTTTGTAAACAAGGTAACAACCACACATTGTATTCTTTAAATCTATTATATTAAACTATTATTCAATGTAAACTAGAATAGAGTTATGTTTACAAACCATCTATTTATAAAAAGTAAACAGAGTTGCAGAGTTATTATTCTAATCTTTACAAAGCTCTAAATAATTTCTAAGTTACAGAACAGTAAACAAATTCAAATGTAACCGTAAACATTAAATGTAACAAAACTAAGAAATTTGTAACGTCCCTGACCCTTCGACCGACGAAGAGGATGCTACGATACATCAAATCATCTAGGCATCTAGCCCCATGAACATTGACATACATACATATAATGCTGAAGCATGATACTTAAAAACATAAAACATATTACGAAGCATTAATCATTCATATACGTAGCGGAAGCAAAACAACATGCACTCATAAGCAATTCAGCATTCAACATGTATATCATCATTCATCAATGGTAAATATGATTGTAGACGCAAGTTAGGAAAGAATACTTATCTTATAGAGAACTTGTTCCGCAACCAGCTACGTCGCTGCAATGTTCCACCCAACCGTAGGCCCGCGTGCTCCTTAATCTCTCAGCAATGCTACCACCCCCGAGCTAGGCATGATTCCCCAAGGAATAAGGAACTAACAGGATTACACATAGCTAAGGATAACATCACCACAAGGGTACACAGTTCAGCCAAACCAACACAGTTGGGTTTATCAAGCGAACAACAAATCAGCCAAACCAAGAAAGTTGGGTTTATCAAGCCATCCAGGAGCTGGGAAAGGATAAATGCTAAGCTGGTGAGCTCATTGAACAGCTATAGACACCGACACTAGAACTAGCCTGGCTTCTAGAAAACACACACAAACCCAACACAAGGAAATCAGTCCTTTCTCTACAACGCAGTCCCTCAGACCCTGATCTCCCTTCCAGTGCTATTCAGAGGTTGTGGAGAAGAAATCCAACCCACTAGCTCCATCTATGTGGTTCCCAAACCACCAGGTTTATCAAGCATATCAGTCCCTCATTCACCACTCCAATACAATCCGAGGACAAACCACTGTGTGCATGCAACAAATCAGCTATTACAGCTTTAACAGGGGAAGAAACAACTTCCTGGATTGTTCTTGGCCCTACCATGGCCAAAACGATCCCATAGTAGCCTACAACAGCCAAAACATAGGGAAAAAACACAGCCAAGCAATCGTGGCAACAACAACCCACGAACAACCATGAACCCATAGCACACAATCCCCAATGCAATCACTGGAGAACTTACTCAGACAGAAAAGGAAAGGAACAGACCCCCAATCTATGCGTGAGCGAAAAAGATGGAACCCGCAGAACTGTCGATGAAATCATAGCCACGATTCAACGATGGAATAATAGAACATTACGCAGTCTGACAATGGTAGAAAAGGACACCGACTCTCTGCGTGAACATGAGGATGAACACAACCTCAGACTAACATCCATGAGAGAAGGAAGAACCAACCCACAAGCCAACCATTGGTGAGGAAGAGGAGAACGAACCAATCCCCACATAATGGATTGTAATCCATTTTAACTCCGCCCTGCATGAGGAAAATGAACAGTTGGTGGTGGGGAGAGTGGGAAGAACGATCGACAATCGTGTCATGGAGAGAGTGCAGGCATGGGCGTAGTGGTTTTTCCTGCTAGCAATTAAATGCACCAACTAACAATAGAAGAAACAAGGTGGCGACACATGGCTTTTCCCCCCCCATGGCTCAAAGTTTAACATTCCCCCTCATTATCCTTAGGAATCATGCCCCTTCTCAATTTAGTTACAGAGAACATAGCAAGTTGGGTTATTTAATTAAAATGCATAGTTACATGATGCCACAACTTAATATGTATGCCGCATGTCCCAATATACCATCGGTGACAATTTCAATCCGAAACATAACATAACCGAATCTATGGTGGGGCCTTTGCCTTTAGCTCCACACCACGATTAATTACAATATATGTATCATGTATATTTAATGCATTGGGTTCAAAACTGGGGTGTTACATTCCCCTCCCGCTTCAATAGCATTGTCCTCATTGCTTTACAAAATTGAACAAAATACTAGATTGGTACCGCCTCAGTGTTCCACAAAATTGAACAAAAATGGATGTTCCAATTGCATGGCATCCTCTAGCTCCCATGTAGCCTCTTCAGGTCCGTAATGCTCCCATTGCACCTTTACCCACCCTATGGCTCAGTTCTGGAGCATTGTGACCTTCCTGTCGAGGATGTGCATTGGCTCGATTTGGAACTCTCCCTCGGGTTCCACCTGAATCACATCCCAATTTATCACATGGTTAGGATCATGTACATATTTCTTAAGCAAAGAAATATGAAAAACATTATGAGCTCTAGTACTAGTAGGCAAGGCAAGTCTATATGCAACAGTTACTATTCTTTCAAGCACTTCAAACGGCCCACAATATCTTGGTGACAGTTTGCTACAACTTCCAAGCTTCAAGGAACTCTTCTTTTCTTTCATTCTGAGGTAAACATGATCCCCAACATTGAATTCTCTATTCATCCTATGCTTATCTGCATAGTTTTTCTATCCATCCTGTGCTGCTTTCAGATTCTGCCTGATCTTTACGACCTCTTGCTCCATTTCCTTGAGCAATTATGGTCCAAGCATAAACCTGTTCACTAGGTTATCCCAAGTCACTAGTGTCCTACACCTTCTTCCATACAAAGCTTCGTACGGACTCATCCCCAAGGATGCTTGCTGTCCATTGTTGTAAGCAAACTCTACCAAGTGTAAGTAAACTTCCCACTTGGTTGGTTTTTCCATCACATACATCCGAAGCATATCTTCAAGCACCTGATTAACTCTTTTTGTCTGCCCATCTATCTAAGGATGGTATGCAGTGCTGAAGTTTAGCTTTGTACCCAAATCTGCAAACAATCCCTTCCAAAAATTGGAAGTGGACTTGACATCTCTGTCAGAGACTATTACCTTCGGCAATCCATGCAATTTGAAAATCTCCTTCATGAATATCTTTGCAATGTCATTAGTCTTGTGCGTAGACTTCACCGGTATAAAATGTGTTGCTTTGGTCAATTTATCTACCACAACCATGATGGAATCATGTTGTCTCCAAGTCATCAGCAATCCTGTAATAAAATCCATGGAAATAACTTCCCATTTCCATTTTGGAACTGGCAAAGGCTGCAACAAACCTACTGGATGTTGATTCTCAACCTTTACCTGTTGACATTTCATGCACCTTGAAATGTATTCAGCCATGTCCTTTTTCATTCCTGGACAGAATTACTACTTTCTAGCTATAGCAATTGTCTTCTGATATCCTGGGTGACCAGAATACGGAGCTTGATGGATTTCATCCATAACAATTCTCCTCAAATCTGCTACATTCAGGATATAAATTCTTTCATTATAAGTAAGAAGTCAATTTTCTTCCAATTGATATCCTTCATACTTCTTCTCAAGACTTTGCTGCTGCAATTTGTCTTTTACCTGCTCATACAATTCATCCCTAGCAACATGATTAACAATCTGCTACCTCAAATCTGATTGGCAAATACTAAGATATGCCACATGCATTTCCTGTACCTTCCTGTTGAGTGCATCAGCTACCTTATTCTATTTCCCTTTTATGTGCTTGATTTCAAAATTAAAATCACATAAAAATTCCAGCCATCTCGCTTGCCTAGCATTCAGAGTAGGCTGATCAAACAAATAGTTCAGACCACAATGGTCTGTTCTGAGTTCAAATCTTCTACCCATCAAGTAATATCTCCACATCTTGAGGGCATGTACTATGGCTGCAAGCTCGAGGTCATGAGTGGCATAGTTCTTCTCATTCTCCTTCAACTTTCTTGACTCATAACATATCACATGGTTGTCCTATATAAGGACTCCTCCCAGCCCTTATTTGCATGCATCGGTACATACCACAAAATCTTTCTCTAGATCAGCAACTTTCAATACTGGTGCACTGGTGAGAATATTCTCCAATCGCTAGAAGCTTTCTTCACACTTCGAAGTCCATTCGAACTTTATCCCCTTCTTTTGCAAAGAAGTGATGGCATGTGTAGCCTTGGAAAATCCCTCAATGAATCTCCTATAGTATTCTGCAAGTCCCATAAAAGATCTTATATCTGTCACATTTCTTGGAGTAGGCCAATTCATAATGGCTTCAATCTTCTCAGGGTCTACTGATATACCCTCTTCTGAGATAATGTGACCAAAACACTGAATTCTATCTCTGTAGAAGTCACACTTGCTTAGTTTTGCATACAGCTGATGTTCCCTGAGCAATTTCAATGTCAATCTCAAATGCTCTTCACGCTCCACCTCATTCTTAGAATAAACAAGAATGTCATCAAGGAAACCAAGAACAAACTTGTCCAAATACTTGTTGAATACACTGTTCATAAGGCACATAAATGTAGCTGGTGCATTTGTGAGACCAAATGGTACCACTACAAATTCATAATGTCCATACCTTGTCTTGAAGGTTTTCTTATGAATGTCTTCATCCTTGATTCTTACTTGATGGTATCCAGACCTCAAGTCAATCTTGGAAAATAACTTTGCTCCCCTCATTTGATCAAAGAGGTCATCAATCCTAGGCAAAGGATATTTATTCTTCATAGTAACTTTATTCAACTGTCTGTAATCAATACATAACCTGAGGGTACCATCTTTCTTCTTCACAAACAGAACCGGTAATCCCCAAGGAGACACACTCTGTTGGACATACTTCTTTTCCAACAACTCTTGCAGTTGCATCTTCAATTCTAACATCTCTGGTGTACTCATCCTGTAGGGTGTCTTGGACACTGGTGCTGCTCCCGGCACAAGTTCAATGGTGAAATCAATGTCCCTCTTTGGAGTAAGCCTTGGAATTTCATCAGGAAACACATCCTTGAATTCCTGTAGCACCTGATAATCCTCCAACCTAGGAGTTTCATCTCCTATTGGTTCCAGAATATGAGCTGCATACAACTAGCAACCCTTCCTACAGAACTTCTTCAACTGCATTGCTGAAATCTGTCTTACTGAAATTACCTTCGGAATACCTTTCACAACTACTGGGTTTCCTTCTTCATCTGTGCATTCAAAAGTCTTGTTATATCTACACTATGAGCTTCTAACCAATCCATTCCAATGAGAACATCATAGGAACCAAGTGGTAGAACATTCAGATATACACAAGTGATCAATCCATTCATGAGTAATGGACATTTCTCTACCACTTCACTGACCTTTCTCTTAGTCCCAGTGGCTAGCTAAACTAATCAAGAGTTTCTACGCTTGACCTTCTTAAAAGAACAAATCTCCACTACCCTAGGAGTGATATAACTATGAGTAGAACCAGGGTCAATCAAAATAGAAATAGATTGTTCAACAATCTTACCTGCAACTTCAACCACAGTTGACTGGTGATCTGCCTGGTGGTCCTCTAGTGCTGCCTAAATTCTAGGGACTTCCCTTGCTACTTGATCCACTGTCTCTGATTCCTTAATGTTGTAAGCTAGCCTTGTACTTTCATTCTCAAGTGGACAATATCTACGAAGGTGGGGTCCTTCACATTTCCAACATTTGAGTAGACCTTTATTCTGTTGTGGCTCTTTAGGCTTTCCACCTGTCACTCCAACTGGATTACTCGCAGCTTGGGATGGCTTCTTCTACCGATTCCTAAATCTAGAAGGTTTGAAACCTTTCCTTCTTTGGTCAAAATTTTCATTCTTCTTGTCCTTCCATGCCTTATGGTAATCCAGTTTACCTTTTCTTTTCTCATAGCAATACTTAGCCTTCCTTATGGCTTCTTCAAGAGTTCTTGGTTCATAAAACTCAATTCTCTCTTTGTAGGCTTGAGGTAATCCACTCAAAAACTGCTGGACCTTCACTTTTTCATCTCTAATGTACCAGACATACCTTAACAATTCCAAGAACTTATTGGAATATTCATCCATGGTCTGCTGTCCCAATCTCATCTCATGGAACTCTTTGATCTTGTCATCATAATACCTGTCAGAGAGGTATTTTTTCCTGAAATACTTCTTAAACTATTTCCACTTCAGTCTCCTTTCACTGATATTCTTTACTTGCTTGAAGTGTTCCCACTAGATGGATGCTCTTCGATTTAGATTGAATATGGCAACTCTTGCCTTCATGTTTCCTGAATAATCCTACACTTGAAAGTACTTCTTTATCCCAAGAAGCCAAGCTTCAGCCTCTTGTCCAGTCTTTATCTCACCATCAAATGTAGGAGGTTTAGCTTTCCTAAATTCATCTCGAGAGCGATCCCTATGGTTCCTTCTTCTTTTCCTTTTACGAGAAGATGAACTTGTATCTCCACTGGATTCTTCAAAATCAGATGATCCACTAGAAGTTCTTCTCCTTCTCCTAGTGTTGCTCTTACTACCTTCTAGTCTTGATGTACCTCGTCCAGAATCTATCTTTCTCTGCAAATTTGTCAAACTCTGCAACATGGCAGCATTCAACTGATGCTGCTCTTCCTGGGCTTTAATCAAGCTTCTCATGGTGGCTGCAACCTCAGATGGTGTCTCTTGGAATATTCTTCCATTAGACTCTATGCCATCATTTCCATTATGATCATTTTCTCCCATGGCATCTCCTGCACGCTCGTAAGAATCTCGAGCATCATACCCATCATGGGTTCTCATGACTGAACCACCTCTTGCTTTACCACATTGTCCTTCCTGGAATACTACTCTTGGAGGTGTCTATAGTTCTACAAATGTGTTAGTAGCAAACTGTTAGATGCATATCATTAATATAAACCAAAACTACTTACCTTCCTTTTCATAAAACAACCATTTTTCTTAAAACAAAAAGTATTCTCTTATTCCTTTTCAGCCCTATGACTACTGACAATTTGCTGAAATCTGCTAAAAGGCAGTTGAAAATTGCTTGAAAAATCACTGCGAAGTTCTCTCGAAAACCCAAATCTCCTTTGGCCCAATCAGACCTCTTCCCAGCTATCTTTTCGATACTTCAGTGGTCAAAACACCTAGTTCATCAGCAGTCTACTCATTTATTTCTTTCCGGTGTTTCGGTAGGCAATTTGACTAAACCCTCGATCTGCATCAGCGAGAAAATTGACTGTTCATTGGGTGTGCAGTCCCTTGAGCAGTTGCAATAGCGAAAAGTGATCTTACAACGGTTTCTGCAGACATTTATCGACTATCGGACCTACTATCCATCGGGTGGACAATGCTTTAGACTGCCGCAATGGTGGATTTACAATCCTTTAATTCCTTTCGATTGGCAGCCTGATCCTTAATAATTTTTTGATGACCTTATACTCTTCAAAATTTTCTTCTAATCGGGTCCATAATGGTTTGATAGTCTGAACTTTCTCGGTGGGGAAACCCACTAATTCGTTGCATCAGCAGTTGGGCGCACTGGGCGTCGGGCGGTTAGTTCTTTCAGCTTTCGCAATGGCAGCCTGCGATCTTCCTATGTCTTCTGCAACCATGGGCCTATTGACGGTCAGAACAATTGTCCATCGGAGGAATAGTCTACTAATCAACCGCAACGATGGACATTCAATCAACTAATTTTATCCGATGTAGCTCATCGGCAACTGAATCATCTAAGCATCAGCAATGTGATCAACTGATCATCGCCGATGGCCGATGATTCTACGACTTAGGAAAAAAATTAAAATTGCCTCTTTAGTATTCTTTTCTGCCGCTTCATTGGCTAACCCATCTCTTATTCTTCGCTGATTCGTTTAACTGTCTGTTGGTAAGAGCTTCCTTTATCTTTTGCAAACTCCGTCGGTTCCATCTTCCCCTATACGTCGCTGATCAACTAACAATTTTCGAGCAGCAACTGAAACACAACCATCACAGCATCGGCAAGTGGAACCTATAACCGTTGGAGGATTAGTGCACTAGGCTTCCACAACGGCGGTGCTTGAACCACTAATTCCTTCCTCTATTCATCGGCAATGAATACCACTAACTTTTTTCGATGGCCGATGATCTTGTGCCTTAGGAAATTTCTGAATTTTCTTTTTTGCGTTGGCTCTTCCTTCAACTATTCGTCACCGAGGTCAACAACTATTTTTTTTTATCGCCGATGATTTCATTCCTTAGAAAAAAATTTGGAAATTTCCCTTGCGTGGGCTATCGAAATGACTTTTCCTCTGCGGCATCGGCGGTCGAGGCTCTATCCATCGGAAGAATAGTTGTCTAGCCATCTACAACGACGGTGCAAGATCGTCTATCCTCTTCCAATTTAGTTGCCAACCTTTTCACCGCGTCGGCAACTAGATCATCTAGGCATTGGTGATGCGATCAACTAATCATCGCCAATCGCCGATGATTCCATTACTTCGTAAAATTTTGAAATTTTCTCCCCGTAGCGGGTGAGCTTTAGACTAACACTTCCGCAGTGTCGGAGGACCTTCGCACTTAGTCCTTCGATGGGCCGACGATTCTAACACTTAAGCAAAAGTTTCACAAAAACCTTCCACCATTGGGTGAGCTTCAGACTATCTTTTATGCTGCATCGGAAGAACTTCACACTAAGTTCTCCGATGAGCCGACAATTCTGGCACTTAGAATTTTTTTGTGAATTTTCCTGTCATTCACCCATTTCTCCTGGTTTCTTCTGGGAAGCAGGCAACATGCCTCTATTGGCTATTTCCCCATGGCCCTATGAGGCCCAAATGCTGCAACATAAGCCCTATCACTGCATCTTCACGGCCTATTCAGGCCCATGCTGCAACCAGAGCTCTGATACCACACTATAACGTCCCTGACCCTCCGACTGGAAAAGAGGATGCTACGATACATCAAATCATTGGGGCATCTAGCACCATGAACATTGACATACATACATATAATGCTGAAGCATGACACTTAAAAACATAAAACATATTATGAAGCATTAATCATTCATATACATAGTGGAAGAAAAACAACATGCATTCATATACAATTCATCATTCAACATGTATATCATCATTCATTAATCGTAAATAGGATTGCAAACGCAAGTTAGGCAATAATACTTATCTTATAGAGAAATTGTTCTACAACTAGCTACGTCGCTGCAACGTTCCACCCAACCGTTGGCCTATGTGCTCCTTAATCTCTCAGCAACACTGCCACCCCCAAGCCGGGCATAATTCCCCAAGGAATAAGGAACTAACAGGCTTACACATATCCAAGGATAACATCACCACAAGGGTACACAGTTCAGCCAAGCCAACACAGTTGGGTTTATCAGGCGAACAACAGATCAGCCAAGCCAACAAAGTTGGGTTTATCAGGCCATCCAAGAGCTAGGAAAGGCTAAATGCTAAGCTGGTGAGCTCATTGAAGAGCTACAGACACCGACACCAGAACCAGCATGGCTTCTAGAACACCCACACACACCCAACATAAGGAAAGCAGTCCTTTCTTTGCAATGCAGTCCCTCAGACCCTGATCTCCCTTCCAGTGCTATTCAGGGGTTGTGGAGAAGAAATCCATCCCACTAGCTCCATCTATGTGGTTCCCAAACCACCGGGTTTATCAAGCATATCAGGCCCTCATTCACCACTCCAATGCAGTCTGAGGACAAACCACTGCGTGCATGCAGCAAATCAGCTATTACAGCTTTAACAGGGGAAGAAACAACTTCCTGGATTGTTCTTGGCCATATCGTGGCCAAAAAGATCCCACAGCAGCCAAAACACAGGGGAAAAACACAGCCAAGCAATCATGGCAACAACATCCCATGAACAACCATGAACCCACAGCACACAATCCCCAATGCAATTGTTGGAGAACTTACTCAAACAGAAAAGGAAAGGAATAGACTCCCAATCTGTGCATGAGGGAAAAAGATGCAACCCATAGAACTGTCGATGAAATCACAGCCACAATTCAATGATGGAATAATAGAACATTACGCAGTATGATAATGGTGGAAAAAGACACCGACTCTCTGCGTGAACATGGGGATGAACACAACCTCAAAATAACAACTTCGTGAGAGAAGGAAGAACCAACCCGCAAGGTAGCAATCAGTGAGGAAGAAGAGAATGAACCAACCCCCACACAATGGATTGTAATCCATTTTAACTTCGCCCTGCATGAGGAAAACGAACAGTCAGTGGTGGAGAGAGTGGGAAGAACGATCGGCAATCACATCGTGGAGAGAGTACAGGCATGGGTGTAGTGGTTTTTCTTGCCAGCAATTAGATGCCCCAACTAACAACAGAACAAACAGGATGGTGACACATGGCTTTCCCCCCCCATGGCTCAAGGTTTAACATTCCCCCTCCTTATCCTTAGGAATCATGCCCCTTCTCAATTTAGTTGCAGAGAACATAGTTGGTTGGGTTATTTAATTAAAATGTATAGTTACATGATGCCACAACTTAATATGTATGTCGCATGTCCCGATATACCATCGGTGACAATTTCAATCCGAAACATAACATAACCAAATCTATGGTGGAGTCTTTGCCTTTAGCTCCACACCATGATTAATTACAATATATGTATAATGTATATTTAATGCATTGAGGTCAAAACTGGGGTGTTAGAAAATTACTTAATCAGGAAATAATTATAATTACCAGATAATTATATAACCTGTGCAAGATAAACCTGAGGGTAAAAACACTAGTTTTTCTTTAATCTTTTTATAAATTAATTTATAAAAGTTTAAAACGTATTCTATGATAACTAAGTAAACAAATTAAACTATAATACTATAGGTTATGCGTTAGACTTATTACAATCTTATTTCAAGAACTGTAATATATTTATAAATTCTTTTATTTAGAAAAAAATACTTCATAAACAGGTTAAATAACATCAACACTCTTGTATTAACAAAGAAGAAGCAAACAGAAACCAGTGCACCATTAATAGTTAATTTAAGAATACATCTATACAAGGGCTCTCTTCCAGTAAACCCTAGCTATTCTATCCTAACTGATAAATATAAATTTATAGATTTTACTTTATGACGGAGCTACAGTCTTCACAATAACCTTATTTATTTACAAGAGAAATCTTTAACAGTAAATCTATTTCATAGACAGTGAAGAAGAACAACCTAATTTACAGTAATATCATTTACAAGACCAAGTATAAATAATAGAGTATTCGGAACAGAAGTGAATTGAAAACCATGAGTACAGGAGAAACCTCCATACTTTAAGAAACAGAGCATGATATTACCAAGCCATAAGGCTGTAAATCCTTTTTACAGGTCAAGAAAAGATGAATACAAGTCACGGCATATAAGCCGGAGATACCCTACAACATGCTGTTAGGATTATTAATCCTCCCTTGTCCAAATTTGGTCATATGTCTAAATTGGGAGTCATGTCTAAATCGGGAGTCCATCCAGTCTATTTATAGTCATTAACACCATTGGGTCCACTTGACCTAAATGGGGCACATGTTTCAGTTACTAAAGTGTGGGGAACACTAATTGAGGCTCACTGCCACTTATTGCACTTGATTGCAGAAGTTTAGGAGCCTCCTAGATCAATCCCTACAATTTAGGAAGCCACTAGGAGTGCCGAAACCAACCAAGGTCAGTTCACTTCAGTAAATGACTAGTCAAGCTAAGTTAGGAGTCAGTTACATTCAGTTCAAGTCCTCTACATTCAGTTAGCGCTAGATTTACTTGACTGCACACATGTGGGGCGCATTTCTCACCTACCACAGTCAGTTAACCTTAGTTAACACTGAATGTAACACTTTAGTTGTGTTTTAGAGCTCCGATGAACTTCGATTATGGTTTAGACAAGGTCAGTTAACCGCGGAGTCCTCTGATAGTGATTTAGATAAGGTCTTGGTTACCTACAGTCAAGTACAGTCTAATCAATTCGAACTTCCTCATGTGGATTTGAATTGCTTGTGGCTATTAAAGCCATTTTACTTCTTTGTAATTATCATCGGATTACTTTTTTTATTAATGAAAACATTCACAGCTGCAAGCCTTTTGCACTGTTTCATTCTTCAATTGCTGAGATTGTGAGATCCACTTTGTGAGTTGTGTATTTGTCTACAAATCTATATGCTCAAATTTACATGGTATCAGAGCCTCGATGGACAAGACTCCTCTCCTCCTTAGATCTCCAGCCAAATAAATTTTTTTCCAGTACTGCACCAGAAGCGGAGAATTTACCACTTAATATCCCAAGTTAAGAAATTGTTGATCAAGCTTGCTTGCTCAACTATGCTGGGTGTGAAAGAAAATTCCAAAAGTGCAGACTGTCGACCTTACTTTGTATGTTTGATTGTGTGATAGGTTATCAGCTTCTCTTACAGCATTCGCTACAAGAATCCCTTTCTTCTCACTGCATTCACTACAGCAGCTCAGTTCTTCCTATTACATTCAAAATGGCTCATCAAATAGAGCTTCTCACTCCCTTCAACTATCACCAGTGGAAGGATGACATGATAGTATTGCTTCGCACCAAGCATCTCTTCAGACTCATAGAAGAAACAGAGGAAGAGCCAGAATCAGATAAAGACAAAGCTAAGTACATGAACAGGCTTGATGAAGCCATTGGTCTCATGCTCTTTTCAGTCTCTAGAGATCTTCGATTTCACATCCAAGACTTGGACACTCCCAAGGAGGTTTGGGACAATCTTGCTTCCTTATTTGATAAGCATGATGAGATGAGGATCCATCAGCTAGAAAATGATATGATTACTCTCAATCCATCTAATTTCGAATCTCTGAATGAATTCTTCTCAAAGTTCAAGAACTTGATATATCAGTTGAAGCAATGCAAAGTGAAGAAGGATGAAGATCAGCTCATCCTTGCCATTCTCACAAAGCTCAATGCAGACTACTCAGTCTTTGTATCCACCTTCCAAATAGTAAGGCTCACTACTCCAAATTGGAAGATGCCCACTCTTAATGCCTTCATCCAATCTCTTATTTTTGAGAATGATAAATTGATCCAAATGGGGATCATTCGATCTCCCAATGATCTAGCTCTAGTTGCAAGAGGAGATAAGGTAGCGAATGACAAAGGGAAGCAAAGAGATGAGTCCCCTGCGAAGAAAGAGCAGTCAAAAGAACCTTCATGTTCGAAGAGAAGCAAGAAGAATGGCAAAGGCAAGGTCCTTTGCTCTTACTGTGGAAGGGGCTTCCATTCAGAAAGCTCCGGTATGAGAGGACAACTTGATGAAATGGCCCTTCTCTTGAAAAAGCACAACATTTCTGTACCTACTAGCGCAAGGAAGGAAGACTCTGAAGAAGAAGAAGAATAAGAATACCAAAGGAAAGGACATGCACTGAAGGCTTGCTGCACATCAGCACCTATCTTCCTCATTGATT
The DNA here is from genome assembly GCA_001517045.1 of Pseudotsuga menziesii. Classification (NCBI taxonomy): domain Eukaryota; kingdom Viridiplantae; phylum Streptophyta; class Pinopsida; order Pinales; family Pinaceae; genus Pseudotsuga; species Pseudotsuga menziesii. Next base: position 32,003 of record LPNX010156262.1, read on the forward strand.
CTAGAGCTTCCAACCATATGGCTGCATCCATAGAATCATTCTCTTCTTTTCAGTCCTTTGATGGTCTTAGTATTCAGATGGGCAATAACAATGAAGTCAAAACAAAAGGGAAGGGATCTATCCAACTTGAACATGGAAGGTTCAAAGATGTGCTATTTGTTCCCTCCCTAGCTTCACACCTGTTATCTGTTTATCAGATGACCCATACTGGATCTCCAAAGTGAGTGATATTTGGTCCTAACTCAATGGAGATCACAGATATCTCTACTGGGAGCATCATAGCAAAGGGTACTGCAAATCATGCTTCAAAAGCATATGAGTTCTCACATTTCATGGCTCCTTCAGAACCAGTGCACTCTCAGTAGCCACCTGCAAGGGAAGGTAAAATCATTGCATCTACTTCTTTTACAGCGTCTACTAGTATTGCAGATCCATCTATATCAGTTTATGACATTGAGATTCAGGGTGACTCAGATCTAGATTCAATCCCTACTTCCAAACTGGAAGCTAGGAAGATGACTGGAAACTCACCTAACACTCAGAAAGGAAAGACTCTTGCACTATGTCATACTATTTCACCTCCTTCAGAGAGATGCAATAGACTTCCTGTAAGATGCAATATGGCAAGGGCTCAGTCTTACTATATCCAGAAGAATGGATATGATCATACACCTCTTCATTCAGCAAGAGACAAAGATTACATTCCTCCTTCCTCTCATCATCATTTTTGGAGAAGAAAGAGAAGTCTACATGCCAGGCCCCAGAATACCTGTGCACAGCACACCATGCATGTTGCTTCACTGCCTCACAGAGATGGCAGCAACATATTTTCAAGTTTTTCAAACTTGAGACCTTAGTCTACCTGCTTAGATAGAGGGAAGGCTTTTTTCCCATGTGGTTTTTGCCTCGACTCCTTGTATTAAGCAGTTACTTTATTTTACTGGATGTAATAGGTGACCTATGGTCTTAGTTACTAGGGCCCACAGTTTGTCCAAGTTAGCATTCAGGGGGGGTGTTAGGATTATTAATCCTCCCTTGTCCAAATTTGGTCAAATGTCTAAATTGGGAGTCATCTCTAAATCGGGAGTCCATCCAGTCTATTTATAGTCATTAACACCATTGGGTCCACTTGACCTAATTGGGGCACATGTTTCAGTTACTAAAGTGTGGGGAACACTAATTGAGGCTCACTGCCACTTATTGCACTTGATTGCATAAGTTTAGGAGCCTCCTAGATCAATCCCTACAATTTAGGAAGCCACTGGGAGTGCCAAAACCAACCAAGGTCAGTTCACTTCAGTTAATGACTAGTCAAGCAAAGTTAGGAGTTAGTTACATTCAGTTAGCGCTAGGTTTACTTGACTACACACATGTGGGGCGCATTTCTCACCTACCACAGTCAGTTAACCTTATTTAACACTGAATGTAACACTTTAGTTGTGTTTTAGAGCTTCGATGAACTCCGGTTATGGTTTAGACAAGGTCAGTTAACCACTGAGTCCTCCGATAGTGATTTAGACAAGGTCTTGGTTACCTACAGTCAAGTAGAGTCTAATCAATTCGAACTTCCTCATGTGGATTCGAATTGCTTGTGGCTAATAAAGCCATTTTACTTCTCTGTAATTATCATCGAATTACTTTTTTGATTAATGAAAGCATTCACAGCTGCAAGCCTTTTGCACTGTTTCATTCTTCAATTGCTGAGTAAATTGTGAGATCCACTTTGTGAGTTGTGTATTTGTCTACATATCTATATGCTCAAATTTACACATGCAAGGGTTTTAATAATAAAAACTAAGTAATAACTGAAACTAAGCATCTAAACAATGGAGGAATTGAAGCCGTGCCTCCTTTCCAACTGTAACCCTTACCCTTTAATCATTGCAAGTAGAGAGATGCCATGTTAAATCGAGGCTTACCCATTTTGGCCATGGAGTCAACCAGCATTGGAGAGGTTTCTTCCAAGCCTGAAGTTGATTGTAACCTGCATTAACATGAAGGATTGCATTTAGTTAGATACTATACTTCTAATACTAAACTGTAACTTGAATTTTAAAACATTAGCAGGGTGAAAACCTTTACATGAAGGTGAAGAAATATGGAGCCGAGGAGGTAACCAAACCAGTACGAGGACTTCACATTGGAGAAATGAACCCTCATCTCAAACCTGAGACAGAGGTAATAAGGTTCTTATTATAGTTTACACCAACAAAGGAGCAAGCCACGAGAAGAGGAAGGGGTAACAATATGCCTAGCTCTCTAAACAACTCGCAGAGATAAGAAAACCACCCTCATGGTGTTCCTAAACTTCCAGAATGAAACCACGAATAAAAGCAGTGAACTCTTTAACTCTACACAACAATATAGCACTATACTACGAATTTAAGGACTGTCATATGCTGAACAAGCGAGCCTCTCATGGCCGCAAAGAAAACCAGACAATGCAGAGTCAAACCCTCCAAGGAAATGAGGAGGATAGGGTTTCTTGTGGGTTTATAAATTGACTATTGCATGGTGGAGGCTGCTCCACGTGCCCACCAAAATATTTAGTCAGCAGTGGGTCAAATAGTATAGTTATCCTGCACTGTCGGGAAAACAAAATTATTGCCAATAATTTATATGGTAACCACAATGATAATGTTTGGGCATCGTATCATTGTCAATTATGTTAACATTGCAATCAACCTCTCGATGCAGTCAATTATTCATTATAACTATTAGTACGGTCTTTAATAAATCATTCTTACCATTGCTTTTCAATATCACTGTAAACATTCAATGGTGGAAACGTATATAAACAATTATCAATTGCATTTGATAACATTAAGATCCATTATTGGTAAAACTATATAAGTGGAAAATCAATATTGGAGTTATGCTTTTGACCTTTGTCACTAGCACTCCTAATGATTCCTCTTAAAAACTATATATTAAATAAATAAATAAAAAAGCTATGTTTGAGTAAGGTTTATGTAAAATCAAAGCTGATAAGGTTATTATCCTAGATTCATTTTTTTGTAAGTAAAATATAGGGAGTATCTTCTACACAAGCATGACTCAACATTGATATAGACAGCGTTATGGTGGGGAGACTCCTTGGAAGTTAGTAATCTTTTTGGTTTTCATAAAGGACCAAACTCTTCTTAAACCAAACCAATAATTAGATCATATTTGATAATTTCAAGGTGGTAAGACTATCTAAAGTTAAAGATAAAAATACTTAGTATTATTGTAAGTGATATGGTAATGAAATTAAACTACAATGCTTATGACATGATGAAACTTGGAAGATCAAAATTATACTTGACGAATATTGTGGAAGTGAACATTTATAACTGTAATACAATAATAAGCTAAAAAAATTTCTCTACTAGAGCATAATTAAAAGTAAAGCTAAGGGTTCTATTGTAAGCTTGTTCTTGGAAGGCCTTATATTTATTTTCATGCTTATTAGCAGTGTTTTAGATATTAGAAATAGCAATGGAAGTGAACATCTTGTTTCAGTAAAAGTGTCGTTATATTAAATCATGAGCTCTATGTAGAACTTGTAAGTAACTTGGCTTATAGCTAGAAAGAAGAGTTTCTAAAGTAGAAGTCATGCTAGTGAAAAACATTTAGTATGGAAAAGATATTGGTCTTTACGACATAAACTTAAAATACTGTCATAGATGCAAAACAAATAAAGAAAAATTTACTTTACCTCATAGTACCCTTGAACTCTATTAACCAATTTTTACTCTAGCATTTTATATATGCTAAAGAAGTACATCTGGATTTAACGCTTTAACAAACTCCTACTTGTTCAAAAATTTACCTATTGAACCTGTAAGATCCATAAATCTAGCTGAGTTAGCAATTGCTAAGTAAGCCCCAGTTTAGAAAATAACTTCTCACATACTTGACAAAATCAAATCATCGGTATAGCTAGAAGCAATATGAATACAGGTCATATACATAACATATCAGAATTAAAGTGGTAGTAGTTTTTATGAGTTGAAGTTAATCACTACTTTTGTTAACTGTTTCATTTTTCCACTAGCCACTAGTAGTTATCAAACTACAACTATAGACATTTTATGTTACATTAAAAATTTTAAATTTTTGTGAAAATTTGGGGTTTTGACAATCCAAGTCATTCGGGATTGGCCAGCCCCAACTACTCTAATAGAGCTTCGCATCTTTCTGGGTCTTGCTATTTTCTACCACAGGTTCGTGTTGGAATTCTCTCATATTACTTGGCCCTTGAGTGAAGCCACCAAGGGAGGAGTGAAAGCAAAATTATTCTGGTTGAAAACTGAACAGAAGGCGTTTGCAGAATTGAAACATCGCCTCTGTTGTGCTCCAGTGCTCACATTACTAGACTTACAACAACCATTCAAGATATAGACAGATGCCTCTGACTATGCTATAGGGGTATTCCTTAATCAACAAGGGCATCCAATGGCATATCATAGTGAGACATTGTCCGACACAGTCCGCAAATATCCCACTTATGACAAAGAGATGTATTCCACTGTACAGGCTTGCCGATAATGGAAGCATTAAATTTTGGGGAAGGAAATGATCATCCACACAGACCACCAACCCCTGTAGTTCATAAAGACACAAGGGAAGTTATAGAATGATCGCCATCATAAGTGGTCCACATATCTACAACAGTTTCATTTGAACATCAAGTACAAGAAGGGAAGCACCAACAATGTTGCAAACTGCCTCAGCCGACCACTGATCATGGCGTTAACCACCATGCTCAACTCTTGTTTGCACAAGACTTCTAATTAGCTGCTTCTATACCAGAGCAATCCAAAATTCAACCACACGCACAGGACGCTCTTGGAGGGAAACCAAGTACCAAATTTTCACCTCCAGGATGCACTACTATGTCACATGGGACACCTTTGTGTTCCTTCAAGCAAGTGTGGCAAGATGATTTGGGAACGCACTACAATTGGGTCGTTGGTCATTTCCTGGTCGAGAAAATGGTGGTAGTACTACAGAAGTATTTCTATTGGCCGAACCTTCAACAGGACGTCGAGAAGTACATCCGATCCTGCACTGCCTGCACCATTACCAAACCATCCAACAAGAAGCAAGGCCTCTATACTCTGTTTCCTACCCCTAGTCGACCTTGGGAATCCATCTTCATGGATTACATGTTAGGCCTTCCTTCTACTAAGCACGGCAACGACTGTGTGTTCGTGGTCGTCAATAGATTCTTAAAGATGGCCATAATGGTGGCCTGCAAGAAGAATATCACAGCAGAAGCCACTGCTAAACTCTTCTTTGAACGAGTGTGGGTACACTTTGGGATCCCACAGTCTATAATCTCAAATCAGGATAGCAGGTTCCTTAGTACATTCTGGTCTAGCCTATGGTCCATGCTAGACACCAAGCTCACAAATCCCACAGCTTTCCATCCCCAGACTGATGGCTAGACAAAGATCGTCAGCAGGATGATCGTACACATTTTACACATGTACAACTCAAAGCATCCACGCACATGGGATGAGAGCCTACCCTATGTACAACATAGCTATAACTGGGCCCTCCATAGCTCAACCAACCACATCCCCTTTCAGGTGGGCTTGGGATTCCAGCCACTATGTCCCATTGATGTAGCCATGTCATTTGCAGCTACTCAGGCTGATTCGGCTCATGTCTAGTCTGAATTTTCCAAGGTGAACAACTTCATTGAGTGCATTTAGCACATTCACCACCAGTTTCATGACATATTGGATAGATCCAATGCTAAGTACAAGCAACATCATGATCAGCATTAGGTACAACACAACTTCCAGGTAGGCAACAAAGTGTGGCTACATTTACAGAAGGAGCGCCTAGCTGGACCCCATCGCTAGCTTCGCCCGCTATGATATGGGCCATACACCATCACCAAGGCTATCGAGGACAATTCCTTTGAGCTCAGTATTCCACCATTCCTTGTTCTACACCCAGTGTTCAATGTGGACCACCTTCGGCACTACTTTCCACCTCTACTGGACACATCAGACATGGCAGAACAACTCACACCAACAGAGTTAAACCCTGACTGCATGGAACAAGCCACAACTAATCGAATTATGGACACACAGATCAAGAACACCCGCTAATAGAAGATCCAGCTATATCGAGTTGTCAAAGCAGGCCAACTCCTTCACCATGGAAAGTCGCTCACCAGGGACCAAGTTCAGTAGAAGTTTCCACATCTCATGGAGCAACTCAACGCAATGGGGACCATTGCTTCCTAAGGGGGGAGGAATGATCTAGGAGGATATTGGTGGCCACCCACCTATTCCACTTGGACCCCCACCATTGTCTCTTTCATTTTTCTAGTTTCCTTAACTGTAGTACAATTTACTATTTTTGGGAGTTTTCGGGTCCTAAACTTTTGGAGCCGTCGGAGCCGTTTTGAGGCCCTAAACGACGTTTTTTCGGCATCGAATGGTCGAGCTAATATGAGTCCATTTCAAACTTCATATTTTCTATTTATGGATGTTGTCCTTGAATAGATATTTCTAACGATGTATCAAGCGCGTCAAACAGAGGTAGTATGCCAAAGTTATGACCCCGAGAAATTGATGTACCAAATTACCCAACGGGGCCCACATTTTAGTGTTTCACCTCCTAGGGTTAGGTTTTTGGATGTGTATGGTTTCCATTGTTTCTCAATAATATATAGGCCTTCGAGCCTCATTGTAACACAAAGTTCAGAGGCATGGAGCCGCGACATCTCTTCTCAAAGATAAGCTACCAACACTCTAGCTAGTTTATTTCCATTCTATATGTAAACAAGTTTTAGTTCTTTCATTAATGAAATGAAGTGTTATTTCCGCTGCATATTTGTTTCTATGGTTATTTGTGTATTCTGTTGTGTTCCTGCATAAATTCGGATCATTTAAGTTCTTCATATAGACCATTTATTAAATCTAGTTCCACCAAAATTCTGGCACATCGCCAGTCGGGGTCGTTTTCCCAATTTTCTTCTAGTGATATGAACTTGCCCAATCTGTTTCCTATGGCTTCAAGAATTTTCTACTGTCAAAAGACCACTGGTAGGCCTGGAAGAATAACCCACACCTTTTGTATGCTGTGAGGTTCCTTGTGGGCATTGATGTCAATTGTCCATTTTCGTAAGATTAAGCCCGACGGATCCCACCACCACTCCTGGTTTAAGAGTTTTGAGCTATCGTCCATGTCTCAGAGCTTTATTAAGAACCACCCGCGAGGTAATGTATAGAAAATTGGAACGTAACCCAGCAGAGCTTCCCAATTAATTGTTATCCACTATTGCAGTGTGCTTCTCGATACTGTTTTTCTGCAGAATCGTCCGACAAGGGCCTTCGTTAAAAAATCTGGAATTTGATCAAATCCAATGTCTTTTCCCACGATCAATTCCGGGCTATCCTTGTGCACTCTCATTCCATGATTTCTCTTGATTGCCCTGTTTGGGATTTCTATGTCCGTCATCTTGCCTTCATCATGATTTTGCATGACTGCATCTGACTTGGATTTTTCGGTCGTAAATTCCTTCTGCGGATTTTTATTCGCACATGCGGTCATGACTTCCTCCTGAGTGCAGAATATCGGGATTTCTTCTCCACCCTCCTCATAGTCCACAATGTCTAAATACATTGTTGAAACTTTTATGCCACCCTTATCACTCTTCTGCTATCCTTCTTCGGCTTTAGAACAAAAGGGAAAAAAGAAAAAAAATGCTCCATCCTTCGTCAATTTCACTTCTGTTCCTACCGTAGAGCTCCATCGTGCTAAAAAAAAATCATATAATATATATATATACCTTATTTCTATATTAAGGATTCATCATCATAAATGAATTATGAAGCCATACAATAAAAAATTGCATCTAAAGGTAAATTATAACATGTGAAAGAAAATAAAATATGCACCATTTTGAAAAGTAACTATAATATAAGTAATCATATGATATAACATATTAATATTTTAATACACAAAATACTAAATCTTGAAATAAAATGTTGAGTATAAAAATCATATAATATATTAATATTTTTTTATATAAAAAAAAATATGAAACCTTGAAATAAAATAATTAGTATTAATTTTTTTTATAAAAATCCTCCGGCCCTCTTTGCCTTCAATAGAGGTGAGTTTCAGTATGAGAGTCTTATGAATTGACCATTTCGTTTTTATGAAAGTGGTATTTATAACTCTCAAATCTTAATGTGTGTGTGGAGTTAGGTTGCTAATGAAGCTTCAGGTGAATCTAGCTTCATTATCAAGACCCATACTTCGTTGGCAATGTAAGGGTTTTTATCACCATGTTTTCATTTATTCATTATATTTGTTACAATTTACAATCATAGTTTTTTACCATGTGTAATGTGGAATGCAGGTTTGTTAATTATGGTTCAGCGAGAGAGACGACAGGGTCATCTACTCTCCGGCCTCCTTCTTTCTACAGAGGTGAGCCTTTTTCTTCTTTAATTTTGTTAACCAGGTCATAACTAGTAGATACTCTGAAAATTTAATTTTAATTAGAAGAAGTTATAAATTAATAAATACCTCGAACAAAGATAAACTCTTTGTAAATAATCTTGACTCCTAGAATATACAATTAGTTTGAATGACTTAAATCTAATATACATTTACAATATTTTAAAAGAAAATATGTAGACATAATTTAAAATATTAATAAGATCTATCATTTACAATTTTTCTCAATGTATTTACTTTGAAAAGAATATAAAATTTCATTTTGAAAATATTTAATACAATTTTAAAATTTTGTATTAAAATAATATATCTAATTATTATAGATTTATTAATTTATTTAGCTAAATAAATTTACTTAATATTTTATATAACATTTCATAAAAATGTGTGATTTATTAATTTATTATTATCAAATAAAATGTATATTTTTGTAAAGCTTTTCATGTCTAAAATGCTGCATATACCTTATAACTACAATTAAGGCTAACTCTGACCTTATTTTAAATTTTAATTATCTAGAATAACAAAAATAATAAGCTGGGGTAGGGTTGGGGTAGGCAACCCCTGAGATAAAGGCTCGCCGAGGTGGATAGAGGCCCCTGCTTGAGTCACAAGTGCATGGTATATCTGACTTGAAGGCTATTGAATATACTCTTAAGAAATTGCTCTTCCCCATAATCTTAAAAAACAAAAATAACAAGTATGAGCATATTTAAAAATACAAAAAAAAAACCTGTTCAATTTTTAAAAAACTAACATTTTTAAAAATAACTTTAAAAACATGTAAATCACCTCATATTTAAACAACTACCGGTGATACCATCGATATCAATTACCATTCAAACCACCAATATAACAACGTGAGCGTATTTAGAAATACAAAAAAGAATCTATTCAATTTTTAAAAAACTAACTTTTTTTAAAAATAACTTTAAAAACACATAAATCACCTCATATTTAAACAACTACCGGTTCGATTTCAACTACCATTCGAACCACCAATATAACAACGTGGCGTCTATGATGTCGCCCATCAATTGGCTGTTGCATATCCGAAAAGCACTATCATTTTGTTTTGCAATCGAGTTATTGGTGAGGTTCTGTGATCCATTGCTGACATGGCAGAAAGGCAAGTAAGCATAGAGTACTTTAAAAACACTTAAACAACTACCAGTGATACCATCGATTTCACCTACCATTCGAACCACCAATAGAACAACGTGGTGTCTACGATGTCGCCCATCAATTAGCTGTTGCATATCCGAAAAGCATTATCATTTTGTTTTCCAATCGAGTGGTTGGTGAGGTTCTGTGATCCATTGCTGCCATGGCAGAAAGGCAAGTAAGCATAGAGCTCTTGAGAGTTTCTGCAGTGGTACCTGCCAGCCCTTCTGTGAAGCGTCGCATGTTCCTCTCTAATCTCGATTTGTTCTGGATTCCCACTAACAACGTACAGAGGCTTCTCTTTTATAAAACAAGCTTCCCGGAGAACGAGTTTGCTAAGTTAGTGGAGACGCTTAAAAGGAGCCTGTCATTAGTTCTCGTGGATTTCTATCCCTTGGCGGGTCGGTTGGACATCAAAGAAAAAGAACAATCGGGTCGGCCGGAAGTTGAGTGCAACGATGCCGGAGTGGAATTCATTGAAGCTTCGATTGATATGGCTTTCCAAGACATGGAAAATGAAGATTTTCGGTACAAAAGCTTTTTCAAGAAACTCACCCCAACGCATGATGCTCACCACAGTTTCAACCATGAAAGCTACGACGCGCCGCTTCTCTCCATACAGGTACTCAAAACGCTCTCGGTTCTTAATTAACGCAACTAGTTCGCACAATTTCTCAGTTGGGTTTAGCTAGATTAGGTTTTTTATTTTCCACGCACACTTGGCTGTACAATGTGAACAAGATGGCTGTACAATGTGAACAAGAGGGCTCATCTCTTGTTTTCTTTATTTGTACTTTAGTCATACATATCCGGATTACAATCAGCTTGCAGATTATCAAAATCTGCCCTGTTTTTGGTTCCTGGATGTGGTGTTTTTTCTGAATTTCTTGATGGCCATTTGGCCTCATCTGATACTTTCCAGCTCTCATCTAATACTTTCCAGCTCTTTTGAGCTCGGTGCAGGAGCTTTGCTCTCCTCTTATTTATGCACCCCTTTATGGATTGATGTAAATGGAGCGGGCACCTTTGATAGAAGCTCTGCACTTCTGTGTTTTCGACATGTATGACTGATAGGGACAGACTACAATTCTATGCTCTTCTTGATGCCTTGGGTTTTTAGACTTCTGATGTTGATTTCATGACCCTCCCCCATTGCCAGCTCCTGGATACTAGCTGCAACTAATTACTTTCTTGATCTTAATTGATTGTAACCCTATTGATAAAGAAGGCATGTCAAATGCCCTTTAATTCTCTTATAGAATAAGAAAGACAGGCTTTTGTTTTTTCCTTTTGGAAAAAAATGTGAACATACTGCCCTTCTCTCTGCAGCCCAATAATATTAAGTGACGGCAATTTTCTAAGCGAAATTGGTAGTGCAGGTCACATATTTTCGAGGAGGTGGTGGAATTTGTGTGGGAACCACTCTTCATCACGTTATTGCAGACGGAAATTCGTTTTGGCAGTTCATGAAATGCTGGGCGGAGCGTAGCAGAGGATTTCCCATTTCAAAGAATATTCCAGAACACATGAGAACAGTCTTCAAGCGCGATTACACAAATATACCCAACATCTCTTGGAGGACTGAAGAAGTAGTAACCGATAGGATTAAGGGAGCGCAGATTTTCAAGTATTTCCTGGACGATTTGCTGCCCATTAAATCGGAATATGAGACTCATGAATCAGATGCTGCTGGCTGCGCCTCCTTGGAGAATACTGATGAGAACAGTTTTATGAGCCCCATCAAAGACGAAACAGACCTCAGAATCTCAACTTTTCATTTCAGCGAACAAATGATTCAAAAATTGAAGGAACGAACCGGGCCCTTCTCTTCGTTTGTGGCAGTCGCTGCACATTTTTGGAGATGCGTAGTGAAAGCGCGACAGATCCCAGAAAAAGAGCCCGTTGTTTTTGGATTGCTTGCTGACTGTAGAAGTCGGGTAAACCCTCCCTTGCCTCATACATATTTTGGGAATTGCTTGTGGGTAGGCTTTGCCAGGACTACGGTCCAACAGCTACTGTGTCAAGATATCTGCTTCGCTGCGACTCTCATCCACGAAGTCGTAAGCTCCTGCACAGACACACAGATTAACTATATGATTGATTTCCTTAATGAATCTCCTGGCGACGGCATCATGCGTATACTCAGTCAGGTTGGATCCGCAGCCCGCTACGGTATGAACGTAGTGAGCTCTCACAAATTTCCCGTTTACGAAATAGACTATGGATGGGGAAAACCAGTGAATGTCCAGGTTGCATCCGTTTCTGAAATTGGAGGTATGGTTTTGTTTCCCGGAAGAGACACGGAAGGAGGAGGAAAGAGTATTGATGTCTCTACTTGCCTCCCCAGCCATCATATGAAAACACTTGAGCAGCTTCTCATGAGCTTCCCCGATTGAATTCCTTTATCTTACTGTCACTCTCCCTGAAAGTGAATACCGGATCAGGTCTCGATATCTATATGTTTGTTATGTTGCTATATTTTTTTGAAGTTTGTTTTAATTTTGGAGATTAAAGTTGTTATTGGAGCATACTTTTTCCACTTAATTTAAAAACTTTGAAATATGTGTACTTTATAAAAATGAATAACATCTTTACATGAAAGTCTCCAAATGGTAACAGTTAGTCAAATATAGAAAGAACTTATAACAGTTAGTCAAACACAGAAAGAGCTTAATTTCATGAACTGCGAATACGAATACGAATGGTTTGCGCTTTAATTCATAAGGTCAGCCACCCGTTATTACTATTCGTAAAAGCAGTGTATCAGTATAAATAGGAGCAATATTGGAACAGGTTCCAACCTCCCTAACGGCGGACAGATCGGGCGGGCGGGCATGGCATATAGTGGAGAAAACCCCATCAACCAGACTCTAGGAGAGAAATATTGGTTGAACACCACTTATGTTATTCAAACCACAACCTCTGCTGGGCTCTTCTAATCTAATTGTCCAAAGCCAAATATCACATACTCTATTTTCATAGCCCCAGTAGTCATTGCCGTCATTGCCATGAAACTGACCTCATTGCAGCCATCTCTGTGAAAGCCTTTCAAGCCTTCATTAAAGTAAAAAGGAACACAACAAAAATCCCCAACCTTTTCTTCAGAAATCCCTCGTCTTCCTCAGCAAAACATCTGTCAACACAGTGTGTAAATTACGTAGACAAAAAGCTGCTTTAAATATCTTAATCAATGCAGCAAATTAACCTTCAATCACAATTCACCGAAGGAATTTGCTGTCATCAATAGATCTTGGAATAATAACTGAATCAATTTTTCGTAAATCTCCCAAGGCAAATCACACTTCACACATTTGGCTATCTACAATTCGTTTTGAGCACTTGATGATCAAATCGCACTTTTGGAGTAACCTTGTGTTAACTTGTATATAATTTTGGATCAAGTATCTTGTGCTAATTTATATTGTGGTTTCAAGTTAAAACTATTATTTGTGGTTGATGGTTCACCTTACTTTCTATGTGTTGGTATTCATAAACACTTAAACTAGTCATTGCAATATTCACATCTTGTTTAAGTTTATTAATAAAAAATATATGGTTAAGTGAATCTTGTTAAGTCATAGGTCTTCACTTTTAATTGAGTGTGGAAATGGGGTAGAGCAACACCCTTTGTTTATTACTTTAATTGTGGGGTCATAAATTACGATTTAAAATTTTAGGTTAACCGTCATCATTTATGAAGAGTAATAAAATTTTCGAAACATAATTTTGAACTGTCATACAAATTTTAAACCGTCATTATATTACTAAGCTTTTTTAATATTATTAGCAGAATTTTAATATATTTATCTTATATAAAACTATACTTTTTAAATTCCAATTTAGAAACCACACATTCATTACAAATTAGAAACATCTATAAAATTAGAATTATTTTGTTGCCTTTTTATTTGCAAGTTGCATTGTTTTTTCACAAAAACATAGAAACTCATAGAACTCAATAATTTTTCCATTATTTATTTATTTTTTCATTAATGCAATGAGAGTTTGAGAGTGAGTTATTTACATTATCAAAGTAATGCATTATATTTTTGAAATCAAATCTTATTTTATTATGTATTGTTTTTATAAAACAAAAAAAGTGTGTACATCATTTGGTGTCATAATTAAAAGGTAAAATTTTAAACAAAAAGTAAATATAATGCAACCCATAAATTGAAAACCAAATTCTAACATTAGGTATGGGGAGACTAATTTTTTATTTATTTTTTTAAGTTTTGAAGTTTTAAGAAAATTACTTTAGGAATATGAGCTTAGAATTCTTTGGTTAATAAGATTATATTAAAAAAATAAAAATATTACTTTTTATTATATAAAAAAAAACTAACAAAGTTATCTACCAAATAAATTTACTTAAAAAAATGATAAAAACTAATAAATAACACTCATTAATATTATGCAATATACACCCACAAGAGTTCATAATTACTGCAATTAAATTAATGACAACTTATAGAAATCCCTAAATTTCAAAAATACATTTTAGAAACTGGTGGTGTGTAAAGTTTGTATATCATTTATCAAACCCTTCTAAATTAGTTAAATATGTTTAACTTGAATTACTTATTTAATAGAGATAAGTCATTTATAAATATTATTATTATATGGAAAGTAATCAACTACTTAGCAATCATGAAAACTTAAAAGAAAATATTATAATAATATCAATAAAAAATTTTAAAGTAATAATTTAATAAACAATATAATTATAATTAATTGTAATGTTCCTTAAATCCAAAAAAAAAATGTACCATGTCAATAAAATCATTAAGATCTAAGGTTTATCTAAATTTAACTTCGACATTGTGTAAACTTATTTAGAAAGATACTTGTATGCTTGGTCTAGATTTCTTCAGTAGATTAATACATGGTGACCTATTTTCTTAGTGTGATAATCATGTAGTTTATTTATATAAAAAAGTTTCTTGTATACTATGTTGGTGTTTATTTTTTCTGTTGTGTCTACTTACTTCATACTTGTTTATAATGGATGTTTAAATTAACATGTCTACTTACTTCATACTCATTTATAATGGATGTTTAACTTAACACATAACCTAGTCGTGTTTAAGCTAAAATGTCGTGGCTAACTTACCTCTGCTTCTAAAGGGAAAAGAGTGGTTGGATTTAATAACAACTCAACAAAAATGTATGAAGGTCTCCTATGAACTTAGACTTAAACTTAGTTTGATATGAACTAATACATGAGGAACTCATTGTTTGTAAGTACTAAGAACCAACCCTATGCTGAGTGTATTGATGAAAAGAAGTCAATTAATCAAGAACTAAATGTTTAAACTTGCAAACTAAGGTGAGGTATGCCTAGAGGAATACATACTTGCACTAAGGAGAAAATTAACCACCATGGGGAGAGGGTATTAGATCTAAGTACTAGTGGAGGTGGTTGAAGCTTTTAATGAATGCCATGTGGAGGCCTCGTGGTCACCTCCCACGCTGGCTCAGGAATAAGAGTGATTTTCCCAGTTTTCAAAACCCTCTTTTGCATGCTAAGTTGGATGAGGGGAGCGAGCTCCCTGTTCGTTGGTTCGTTTGGAAAGGGCATGGACAGTGGGGTTACAAGTTTTCCATTGTTGTTCATGTATGTGCCTCCTCCCTATAGATTTTAACTCTATTTGTGTTATTATTTTTTTTACTGAAACGTTGCTAACTCTTGACTGGGTTTGGTCAGTATGGCATAGTGTTTGGGTAGGGTCTGGGACAAGAGGATGGGAAGACCCTCAGGCGATACATGGTAGTTCCATGTTCAATTGTCCTTTACCTCAGGTTGGTCATTCTTCATTTCAAAAGGCTTTGGGGATGTGTTGTTTGTTGTTTAAGGGTTTGCTATTTAGAGTTACAAGGGTTTGTTGGTTGTCTCTCGACTTTTCTACATGCTGAATGTAAGGTTTTTGTGCATGAAACAGTGCTCAGGATTTTTGTAGGGTTTAGTGCTTATGAGCATGCTCAATAGTTTTAATGAATTTGTAATTTGTAACCAGACAGTGGGTGAAGAATCTATCTAAAACCTATTCTTGGAAATGCAAGTTTGTACAAGAATTCTTTTTCATGTGCTCTGTATTGGTTTAAATGTTGATAGATGGGTGAATGATGAAGTATTTCTTGGGATTATAATTTCTATGTTTTTAAGTTTTTAATGTATCCTGTACATTCGCGTAGCTAATGTTGTTGGGGTAAATTGATTTGTGCTTAAGCTTGTTTGATGTGGCTTTAATTTATGAATCGTGGTCTTGTCAAACTTCTGGGAAAAGCGTTGATGGTGGGTGTTATCACTCCAAGAAACTCCTCTAGGTTGTAGCTCGCGGATGCCTAGTAACTTACAATGTTTTTCGGGTTTTCTGATATCGATCAAGTCAGTTGACCTATATAACCTATTCACTTTCAAGGCATGCATAAAAATTACTCATTTACAAGGATTTTAGTTACAATTGCTCAAAATTTTGGAAATAAGGTGCAAGGATGAAGAACTCATCAGGCTAGCAGACTGACATACAAAACACATGCATATAAATGTCTAAATCATGATGAGGATGGCACTTATAAATCAAATTGAAATAACAAACCAATAGGATGACAACCATCAGCTATTAATCAATCTGAAAATGACCTGAATACACATTCAGGCATAAGCACAGTAAAGAAAGAGATGATGGTTGAACAGATCATAACAAAAGAGATTATATTCATGAAGAGTAAAATGAGAAGCTGAAAGCATTATAGGCTTATAAATCCCCGAAATTGAACCTTTATTTTCAAATTGATCGTAGGCTTTATGGCCTTTTTACAAAAGTACAGATCTTGAAACTTCGATCTGTTTTCACAAAAAATACTCAGAAGTGATAGTTTTTCCAAATTAGGGTTTCAAACCCTACCTAACTATTTTCCTATCTATGATGAAGATTTAGTTCACTGATTGAACATTACATGACTGAAGTAGTTTCCAATGATCACTGCTGCTGGTCCACTACAAATTAGCCACCAAAAGCCAGTGTTTCAGCGATTAACTGAAGTGATCTTTCTTGCTTAATCTGCTGAAATTTTTTACCCCGTCGCCGTGGTGAATCTCTGCTTTTGGCATAGATCAACTTTGTAAAAAACCCTTTTTAACTACCAAAAAACAACTAAACGAAAACCCATCAACGATCAGAAGCTCTAACCACTGAACGATCAGAACCCCAAATCTGAATGTTGTTGTAGTGTCGATGATTTAAACCACTAACGTTGCGATGGTTAAGAATCGACGATTAGAAGCTCCAACCAATAAAACATCGGAACCTCAAACCACTAATTTGTCGGCGATCGGAACCCCAAACTTGAATGCTGCCACAATGTCAGCGATTTAAACCACTAACGTCACGATAGTTAAGCATCGGCGATCGAAAGCTCTAACCTGAACGATCGAAACCTCAAACCTGAATGCTGTCGCAGTGTTGTCGATTCAAACCACTAACGTCGCGACGGTTAAGCATCAACGATTGGAAGAATAACCACTAATGTGTCAGCGATCAGAACCTCAAACCACTAATACGTCGGCACTTCAAACCATAGGATACTTTGTAGTGTCGGCAGCATAGAGGACTAAGCCTCCAAAATGTCGATGTCGTAGAGGAATAAACCTCCGACCGTTGTCAAAAATGTTCTTTTGGTGGTTAGTGTATATGTTGCACTCCTTTCTAATATGCCGAAGACAGCCCCTTTCGATGGCTAATGAGATGTTATGAGCCTCGCCTAAGCCATCGAAAGCTACAACTTGTGAATTTTTCATCCGAATAAAAAACAGAGGCTTTCAAACTGTCAGTGATATTCACATCCTTCATTGCATGAGTTAAATTATTCATACTATCGAAATAATTTATTTTGGGAGATAACAACAGGTAAGGAAATATGTTTAGAGGTGGGGATTCTCTACATTAGCAGTTCTAGCAATGGCACTGTGGATAACTTGTGTGTATTTACTGTTTGAGTGGAAAAAATATTTTACTTGTTTTGCTTCACTGCAAAAGTATGGGCAAAGCCCCAACTTTGTTTACTTAATTATTCTTAATCTCATGTTGATGAATTTTCATGCCAATGCTTGAAGCATGGCCACTCCTTCCAAAGGATGGCTGGCATAGCATCTCTATGGGATTCAAACTTCGATACTGAGTTTTTATTGGATTTCAATGTTTGGTAGAAAGGATATCATGATACCTTGGTTAAGATTATCTACAGGTTTATGTAATATCTATTTCTTTTTAAATTTTTTAAGCGTGGCTTTGAGACAGCG
This sequence comes from Pseudotsuga menziesii, assembly GCA_001517045.1. Lineage (NCBI taxonomy): Eukaryota > Viridiplantae > Streptophyta > Pinopsida > Pinales > Pinaceae > Pseudotsuga > Pseudotsuga menziesii. The sequence goes on from LPNX010156262.1 coordinate 49,944, forward strand.
CTATGGGTAGTTTTATGGATTCAAAATTCAAATTATGGAAACGTTTGATGGAGTAGATTTGGGACTCCAAGGGTTTCAACTTGTCCTGAAAGACCTACGGTTCTTTATCCTGTCTAAATTTGGCATGTAAACATTTATTTAAAATCTAAGTTTATAAATCCTGCGTGGATGATTTGTAAATAGTGCTAAGTGTTTATTCTAGATTTATAAAATAGAGCTCCACCACAAGTTTTCTTTGCTAGAGCGATATTTGTGTGAGGACGAATCTATCCCATACTTTAAATGGTTTAATAATTCTTTGTTATTCAAAGTTTGTTGTGTTCTAGGATCTGCGATTCCTATGTTTGAGGACTCTGTGTGGAAACAATATTGTTTATGAGGTTTTGAAGTAAATTATCATAATCCTTATGAGAATATTAATCCTATATTCTAACCTAAACCACAAAACATTTTTAAAAGCTATAATATCCGTAAAAATATCTTGAAGTAAAACCCAAGGTACCATGACTAAATAAGTATGTCAATGGACCCACAGAAATAATTGTTTTATTCAACTTTCTAAAGGAGATTTCAATACATATCTTGATAAATGTAAATCTCATCCTGTAAACCTATCTAAGAGAAGAAACACAATTTGATCTAGGATAAACCTCTTACCTACAGTTGCGTGGCTTGTAATATATTTATCAGCCTTCACACTTCAAACACAAAATTAATAGGTAATACTTTGTTTCTGACCTATGGAGTGGTAACCGGATGACCTCAAAACTGCCACCTTCCTCCCAACCTTAACCCATAGCCGTTCCTGGTTCTTAATCAAATCCCCCCGAGATGGCTCCAACATGTAAGAGAAAACTAGAACACCTAAGGATGAGGCTTCTGGTATTTTGGAGTTAGGTTTTGTATTCTCAAAGTACTAGGCTTGGAAATTCTCTCCAATCCCATACATACAATAATGATCAACTCACATGCCCTCTCTTAGTTCTTGCTTTTATATATATTCTTTGGAAATGGGCAGTTGGTTATCTTCAGTTACATCAAGATTTAAATATTTTCTTGAAAATAACTCTTAGTTTGATTTATAGGTAATATATTTTAGAAGATAATAAATTTTGATAACTAGAACTTTCTATTAGTTCCAACTTGAGTTTAGAAAAGATTTTTAATTTATTTATTTAGTTTATAAAATAATATTTATATAGAATTTTACTTCAGAACTTTTGTTAAATTTAATTTATTTATTTATTCAAAATAA
>LPNX010156262.1:57384-107517 GCA_001517045.1 Pseudotsuga menziesii
ACATTTTGAAAATATTTTTATAATATAAATACTTATCTAAGAAAATCATTTCCCCTCTTTGCAACTAAAAAAATTATAAATGCAAAATATACATGTAAAAAATCAAAGTTACTAATTTGTTAATAAAAATGAGTCGTAATATAGTTTTCACATTATGTTATAATTTCAAATTAAATATAAATGGATTAATTAATTTTATTAATTTTTTAATCATTAAAATTTTAAAATATTTTTATTATTAAAACTAACATAATAACATTTATTATAATTATTATCATAATGGAATTATTATTAATTAATATTTAACAAGTTATAACAGCATAATTTGCATATTATTCAATAAAATTAACTGTTAAAAAATTATAATAATTTTTTTGTCAAAAAAATTCATAATAAAGTTATAATCATATAAACATTTATCATATCGACATGTTGTTTTATACATTTAAATATGATATAAATGAATGCGTATGATTCACTATATATAAATAACTCATTCATAATTAACATACATCTTCCATATTAATATTATTCATGAATTTAATTTATATGCATAACTAACATATTTTTTTCATATAAATATTATTCATGAATTTAATTTATTTTAAAAGTACAAGATTGTATATATTTTAGTTTGACATTGTGATATTAAATAAAATTGAGTGAATATATCATTTAAAATTTAAAAACATGAAAAATGACAATATATTATTTTATAAAAAAATGTGAAAAGACATTTTTATGAATTATGAGTACTTTATTTGAAAATGACAATAATATTATTTTATGAGAGAGTAAATTGTGAGTACTTTACTTGAAAATAACAATAATATTATTTTAAGAAAAAATATGAATGACTTTTATGGTGAGTACTTTACTTTATGACTTAAAAGTAATTTTATGAGAAAGTGAATTGTGAGTACTTTACTTGAAAATAACAATAATATTATTTTATGAGAAAGTATGAAATGACTTTTATTGTGAGTACTTTACTTTATGACTTAAAAGTACTTGTACCACTACCTTGGTTAACTATGGGTTTTCATCCACCATAGAAAATGTGACAAATAAACATTCTTAATTCATGCAATTCCACCTCAACCATGGGGGATAATGTCATCTACTAGAATGTAATTGGTTGATTTTTATAGTACATTTTTGTCCTCTTGAGGCCCATTTTTGACCTCAAATTATCTCTAATGCATCGTCGTCAGCACCATCAATGTTATCGTCTTCATTGTCGTTATCATCATCAACATGATGATGATGATGATCATCATCATCATTATCATCATCATCGACATTGTCATCATCGTCATCATCATCATCATCATCGACATTGTCATCATCGTCATCATCATCATCACCATCATCATCTTCATCATCATCATCATCATCATCACCATGATCATCGATGATCATTGTCATCATCATCATCATCATCATCATTGTTGTTGTTGTCATCATCATCATCAATGATAACATCATCATCATCTTCATCATCGTCATCATCGTCGTCATCATCATCCTCATCGCCATATTCATAATCATAAACTTCATTGTCATCATCATCACCACCACCACCATCATCATCATCATCGTCGTCATCGTCGTTGTTGTCGACGACATCATCCTCATCTCCATATTCATCATCGTCAACATCATCATCATCACCATCCTTGACTTCATCATCATCACCATCATCACCATGATCATTGATCATCGATCATCATCATCAACATCACCATGATCATCATGATCATCTTCATCATCAACATCATCGTCGTCATCATCATCATCATCATCATCATCATCGCCATCATCATCACCATCGTCATCATCCTCATCCTCATCCTCATCATCATCATAAACATCTTCATCTTCATCTTCATCATCATCATCATCATCATCTTCATCATTGTCATCATCATCATCATCATCATCAACAACAACATCAACATCATCGTTGTCATCATCATCATCGTCATCATCACCATCGTCATTATCCTCATTCTCATCATCATCATCATCACCATCAATGTCATCGTCTTCATTGTCACCATCATCATCATCATCATCATCATCATCATTGTCATCATCGTCATTGTCATCATCATCATCATCATCATCATCACCATCATCACCATCTTCATCATCATCATCAACATCACCATGATCATCGATCATCATTGTCATCATCATCATCATTGTTGTCATCATCATCATCAAAATCATCAACATCATCGTCATCATCCTCATCCTCATCCTCATCATCAACATGATCATCTTCATCTTCACCTTCATCATCATCATCATCATCATCATCTTCATCATCGTCATCATCATTGTCATCATTACCATCATCATCACCATTGTCATTATCCTCGTCCTCATGTCTCCCTAAACCTATGTCTCCCCTCTGACACATACACACACACACATCCCTATGTCTCCCATTACCACTAGCACCCCCTAACCTATCTCTCTGGCACACACACACACATCCCTATGTCTCCCCTTACCACTAGCACCCCCTAACCTATCTCTCTGGCACACACACACACATCCCTATGTCTCCCCTTACCACTAGCACCCCCTACCCTATCTCTCTGGTGCACACACACAAATCCCTATGTTAGACCTTACCACTAGCACCCCATAACCTATCTCTCTGACACACACACACACACACACACATTCGCATGTCTCCCATTACCACTAACACCCCCTAACCTATCTCTCTCTCTCACACACACACACATATCCCCATGTATCCCCTTATTACTAACATCCCTTAACCTATCTTTTTCTCACACACACATCCCTAGAGTTGTAGAACAATATAGTTAGGTTGAAGAAAGGGGGGGTGTTAAGGAGAAAATACTAAGGAAGTGCTTGTTAATTCCCCTTAAACCTTGAATGATCCCTTAGTTGTGCAACTACCTTCTTAAATGCTCCAAAATTCTATTAGTGTAAAACATGCATGCGTTTTATGTGTCCAAAACGTGCCCCCGTTTTAGTTAACAATAACGCATGCACGTTTATTCTCAGTATAAATAGTAGTAGTCATTGTCCGAGAAACACTCTAACACATTTTCATAGGTTTGACAGTCCGCACACAAATTCAGGTTATAGACAGTGCATGAACATTATCTTCTTCACCATATTTTCACACAAAATTGTTTTTTGAATCAAGCATCTCCACCACAAGTTTCTAAGTATTGCTTGGAGCATGGTATACATTGAGGAGCAAGAAATAAAGAATGAATTGAGCAAGAAAGAATCCATTAATTGAGCAAGGAGCCACATAGAGCATCTCCACTATTCTTTTTCTTGCAATTGAGGAGCTAGCAAAGGCAACATTAACTTGGTCATTGTGGAGGAGTATGTAGACACAATTGAGCAAGAAAGAAACCAAGCTTGGAGAATTTCCCATTGAGGAGCACCATAGAGCATCTCTACCATTGTTTTTCTTGCAATTGAGGAGCTAGCAAAGGCAATGTATTCTTCCCAATATTCCCCCTAGCTCAAGAGTATGTACAAACAATTGCGTAAGAAAGAAACCAAGCTTGGGGAATTTCCCATTGAGGAGCACCATAGAGCATCTCTACCATTGTTTTTCTTGGAATTGAAGAGCTAGCAAAGGCAACATTCTTCCCAATCTTCCCCCAATCTTGAGTATCTAGACACAATTGAGAAAGAAAGAGGGCCAAGGTTGGGTAGTGTTCCATTGAGGAGATGGAAAAGGAAACCATATATATCATTGATCATTGTGGTCATGGGAACTCACGCAATCGAGCAAGAAAATCAGCAAGGAAGCGGATACCCAATGAAATCCTTGAAGAAATTAGAGAGAAGAAAAAAAATGACATGACCAATAGAAGACTCTCTATGGACACTCAACCAATTCCTGTTGTTGAGGATGCCATGGTTCTTCCTACCAATCCACATTAAGAAAGACAAAAGCATTCGCTTGAGGGGCCTTCGATCACCATATCAATAGAAGAACGAGCACTACATGGAACTGATCAAGGAGTAAAACGTAGGTGCACATCAAGGCCACCTGAAACCTTTGCAGATTTAATTGAATGTGGGTATACAAGTGACAAAGTTAGAGAGAAATTGAATGTCGAAGGTATGCTTGAAGAAGACAATGTTGTTCAGACCACCCAAGAGGATTTCCAATTGCCACCACTCGACCGTCAAGAAGACACGGAAGGACATGAAGCTCATGTTCAAATTCCAGACCGATCGGGTGATATGGTACAGGGTGCAGTTCCAACCTCTCTACCTCCATTAGCAAATTCACATTGAACAACTCCAAAATGTATATAGATCGATGAAAGTCTCATTGGTTCTGTTGAAAGTACGTTGTCTAAACGCAGTATTGCGTATCAAGCTCAACAGATACTTGTCAACTATTTTGATTCTAAATGTGATGGAGATAAATGTAGATTATTTATATCGTTGTTAAAATCTAGGTCTATGACTATTGTTAGGAAAAACTTAAGGATAAAGATGATAAACAGTTCTAAACCAAGTTCTTATGTTGTTAGAAGTTTGGTAGATTCATTTAGTAATATTGGAAAGAATCTCGTTCAAAGGATCGCAATGTAGCTCATTGTGTGTTGTCACAATCAATCGTGAGCAAAAGTACCAGGGCCCTTCACCTTCTTAAGCCTACATCCAAACTTGTAGGATTGGATATCAAAGCACTCCGTAGGTATTGTTCTAGAAGAGAACAACTTGACTCTAGTGAAACAGATGTTTGGTCCTTCGTTGGCAGGTTTCCACACTCCGATATGAAGCTCATGATGCGATAAAGGGACTGGTGCAGGAGTTTTGGTGTGACAATAGTAGACCTTCATCCAACCAAAAAGATGTACTAAAATTGGGAAGGGGTTCAAGGGATCGTGAGCCCCACATTAAACATTTTCTTGACACGACACAAACAGAACTATATGAGAGATTTAGGCATGAACATAATGAACTTAACTTGGGCTAGTCCAGTAATAACTTGGCCAACAAATAAATGCAGAATTATCCCAGATGGAGGAGGGCCAGTCGATTATTTCACATGACTATGACCACATTTCAGATATCATACAACCAGGTTCGACTATTATGTTGATAACTTTGAAATGTTTGATGACTAGTTGTGTTTAGTGCGGCTGACTCCTACGTTTGCACTTTATTTTATGCAGGGCACATATACGCAGTGGTTGCCCTGAGAGACAATGAATGGCACACCGACTACTGGCTAGCACATTGCTTGGATGGGAAGCAGACCCTCATTGTCTCATTAAGCGACTCCGAGGGAAATGATTTTCCAATTGGGTCGATGGTTATCAAAGTAGAATATTTGACACATGTTTCCCACGTACGAAAGAAAAAAAGGTTATGTATTTGAAGATTATAGACCAGGTCAAATTGTATACCATTGTACAAACTTAGTCATTGGCACAAACCTCCAGCTGCAAATAATGCCAAACAAGAACTCATCAAAGTCACGATACTTGTTTCCTTACTCCGAGAACGAGAGGCTAAAGGATACCATTTCTATTAGAGGTGATCTCGATGGTCTAGTTGAATGACCACAAGTAGGTAGTCAGGTATGTGGTAGTCGGATATTTTGGTTTCATAGTCTCATTGATTATTTACAGTTTGATACATTGAGTGCTTGATATATTGATAAATTTAATAGAATTCTACAACTTGATAAATTGCACCTAATCTTCATAACGGATTTGTTGTATTATATTGATACTTACATTACTCATTCCTTATAGCCCAAGAGAATCATCTACCACTCTATATGGGATATGTCTATTGAATTTGTTTTGAATCTCGAAGTTGATCCTATAAGGATATATCCTTGAATCCAATAATTATCTCCTTGACTCCGATAATTTGTTTCTCCACGGGAGCTGTGACATTAAGGAGTGGTAATCCTAGCCTAATAACCATTTCCAATCCTAGATTACAAATCCTATAGCCAGTCCTATTAACTCAAGTTTGCACCGTAAACCATATTTTGCATTTTAAACCATAGAAACCATAGTTTGCTCAGTAAGAGAATGTCCAATTTCTGCCAATAGGGGTCAACTTTGCAATTCATTGACCATGAACATGTAGCTAGAGTTCCCACATGGAACCTGCCTAAACACACTTTCACGACCAACTGGGATCCCTTTTTGATGCACGATTCTCATTCTATGCCCTGGTTAGGGATTCAACAGGTGTCCCTGAAAGCCTGTAGGAGGTGAGATTCAACGTGCGATAGAATGATGGTTGTTTCTTGGATTGACAAACCGTCAACTCCGTTGGGTTCAGGACATCGAGATAGTGCTATGGGAGGCCCTCTAATCTGGTTCCATTGACAAGAGATCATTTTTGGGGTCAATTTTAGAAACTATAGTTTTGCTCAATAAGTGAATGTGAAATTTTTGCACATGGGGGTCAACTTCGCATATTGCTCAACCGTGAATGTGTGGCTAGTGTTACCACATGGAACCTACCTAGACACACTTGCATGACCCATAGAAATCCCATTTTGATGCATGGTTTCCATTTTATGCCCCAATTAGGGATTCAACAGGTGTCCCTGAAAGCCTGTAGGAGGTGGAATTTAACATGCCATAGAATAATGACCATTGCTTGGATCAATGAACCATCAGCTCCGTTGGATTTAGGACATCAGGATAGTGCTAAGGTAGCCCTCTACTTTGGGTCCATGGACAAGGGATCATTTTTTTGTCAATTTTGGAAACTAGGGTTTTGCTCAGTAAGTGAATGTCCAATTTTTGCACATAGGGGTCGGCTTTGCAAATTCCTCAACCATGAATGTATGGCTAGTGTTCCCACATGGAACCTGCCTAAACATGCTTGCATGGCCCACTAGAAGCCCTTTTTTATGCATGGTTTCCATTCTATGCCCCGGTTAGGGATTCAACAGGTGTCCCTAAAAGCTTGTAGGAGGTGGGATTCAACGCATTAGAGGAAATTTGGGGTCTAAAATGGGCCTTATAAGAAAACGTGCCAAAATAAGTTTTTGTGAGCTGGAATTCAAGAACCAATAGAATTTCAATAAAATAAGTCAACCATAATGGTTGAATTAACATATTTGTCATTAAAAAAAACTACTTTTTTTGTTCGTATTTTCGACATATCTCCCTGTGTTTTTACTCAAATTTCGATTGGGAGAGCTCGTTGGATGCTGAATTTGATTTCGCATCCAACGAGTACCCACACTGCATACTTTTGATGGAACTCGCTACCCCAAAAACAAGAAATACCTGAAAAACGTGATGATGATGTCATCATCACATTTTTTCAAGTATTTCTTGTTTTTGGGGTAGAGAGGTCCGTCAAAAGTATGCAGTGTGGGTACTCGTTGGATGTGGAATCAAATTCTGTATCCAACGAGCTCTCCCGATAGAAATTTGAGTAAAAACACAGGGAGATATGACGAAAATACGAACACAAAAAGTAGTTTTTTTCTTTCTTCCTCCAAAATTAATCAATATTATTTTATTATTTTAACTATTATTTTATTATTTTCCTTAGGAGGCCCATTTTAGACCCCAAAATTCCTCTAATGTGCCAAAGAATGTTGACCGTTGCTCAGATCGACGAACTATCAGCTCCGTTGGATTCACAACATTGGGATAGTGCTAGGGTGGCTCTCTAATCTGGGCACATGGATAAGGGATCATTTTTTTGGTCAATTTTGGAAACAAGGGTTTTGCTCGATAAGTGAATGTCCAATTTTTGCACATAGGGGTCGGCTTTGCGAATTCCTCGACCATGAACATGTGACTAGCATTCCCACATGGAACCTGCCTAAACACACTTGCACAACCCACCAGAAGACCTTTTTGATGCACGGTTTCCATTCTATGCTCTGGTTACAGATTCAAAAGGTGTCCCTGAAAGCCTGTAGGAGGTGGGATTCAACACGCCGTAGAATGATTACCATTGCTCGGATCGATGAACCGTCAGCTCCATTGGATTCAAGACATCAGGATAGTGTTATGAGAGGCCCTCTAATCTGGTTCCATGGACAAGGGATCATTTTTTTGGTCAATTTTGGAAACTAGGGTTTTGCTCAGTAAGTGAATGTGAAATTTTTGCACATGGGGGTAAACTTCGCATATTGCTTGACCGTGAATGTGTGGCTAGAATTACCACATGGAACATGCCTAAAAACACTTGCACAACCCACCAAAATCCCATTTTGATGCACGATTTCCATTATATGCCCCAGTTAGGGATTCAACGGGTATCCCTGAAAGCCTATAGGAGGTGGGATTTAACGTGCCATAGAATGATGACCATTGCTCGGATCGAAAAACCGTCAGCTCCATTGGATTTAGGACATTGAGATAGTGCTAAGGTATCCCTCTACTCTGGGTCCATGGAGAAGGGATCATTTTTTTTTCAATTTTGGAAACTAGGTTTTGCCCAATAAGTGAATGTCCAATTTTTGCACATAAGGGTCGACTTTGCAAATTCCTTGACCGTGAACGTGTGGCTAGCATTCCCACATGGAACCTACCTAAACACGCTTGCATGACCCACCATAAGCCCTTTTTGATGCACGGTTTCCATTCTATGCCTCGGTTAGGGATTCAACAGGTGTCCCTGAAAGCTTGTAGGAGGTGGGATTCAACGTGCCATAGAATGATGACCGTTGCTTGAGTCGACGAACCATCAGCTTCGTTGGATTCAGGACATCAGGATAGTGCTACGAGAGGCCCTCTAATTTAGTTCCATGGACAAAGGATAATTTTTTGGTCGATTTTGGAAACTAGGGTTTTGCTCAGTAAGTGAATGTGAAATTTTTGCACATGGGGGTCAACTTCGCATATTGCTTGACCGTGAACATGTGGCTAGTGTTACCACATGGAACATTCCTAAACATGCTTGCACAACCCATCGAAATCTCATTTTGATGTATGGTTTCCATCCTATGCCCTAGTTAGGGATTCAACAGGTGTCCGTGAAAGCCTGTAGGAGGTGGGATTTAATGTGCCATAGAATGATGATCATTTCTCAGATCGACGAACCATTGGATCAATTGGATTCAAGACATCGGGATAGTGCTAAGGTATCCCTCTACTCTGGGTCCATGGACAAGGGATCATTTTTTTTTTCAATTTTGGAAACTAGGGTTTTGCTCAGTAAGTGAATGTGAAATTTTTGCACATAGAAGTTAGCTTGAAGGTGATTGTAGATCTTCCCCTCTTGAAAAAATACTTGTTCCAAACTATTATTCCATGTGCAGCTTTCAAGAATTATGTTACCTATTGTGAGGTGTTGAACTTGACTTATTTCCCATCATTGTCAAGCAAGAAATATTCTTTGTTTTTTTTAATCAAGGAAAAAGGATTTGTCAATCTCTATGTGGAGGTGAATTGATATTAGGATCTCATATCATTCGTGGGACTAGAAACTCGAAAGAAGGTTGTTTCCCATATTAATTTAGTTAGGTCATCCAAGAGATGTGAGCATTTGTACGATGAAATGTAGGAGGAGACAATGCCATTACGTCAGTAACCATGTAATGGAACATGTTTATGTTTAGAAACAAGTGGCCAACCTATTATGACATTATTAAAAAATATATATATATCTTCACACTATGAATGCTTCGAATAATACTCCATAAACATAAACTTATAAAACAAGATTCAGAATAGTACTTCTCTAATCAATTTAAACTATAATAAAATCACACATAACTTTCCTCTCTTTCAAAGTTGTTACTCGAGGCCATTCATCAAATTCCATGTACATTAACAAAATGATAAAATAATGTGCAGGATATAGTCATAACCATTAGTTGAATCAACCTTATAATACTCGGATACTTTTAGGTTTGATGTGTATCCCATGTATTCGTTAAATGAAAGACATCATGCTAAACACTAAATTTATTTATGTAGACCACATAGGTGCATCACTTAGGTGTGTCAACTTCATGCATCCTTTAAAAGTTTGTTAGGTTGTTATGTGGGTAAGGTGCTTTTGTATTCCACTTAGTTGGATCAGTTGCTTAGCTGTGTTGGGTGCTTATGTGTATTAGGTATGTTCCATCTTTGTGAATACAATTTAACATTGTTAATATAACATTGTATATGCAATTGGATCGTGGTAAAAAACAATTAAAATGTACATTTTTTTCATTACGTAATATTCTAATTGTGCATTGTTCTCAAACTTATAAATGATATCTTCAAGCAATCGTAAAATCTATCAAAAAAATGGGAACATTACACATAGAAACATTCTTGGCCACGTGTATAATCACACTTAAAAGACTAAACCATGAAGATCTCAAGAGCCTTTATATGAAATATTTTTTATATCATGAAAGTTATAATACAAAAATGGAAGGCCCATCTATGACCTATCAATGTACATGTATCAAAAACATATTTGATGTAAATGTGCAAACAAAAGTACATCTGTACTGGACCACACCCCTATACTCTAACTCTGGATTGTACATAAAAATACATATTTGTCCTGGACTAACACATCAAAAATGTAACTTTCTCTTGTTTTTCCCGGACCCTGATGCTTGTCTCCTCTGTCTACAACCACTGTGCATCTCTGGCGACTGCAAATCAATGACAATATTTCTTGATTAGGTAACTAAACTAGTACTTTCTAGCAATAAAAAAGTTTGAAAATTTAAAATATGACTCAATTGTAAATAAAAAAAAGACTCACTTCATCCGTCGGGGGTATAGGTGCCTCTTGTCCTCCTCCTTGTAGATAGTCTCTCTGCAATGCTTCTTTACGGATAAAAAAAATATGTCAATTATCACAAGAATTATCAACATGTACATGAATGAGAAAGTACTAATCAATTATGTAAAAAATGAACACTTCACCGAAAAAACCATTTCTAGGGGATGATGCTAGCACTCTTCAGTATTAAGAGGAGTCGTAGGTTGAAAATCAACCTCAGTTGCGTGCACTAATGGACCAGGGTGTGGCTACATTCACCAAATGATAAAATAGTTAGATATCGTGCATGCCCATAAACAATACAAATGAAATGTACAATTACAAATATTCAAGTAGATGTATCCGAGTGTGACTTATCCCTATTGTAGATGCAGCATTGATCGTAGATCAACAACCCCACTATGGTATGGAATGGATGACTCTACATCCTAATGCTGTAAACATGCGAAAATAACATTAAGAAAAACTACTTGTGAAGTGAATTCATAGCTAACCAGCAATTGCCATTGGAAGTGTGTGCATTAATGTGGGATGAGTAGGTTGATCCTCATGCACACCCGCTCTATTCAAGTAAGAGGGTCGTCTGGTATAAACAACCCCCTTATCTATGTTTGGACTATGGGGAGATCCAAACTAAAGAGGCGATGCAGGGATCTGCGATGATGTCTGCAGTCATAAAGTGTTACCATATTTAGACATGGAGTTGAATGGATGGAATAATATGTACTGAAAAACTAACATGTTGTAATATACTTACCCTTTCCTAGGACATATCTCCCCCATGGGAGTGACTGCTTCCATCAATTCCTTGCCCCTCTTCATATGCTAATAACATCTGCAAGTTTAAAAATTATAAATATTAGCGATCTATAAAGGAGTGTACAGTAAGAAATTTAAATAATTCGAACAAGATTTAGTCATAACCCATGTACTTACATTCTTCAAGTAATTGTAAATTCCACCTTAGACTATGTCATTGATATCAACGTCTCCAGCATCACGTTCTAAGTGGGGTTCTTGCAACTTCAAGAATTGTAAATATTAGACAATTTAACAAATTAATCAAGACTAACACATGCATTAACAAAATGATATGTATTAATAAAATGACAAATGTTTAAATATTACCTCAATGGTGGTTGTTTGGGCCTCGGGTACAACCACACCGGGTGCAGTACCACCCCCGTGAGAGGCATCAATCTCCTGCAAGAGTAAATATTGCATATATTACAAATATTTTAATATGTTATATACAGTATGGAAAAATTAAAATTGAAAAATAATAGAGTTTTAACAATGTCCTTACCTGACCGCCAATCATCGTAGTGGTACCATGTCTTAGTCCATGACCATAATAGGGTCCCCCACGCAATGTGTAGACGTGTGGCTCACTTTTAGGCACATGGGATTTCGGTCTATCCCCACCAATAAATGTCCCTCCACCACCAGAAGTTGGTGGTTGTACCCCAGCAAAGGAAGAGAGCGCTCTCTGGTCAATAGAGGTCATGTGTCGAGAGACCATCTTAGCTAGAGTAAAAAATGCCTCCTGTTTCTGGGAAACCATGTCATGTACTAGAGAGATTTCTACCCTCGATAGCTAGGCACAAGGTGCAATTATCTGTGGATTAGCATCTCTATGCCTATCATTGGGTGGTTTTGGGGCATCCCCCCACCAACTACCTGGAGTCCCAACATGTCAAAATAGTTGGCATGTTTCCCCATCACAAACTCTACATACAACTTTCGGATGAAGTATAATGGTACTTCCCTATTGTTGTGAGGGGGGATGTCAAAAACCATGTACCACCTATCCATCCAATTGTCTCTGATGGGTGGAAAGGTGCACCACTCAATAGAAATATGTGGCATGTTGATCTCCTGAATGTCATCTATCCCAGGTAGTCTAAAAAATGTATAGATGTCTTGTTTTGTTATTTTGAGCTTTTTTACCTCGTTGTAGCTCAACCCATTAGCGTATTGTTGTATTTTCCTCTCCCTATACGATGCGATGCTATACAAAGCATCATTCGATCGTGCAATCATGTCAACAATAGACAAAAAAGACTCTGACAAGGAGTGGCGGAGCTCATATCCACTCCTCCAAGCATAACCAATCTCTCTCAGATGGCCAATAACCCTCAATATCTCCGCATTGTTATCCATAGTAGCCACTGCAATCATAAATACAAATAAAATATCATTAGAAATATAAACACATGATATAATGACATCTCTAAGCACTGAAAACTGTATAACTAATGTATGACAAATAACAACATAAAATAAATCTATCATGTAAATTTAAAAATTGATCTTAAATTTTATAGTAAAGAATAAGCATTTAACATTTTTTCATTTCATATTTATGTCCTAAATTCAAGTATTAATTCCAATTTTTAAGTATGCATGTGTACATAAAGTGTCTTGAGTGCATATGCTGATTGTGAAGCTCCTATAGCTTATTTTAAGGCTTGGATTATGAAGTTTCATCGAAATTGTGAGGTGTTGACTAATGCCTTTGCAAGACCAGCTCCCAGATTGCAGGTAGAGGCTACAACTAGACCCTAGAATAGGCGGTATAATGTGCTATTGATGACTAAAATCCCAGTAAAGGAAACGATTTTGTTAGATATGTAATTATTTGTTGTAGCGTGATGTTTTTTGGACTCCAAAGTCTATTTAGTAGATCTTTGTTTATATTTAATTTGGGCCATGTATGGATTCCACTTGATGTTATTTTAGTTCTATGCCCTCTTTCTATATACCCATGAGAGACTTTAAATGCACAATTGTGTATAGTGGATTTTATGGTTGCAAGGTTTCCACTAGATTATATCAGGTATGATAGTATGTCATTGGCATGTTTAATCAAACACATCAACATATGTATGTATCTTCATGCTCGTAGAGTCTATTGTTGAACTTTGTTGTCTTGACCTTAACCAAAAATTACCCTTCGTTCAAGAGGAAATATTTGTTAAAAGCATGGGAAGCTTCTATACCTTATTTTAACACTTGTATTAGGAAGTTTCATCAAAACTGTAAGGTGTTTATTGATGTTCTTGGAAGACCAACTTCGATATTTCAGATAGAGGCAAGGGATTTACCATGTGTGTTTATGTATTTTAGGGAATATGTGAATTCTACTTGATTTTTTTTAGTTGTATGCAAGCTTGCAATATAATTGACAAACTTTGCATATTTGTTAATTTTGGTTTGGATTCGCAATTATGCTTGTGAATATACATATATGCAAATAGTGAAGTTCATTTGTTTTTTATGAGTTAATTGGGTTTTTGGTTTACATTGGGCATGTAAATTACTTATGCAAACTTGCAATGTTCTTGACAAAATTTGCATATTTGTGAACTTTGGTATGGATTCACAAGGATGCTTGTGAATATGCATATGGAAATAGTGAAATTGATTTTTTTTATGAGTTAATTGGGGTTTTGGTTTCCATTGGGCATGTGAATTTTGGGAATGAATTTTGGTGAATAATCAAAATTATTTAATTTTTATGATTAAATTGGGGATTTGGTTTCCATTGGTCAATTCCATTGGGGTTTTGGTTTCCACTGGCCAATCCCATTGTGGTTTTTGTTTCCATTGGCCATAAATTAATTTATTTTGGTTTAACTTTTCAAATTAGGGCAAATAAATTGATGAACTTAGAGAAACAAACATGAGAAGAAATGAGTAAAATACCTCACAAAGAGGAGGCTTATCCAAAGGTGGAGGTGGATGGCTTTGGCACACCCAAAAATGCATTCACACAGTCGAGATTTGCTCCATCCAACTCCAACAGACCTGCGATGTGGAGAAAAAGGTGGGCTTGACCCATTTAAAAAAAACAGGTTTTCCAAAATGGGGGCGCGATTTTATTCACTGCGCGATTTGGTATACTATCCTAATTGGCATGTCTATTGGAAGCCTTGAGACTAGGCTTGGCAGGTTCAGGATTGCTTGGGATGATTTTTTTTTTTTGGATCAAGAGAGATTGACTTCACTCCACCATTGCATCTAAAAGGTCCCTCAACTTTGTGCACTCACCCTATAGTCTGTAATTTTTATATTATTTTATTATCTATTTTTATTAATTGGGATTGGTTCATACCAATGATCTCATCCTAGTAAAATGGTGCCCAAGACGTGGTGGCCCGCTGATATCATCATTCATTTATTAAAATAATAGAAATGCAGGATCTCTCATTAATTAAGATCACTTTCAGGTGTCGAGCAGGTCATGTCACGGTAAGGTGAGGGCCACTTTATTGATAGTTGTAAAGATCATAATGTTCACAACGATCTACGATTAATTTTCTTGGAAAAGACAATCATTGTTTCTTTTTAACAATCCAAGCTACATGCTAAATGACATTAAACAACTATGTACACTATATTATAGCCTTTCAGGGAAAGGACGATATTTTCACATGGTTAATGGAAAGATGTTGAAACTTTCTCATGGACAACATAATGTTTTGTATTTTTAGATGATTTGTCTCCAATGGCATATGAAATAGCGAGCATTGAAAAGTTTGGTTGAAATACTAGAGATTTCAACTTTAAATTTTTAATCTTTGTGTGCTAAGTAAGTCACAATTGAAATCATAAGAATGACAGGGTAATTAAGAGGCTGATTTTGTAATAATTAACTCATCTCAAAGAAAAGTTATCGCTTGGCCGACAAAGAGTGGTCATGTGTTTCACTCTTAGTCCAAAAATATGGATTAAAATATCACTAAAATATTCATTTCAAAAGTTAAAATTTCATAAGCTTACAAATCCATGGTAATAATTGATTAGATAACAGTTAAGTGTTCACTTCAAAATTGTGTGGCAACATTAATTCATCCAAAGGTCAATGATTAGTTCTAGCATTGATCAACAATGGTTGAAAAGGAAAATGAAAATGGATTCCTAGAGAGCTGTAACATGAAGTCTCCCATATTCGCCATGGATGGCTCTGTCAATAAGCATGTTTCTCTTATTGAATACAATTTTAGATTAATATGATAGATTTATGTGTTTTATTTTTTGTGGGTGTTCGTAATGAACTGTTCATTGGATGTTGGTGTTTAATTACAACCTACAAAATTTTCAAAAGGATATCTTTCATTGGAATTGACCCCAATTTGGTGATTTACCTAACAACTAAAATGCATGAAGTCCTCAATTAATGTCTCTAATTAGGTTGGTACACTTGGGATCGCTCCTGCCATTGACACATATATTATAGATACCCGTTGTTAGCACCTATGCTAAAATTTGAATATTTTTTCAGATGCATCCACACTAATTCCTCTGCAAAAGGATAAGCTAGTGAAAATGATGGGTAAGGTAAAAAAATTCCTATGTCATATAACCTGAGTGAGTTTTGATGCAGGTTCTGAAGCATCTATTCCTGGTTAAAGGTGAAGAAAATAGTGAAAAACTCATTAGGAGCGACATTGGAAATAAGCCTGATATGAAAAATCTGATCAAGGTTAAAAGAGGACCAGAATAGATGACCTGCATGCACAACAGAGAATATCAAAGGATGAAAATCATTTCTGCCAAAGAAAAATTGGGAGCGAAAAAGCGCAAAAGGGAAAGATTCGGTTGTGAAAATCGGTAAAATTAACTTCCATTTTCTGCAGTCCGAGATTTGACGGTCAAGGATGACTCCAGGATAATCAACGATCCAAGAGAAAGCAAGAAGCAAAAAGGTGGAAGCAAAAAGGGCCAAAATTTGGTTATAAAGTTGGTACTTCTGCCTTCCACTTTTCGCTATTTTTATGGAAAGGAAAAAAGAGGAAAGCGGAAGATACCAAAATTTAGTCATGGAAATTTGAAATCATGCTTTTCACAATCTGCAATATTGACGATCGGGAAAGCTTCCACTGAAGATCAACGGCCCAGAAGAGAGCCAAAAGATGGAAACCCAAAATATGAAATTTTGGTTATGAAAAGTCAGAATCCCCCCTTCTGCTTTCTGCATCCTGTAGATTGATCTCAGATTAACGACTCGGAGAGTGTCCGCCAAAGAGAATCAGTCTAGAAGGGAGTGGAAACATAAAAATATAGCATCGTAAAAGTAGAAATCTGACTTCTGCTTTCTGCAGCCCGCAGCTTAATCTCAGATCAACTGCTCGAAGAGTGTCCGCTAAAGATCAATGGTCTGGAAGGGAGTGGAAAGGTAGTAAGAGGAAACATAAAATTGTAGCATCATAAAAGCAGAAATCCTGACTTCCGCTTTCCGTGGCCCACAACTTGATCTCAAATCAACGACTCGAAGAGTATCCATCGAAGATCAACGGTCTAGGAGGGAGCAGAAAGGAGGAAAGCGGAAAGATAAAAATTGAGCCTCAAGAAATCTAGAAGCCCTCTTTCCACGATCCTCTTTCCTCCACTCTAATGAATGGTACAGGATGAATGTTGAGGAAATCAACAGTTAAAGAGAAATTTCGTAGGTGGAAGAGAAAAGGATGAAGGAAACCATTGCAGGATCTCTAGAGATCCTTTGACCAGTCATTTTCATCAAGTGAGCGCAAGCTCGAGTTGTCAAAATTCCCAAATTGATCCACCATGCGCATCCCAATGTGTTTTCCTTATTTTTTTTGTGATCATGGAGAATCTGCCAGATCATAATTTGTTAGGATTTTGTGTGTGTGGGTTTGATTCCCGTATCATAATTTAATTTGGCTCTGTTTTGAGGTTGGTCTCAGGATCCCGGTACAATATAAATGTAACCTCTATGGAGGAAGAAGGGGTTCGACATTCATTTTTGAAGCCTATGTCCTTGGTTTTGTAGATTTGCAACTTTTCTTGGTAGCATTAATGCAAATTATGCCCTGAATGTCTAAGATTCATCATGGTGTTCAATGGTCAGTCTGTTTACCCCTGTTTGCTTCATTTCCATGTTTGTGTGATTTCTGCTAATGTGTCTCTAGTTGTATGCAAGGAATTTTTTCTTATTCAACGCTCCCTCCATTAGATAATGTGTTTGTTCTATGTGTATGGTAAATGTCTTAGAATTCATCCTCCGTTAGATGCTCCATTTCAGTTATCATCCTTTACTATTTATTCTACTAAAGGTGTTTCAGGATATTTATCCACAGATAGGTGCCTCCTGTCTTATTGGGATTCTTCTCATTTCTCCCTGCCATATCTCAAAGATATTTTGATGGATACTAACACCTATTTTTCCTCAGAATATGAAGGTTATCACTGGTTATTATTTGTTGTAAGTCCTTGAATGTTTCAAGTTTTTTACTCCATTTCCCAATGGTTCTTTCTGTTTGTCTGTCTTACACTCTTTAAATTCCAAACAACCCTTCCCTCAGAAATAGAGCCTTCTAAATGCTTGTTTAAAGCCAAATGTATATGCGAATGACCCTATGACAAAGAGAGACCCCTCTATGATTGTATAGGATAGAACACCGTCTAAATATTGGTTTGAAATGGTTATGCTAGTGATTTCCTACCACAACCATAGAAAAATTATTGGGTGATAACACCTAGTAGGGACAAACTTTCACAGTGTTCTCATTTATTTATATATTGGTGTGCATCTCATCTCTATCGTTCCATGAACCATTTATAGTTTCTATTCACTGAAAACTTTTTTCTTTTCTTTAGATAATTATATAAAATATATAGTATTCATATACTATAAATTATATATATATTTTTATGAATGTCTGATGTTTAAAATATGATGATCGAACATCTAAAACAAACATTTTTATGGCCATTGGTTGGGTATATGGGAAAAATTTGTTGTCTAATCATAAACTGGGAGCCAACAATCTAGTGGGTGGACTTCCACAAATTCCATAAAACTCAAAATGAACCCTATTTCTCTGCTATGCAAAAGATAGTCAATAGTAGCTCGGTGCTTGGAATTTTTGATAATTCAACAAAATTTTACATTTGACGTCCAATCTCTGCTTATTTGATGGTAGAAATGGTAGCTTGTTAGGTGCTCCCTCTTTATTCTTCATGATTTCCATGGAAAATTTCTTGCAAGTTTTAATGTGATTTGATGGCAAATAGCTCCTCGATTTTGTCCATTTTTTTACTGCAACATCCTATGGATGATGTGTTCTATGCATGTGTGCCTTTTATTAATGTTGACATATTTCAAATGGTGACATTTTAACTATGTCATGATGTGATTCTTATAGAGATTTGATATCTCTTCTCACTAACAAACGTGTCAAGATTGTTGTGTTTCTGGAAACTCATATACCTTTGATCCTTCTCAATCTGATGAGCATAGAATCAAGAATTTGGTATGATGAGAATTAGTTGATATCATCCAATATATTCGGTGGCTTGCTCAAATTTTTAAGAGAATTGAACACGTCAAATATCTATAGCCCCATTATGCTTACACATGACATATTCTTTGGCTTATGAATATGCTTAAATGTCAATCTCCAAATTCATTAATAATCCTGCAACAACACTCGAGATGTACAATAAATATCTCCTCGACCTTGTTATTCTCGGTCACCAAACTCTTAAAACCTAAATGGTACAATTTCAATCTTTTACTCTCCTACAAGACATTTCTTTAAAGGAGATTGGTGCATTCTACAATGTGCTCATTAAATTTCTCCAAAGGAGATTGGTGCATTGTACAACTTACTCCATGAGATTCTGATTCAAAAATATATTTCGGTTCCATACATATAACAACCATTACGAACTAACTTTACTCAATGAAATATTTAAAATGCAAATGATTTCTTGAAAATTTAATCCTTGGAATTCTTCATTTTAGTTGTTTATAATTTATGGTACATAGATGTAATCTATACAATCCCTTTAATGATCTTAAAACAAAAATAAATTATCTTGCAGATATTTGGGAGTGGATTTATTGTTGGTTTGAATTTATATATGTTTAGTTTGAATTTGAGATTTTAATTGCACAAGTTGTTTAGAATTGTCGTTTACAACATAGTTTTCTCCAGTAATTAAAACTGGAACAACTCATCAACATGGAAAACATAGACATGCATCCTAATTCATGTGGAACAAGTATCAATTTTTATTTTCCTTCTTTATCAACAATCATAATAAATTGTTGGAGTTAAAGAGAATGTTGGAATTCTGAGAATTGATGGACAGCATGACAGATATGGGTGGTGATATGACATAATTTATTGTCCCTTAATAACTAATATAAGTAAAACTAGACAAGGTGTAATAAAATTTGGCAAAGGAGTGCAATTTATGGAGGGAGATAAGAGAAACTCTCATACACACAAATAATTATATCTTATGCTAGTAATCAGGTTAATGGAGTAACGGAAAGTAGTTGGTATTTTATTGGGAACTCATAACATGCCTTGGGTAGATCACACCACCAAGAAATAAGCATTTAAGGGGAAGCTTAAATGTTGTATAAATGGAATTGAAAAGTTTTGAAGGTGGATATTGATTGAACAACTTTATGAAGGTGCGTAAATGCAGGGTCCAATAGTAAAAGAAAGAGAGGCTTCACAGTCACTGCTTACCTACAATATCTCTTAGGATCCTACCACGTTCATTCCTCTTACATGCTCTCAATCCTTTTAATTAAGACCCTAACCAATGCAAATACCATATGTTTGTACTTCAACGAATTCTCATTTTGTTTCCACCACTTGGGAGCTATGGAAGATTATGAAGTAATAGTATAAGCAACTTAATCTGTATAGAAACTTCCAAGGCTTTTAATACTGGCTTCCAAATTTAAGAGAGATTGTGCAGTACTCGATGACATTCAGTACAGATGTCTCTCCTAGAGTTAATATATACCTCAAAATTTCATCGACGTTTCTCTATATAATATGAGATTCTTTTATAATTATCACATGAAATTGTAGCTTAGATTGATTTAGATTTGCTTTCCCTAGCTTGTGTTTGTTTTCCTTTAAACCCTAGTCAATCCCTTGAAACCTTGTATTTTTTCCAGTGAAGTGATTACTTGAAAATCCTCACTACTACAAAATTGCTAGTTTACTGTCAAGTTAACTTGCAACTACATGTGGCAATGTCGGATACATTTCCACCACGTGGCTCTTGCTATTGTATAGCAACTATTTTTTTTAAACTATAATTTAATATACACGATAACAATGCTTAATATTAGGATTTGGGAGATGAAAGATGGCTTGCTTGATTTCATTAAGAACACACTAAAATCTACCTCCTTATTTGATTTTGTATGCATGGTGGATGTAGGAAAACATGATAGAGATATGAAATTCTTACCCTTAGTAAATTATAATGGGGTTGGAATCCCTATGCCTCAAGCAACCAATCAAAATTTGGAATATCTTGAGGAAAACAATGAGAAAAACATCAACAAAATATGGTTCTAATATGTTTCATGAAACATGGATTAAGAGTGAAATCTACCCTTGTAAATGGTGAAGTTGGGATAAAGGGTAGATATAGATGTTAAGCACATACAACATATATGTAACATGATTTCAAAACCTAAGTGAAGCAAGTTAATTTTATTATGGAATAAGGAAACCTTATCAATACTGTTTAGAAATCTTTGGTGTAGAGAAAAATATCAAACTAAACTATGAAAGGTTGTAAGAAGATGTGGAGAAAACAAATAGATGGAGAGTGTATAGTAAAGGAGTGGGTTGTTAAAAGGAGAAGAGTAAGGTGAGGGATTAATAAGTATAGACTATAAGGTTAAATCATAAAGAAGTATATGTGTTAAGTTGAGGAACATAGCGAATTTAGTCATTGAAGAAGATATCCTCATTGAGCATGTTTTGGGTATTCTCTACATGTGTGGTTTTCTCACTCTAAGAGTTCAGCCTAAAGAAAAGAACCAATTAGATTTAAATTCGTTTGAAATAGAGAAAAAATTGGATTTTGGTCTAGTTATTTTTAGTAATTTGATGAGGTTAAAAATATTAAAAGTGTTTCTTTATACATGTAGTATACAAATGCATTCCTAATATAGGATTACTACCTAGGTGAAAAGAACATGGAAACACATATAGTTTTTCATATAATGTAAAATTGATGAAACACATATAGTTGTCCATATGTTAGGATATCATGGGACCACCTCACAATCTGTTTTGTATTTTTATCAAATGTGAAGTTATCTAAATCATATACGTCTACAAGTGTGGTTACATGTGCATCAACACTAATAATCACCCTTATTGATATAATGCTTCTAATATCTCGAGTTTTTGACTTGGCACTTATTGGCATAAGTCCATTTGCATGTGATGTTGCTTTTATGTTTTATTTTGTATATTGGGAATAAGACCCGACTGCACATGAGAATGATGATTTGTTTGATATATTGGGAATAATCCAAATGCACATAAAATAATCCAAATGCACATGTTTTATGTATATGATTTCATGTGTTGGGCATGGACCCTGAAGAACATAATTGATGAGATATTTGTGTTGAGCATGAGCTCTAAGGCACATGAGTATTTGATGTTTTTTTTTAGCAAGAAAATCTGGAGCACATGAGTATTTGATGTTTGTGTTGAGCGAGAGACTCTGGAGCACATGAGTATTTGATGTTTTTGTTGAGCGAGAGGCTCTGGAGCACATGAGTATTTGATGTTTGTGTTTAGTAAGAAGCTCTGGAGCACATCAGTTATGAAACCTTTGTGTTGAGCATGAAGATACAAAGCACATGAAAATATAAGAATTGGAAGTGTTGGGCATAATCCTTGGAGCATTTAAAGTTGGTGTTGAGCATAAACTCAGGAACATCGGATTCTTGGCCATTGTATCCCTAGGTGTATCCTACAAATAAATCCTAGCATTAGTGTTGAGTGAGGAGCTATGGAATTGCACTAAGTTGTAACTCCCTATTTCTTAGCGTTGAGTATGGGCTCTGAATAAATGCTAGGAGTTACTGAAAAATTAATATGTTGAGTGAAAACAAATCTGATAAAACATTAATCTCATCTTACTTATTTTTAAGTGATTAAATGAAATTTTGAATTTCTTTCTCTCATCAAGTACTGAAAAAATACCATGTTATTCGAGGTAATCCAACATGCAAGAAGGTTTAGAGTTTCCTACCTAGTTGACCTAACCCCTACCTATATTCCTTAATAAAGAAGTGACTGTAAGCTAAAAAAAGTATCATGTGATTCATAATCATGCTATATGATACCCAAAGTAAAAATGTTAACAATGGTATATGTATATATAGTTTATATATAATGTGAATAAAAGAGTAAGCATATGTATTAATAATAGTAACTATAAATAATAATGAAAGGATCTGTGTATTATTATTTATTACTAATATTAATTAAATATTTAAATACCTAAAAGAGTCAAAATAGGAACTAGTCAAAGAGTTCCAGCTAAGTTAAAATAAATAAATATTAAATTCACCTAGATTAAGTAAAAAGGGTTATTTCAAGAAAATAAATGATTCTTGATTTAACTGCACCTTTTCCTAAAGATTATCTATAACGACCCAAGCCAAAGAGAGGCTAGGGGATCTTTGTATTTTCCATCTATACTAGTTGATTATTTTTCTCAAGAGAGTTCTTGGAGAGAATTTTTCCCAAGAGGAAAAGCCAACTGGTACAAAACCTGTTATCCTAGATAGGGAAGCCTTACCTTAGGAGCTCTAAGCTACTTGCATGTTGGAACCAGCTCGGGGGAATCCGGATTGAAACTAGGAACAGTTTTGGGTCATGGTTGGGTGGAACATGGTTGTCCCCAAGTTATTCAGTTCATAGATCTGAGGTCAGGATTATATATTTTCTTGTTAATACTATGTTCTTGAGTGTGTAGGGTTTCCAACCATTAAAATAGCTTCGAATTGTAGGTATGAGGTTTCCTTTTTTTCCTCACAGTTCCTACAGTTTTCTTTGATTAAAGGAAGGGTTTATTAGCTGGAATGAAAGGTTGTATGTTATATTGTTGTTGTAGCTAGGGTTATTTTGTTTATAGAACCATTAATGAACAACTAGGTTTAATTTGTTTACATAACTTAAAACCTAATTTTATGGAGTAGAGATTATGCTACACGATGTCTCGTTTACTTAACCATGATTACCAAGTTAGAAAAATATAGGTCATATTTCCTAGTATTTCTTTTAGACTGTCATATATGCTTTATTTATATTTCAAAACCCTAGGAAAAATGTGGTCTCTATTCTTTCAGTATTACTCTTCTATCAATCATATTTTAAATTCAAATTTCTCTAAAATTGCGTAATTCTTAAACAAAGTTTATCTTAGGCTTAAAACTCTAGATTTGTTAAGATAACTATATTTCTATTTAGTGATCAAAACCTAAATGCAAAAGTAAAATAGAGTTTACATACAAATAAACAAAATTATAAAACCCATAGACTAGAGGTCAAATATCTGGGTTGAAGAACTTCAAACTAGGATCAGATCCATTTAAAATAACTAATAAAATATCAACCAAAAGGAACTAACTAAAAACACAGAAACAAAACTATCTCTATTAAAATCCAAAACTAACGTCACATTTCCACTACTGGCAGATTCCATATTATCGGCACTCTTATTATTATTTCACGTATCAAATCCAATATAAAAAAATGTAGCATAAACACAGTTCATAGACTTAAACATAAATCAAATACTCATTTCATGATAAAACATAAACGACTATAAGTCTTAACAAACCCCATACTTTTTCCATTACTAAAAACCTATACTCAAAAGCCAGCCATCGAAACCTGTTAAGGTTTGGCTGGAGGAATAAGTAACATTACAAATTATCTCAACTACCATAAAAAAAACCAAGAACAAAATATGTACATAATATAAACCAATTTATTAACCAACATAATCCATTTAAAAACCGAGGATCAAATCGTGTCAGCATCATTTCCAAAAAAAAACATAACGCTGTGTTAAAACACCAGTCCAAGCGTTAGGATGACCCGGGATCAAATCCTGTAGGATATAACATTAAAAAAAAACCAAATCAATTACATTCCCAAGATCGAATCCTGTAGGTATCAATAATAAACACCAACATATTAACGCTATAACAAACACAGTGAAGGGTTTTCGCCTTACAAGCTTCCCACTAATTTTTCTTTTAAATCATTCGAATTCACAAAACAGAGCCACTCTCTACCCATTCATTCCAAATTCATATAAATTTAAACCAACAAAATCAAAGGCTGTGTATCCATTTAAAGGTTGAGCTTAAACCTTCCAAGCTCACGGCTGAGAAGAGAAAACCCATCCTTAAGCAGTTAATTAAACTCTACTATTAACGCATACATAGTCACAACGTGTAATAACGTAGAAACCATATGTGTAGGCAGTATTCCAAGATAATGATCGTAATAAGAAACCCCAGGCACGATAATGATTCATACATTCTACGAATATAACGCATAAGAAGTAAATTAACACAGGAATGATTTACATAGTTCCATTGCAAGCAATGACACTGTAATGCCAAAGAATTCATATCATTTGAAACCAAACACAGAAATCTTCCATTAAAATGTCAAACCATATCATTGAAACACAAACCAAAATCTATTTACAGAGCCAAGTCATTGTCAGGACAGCCATAACTCACCCAAGTCTTTACACTTGAAACTTCATAGAAACAGTTAAATACAGTCGCATCCCGTAGATTCCAAAACCATAAAAAGGACCCAAACCAATTATCTACCCAATAATCAAATTTACATAGTGATAAACCCTCCCAAACTAGAGTTCCACACCCTGTCATCATACGCGCAAGAGGTAAGGGCCTCTTCATTTCGCAGGGCTTACCTACTTTAAGAATTGCACAGGGTTGAAGAACTTCAAAATAGGATCAGATCAATTTAAAATAACTAATTAACTATAGACCAAAAGGAACTAATTAAAAACACAAAAACAAAATTATCTCTATTAAAGTCCAACTCTAACATTACATTTCCACTGCTGGCAGATTCCATATTGCCAGCATGCTTAGTATTATTTCACATATCAAATCCATTTTAAACAAATGTAGCATAAACATTGTTCATAGACTTAAACATAAATCAAATACTCATTTCATGATGAAACATAAACAACTATAAGTCTTAACAAACCCCATACTTTTTCCATCACTAAAACCCTCTACTCAAAATCCAGCCATCGAAACCTATTAAGGTTTGGCCATAGGAGTAAGTAACATTACAAATTATCTCAACTATTATAAACAAAAACCAAGAACCAAATATGTACATGATATAAAACAATTTATTAACCAACATAATCCATTTAAAAAACTAGGATTGAATCGCATCGACATCATTTCCAAAACAATAACATGACGCTGCGTTAAAACACCAGTCCAAGCATTAGAACAAACCATGATCGAATACTGTAGGATATAACATTAAAAAACAAAACCAAATCGATTACATACCTAGGATTGAATTCTGTAGGTATCAATAATAAACATCAACGTATTAACGTTGTAACACACAGTGAAGAGTTTTTGCCTTATAGGATTCCCACTAAGTTTTCTTTTAAATCATCTGAATTCACAAAACAGAGCCACACTCTACCCATTTATTCCAAATTCATATAAATTTAAAATAACAAAATCAAAGGCCGCGTATCCATATAAAGGTAGAGCTTAAACCTTCCAAGCTCACAGCTGAGAAGAGAAACCCCATCGTTAAGCAATTAATTAAACTCTACTATTAATGCATACACAGTCACAACCTGGAATAACATAGAAACCATATGTGCAGGTAGTATGCCAAGCTAAAGGTCGTAATAATAAACCCCAACCACGATAATAATTCATACATTACACGAATATAACGCATAAGATGTAAACTAACACATGCACAATTTTCATAGTCCCATTGCAAGCAATGGCACTATAATCCCAAAGAATTCATATTATTTAAAACCAAACGCAAAACTCTACTGTTAAAATGTCAAACCATACGATTGAAAAAAAAACAAAAAATATATTTACAGAGTTGAGTCCTTGTCTGGACAGACACAACTCATCCAAGTCTTTACACTTGAAACTTCATAGAAACTGTTAAATACAGTCGCATCCTGTGGATTCCCAAACCATAAAAAGGACTCAAACCAATTATCAACCTAGTAATCAAATTTGCATAGTGATAAACCCTCCTAAACCAGAGTTCCACACTCTCTCAATCATACGCGCAAGAGGTAAGGGCCTTTGCATTTCACAGGGCTTTCCCGCTTTAAGGATTGTGCATACCATCCAAAGAGCCACCGACAAGCCAAGTTTTGAATCACCCTTATCACCTGCAAAACCAAGCACATAGAGCTATGAGGAGTATACTAAACCTCAACATAAGCAAACAACCAAAATAGTGTTGCAAATCCATGTCAAAAGCATACATTTCGGTGAAAGGGAATTATATTGATCCACACAACATAAACACCTGAAAGCTAAAACCACACAAACAACCAGTGGAACAAAACCAAATGAATTTCATCCCAAACGACGAGACCAACGTATGAGGCTCGTTTCCCATGCTTTCCAAGCAACATTAATACATCCACCCTGTCCTCCACTATTAACAAAATCCAAACCCACAGTTCCATAGTCAATCCCACAATGAAATTGCATTGTCCACCACCCTAGCACTAAACCCTTATCAAAACCCTCCTTTGCATTGTTATACCAAAGTTTTATGGCATATGAAATATGCCATAAGTCTTTTATGCATATCCCATAGTCTCCCAAAGGTATTTCCATAAGATTTTCCATAGTATAGGAGCATGCATTGTACCTTAAGTTACATTTTTATATAAACTAAATATCAAAGTGAATAAGATAGCATAACCTCAAAACATAATAATAATGATGACCAAAAAGATTTAGGTCATACACTTTCAACTCTGTGTAAACTTAGAAAGTAAGCATAGCTAGGACAGGACTTTAGTCCTCTTATCTTCGATTATGAATAGGATAGTGTAGCATAGACATCATGCCATAGTATGTTATTATTTTCCATGGTCATAGATAGAATTCACCAAAAATGTAACCTGCACAAAAGTGGAAGTTTGCATTAGTTCACAATGAACTAAGTAAACCCTGTAAAAGGAGGAGGAAACTTTTTACCTCTCCAAGTGGTCCCTCAAGGGATAAAAACCCCGCCACTCCACCCCTTGACAATTAATGTCAAGCCATATCTTTTAGTAAATAAAATCATAAACAAAAGACAAGACAGATAAATAGGAAGTAAGACATAACTGAACCAACATATGCAAATGTATGTTAATAGTAAACACCAACAAAGTAATCATATAACAAATCCAAGTAACTCAACCATAGCACATAACCATATCAATGTTACATAGGAATATAAATAAAAAGGGAAAGACAACTTGCGACACTTAGATCTAGCAAACAACGGCAGATATATTCCGTGAAAGGTAATTAATGTCCATGAAAGGTGTCATTTAACTAGCCTACAATATTTTTTTTCAAATTTTGGGGACATTACAATGGTGGAAAATATTTGAGGTGTGTATACTTCACCACTTGTCTCTTGAGTTGGACGACATTAAGATGGTTTATAATCTCTCTTATTTCTTCTTTTTATTATCTTTTCTTTGGAATATACTTAAACCTTTTTTCTTTTCTCATCCACATCAACCTTCTTCATATCTTATTCTAATTTCCTTTCAACAAAACTTGTTCTTAATCCATCGATTTAGTTGCTAATATTTCTTGTTCATATTTTAGCTATCTTGATTATTGGTTTCTTTTTGTATTTTGGCTACTTCAATAACAATTGTTCTCTTAGCTTCTTTGATCTCATTTTGTAACATAATTGCTTTAGCAATATCTTCTACTCTTTCCCTAGCTTCATCCTCACTTGATTATTACTTTGTCTTTGATATTTCCTCTATTGTTCTTCCCTCTAAGTCTCGTCTTCTTCCAATTCTTCCTCTTCATGAATCCTTAATATGATTATAAGGCATGTGAATTATATTTCTTCACAATCTGCATCTATTAAAGCTTGACGATCATGCCTCCTAAACTTCCCATCATTGAAATTGTATTCCCATGTGGAGTAGTCTTCCACTTTTGCAAACATGGAGTTGATAATACCATGCATTCTACCTATATAAAAAGAATAAGTTGGAAAACACTTATTGTGAGATAATTTGCTTAAGCCTACATTAATGAAACCATTGATAATAGTCTAATTGGAAATTTCTCTCTTGACAAGTTATTTGCGATAAATTTGAGTAATACATATACCAATTTCATATCTTCCTTAATTAAACCATGTATTTCTTAGCTAGTATTCATGCTTCATTGCAAAACATATGTTCATAGAATGCAAAAATAAATGATCATTTAAATATGTGTAAAGTTACTCATATACTTGTGCTTCCACATTAGTTGACAATAAACTTGTATCTTGGGCTCAATAGAGTCAAACACCAACCCATTCCATAAATTCATTGTTAGCATAGATGATATCCATCAAATATGATGACATATAAAATTTATGTGGGGAATCATGTTTGGAAAAATTGACCTTTGATAGATATTTCTTCAAATTATTGGATAGAATGTCAACTCAACTGAATATCAATCTTCTCTTGACAATGGAATGCATGGAAAATACCTAAGAAACCTTCAAATATTGAGAATCATTTTCTCTATGCGATAAAGTAATAAACACTACAATACAAATATATGGTTCCCTCAAATTTATAGATGGGTAGACACCAATACCTCTCAATTTAAATTGATTTCCTGTAATCTACCATTTCTCGAGCACCTTCTTGCAATATTGACTAGAACTTGCAGCCCTTTCCAATGTCATCTAGAATTTTGGTTAAAGAAATTTATAATACTTAAAAGAATTACTTGGTTGAATCAAAGTGATACTTTACCTTTATCATTCATAACTATCCTCCCTCTAACCACACATGCTTAATGGTCCATCAAATTTTCTCTGCCAATGGAAAAACAACTAACCTTGTAACCATATTGTGTAGGAATATTTTCAAATATTGGGATAGACATATGCATTCTTATCATAGTGATATTTTTGATTTAGAAGAATGGACAAAGGAGGGTACTTCACATCCTTGAAAATCTACAATTTTTTTAACCAATCAAGGAATTTGGTTAAAATTTGGTAGTTAGCAGTATCTGAGGAAATACACATCTTAGGTTTAGTAGTAATTTATTATGTAGATATGTGTTCCTTATTAATCTAGTATTTTTCTTAGTCACCCATGTAGGAAATCTTGGTAAAGTTTAAAAGGAAACATATATCATAATTATAATTTGGAAATGAAAAACAAAGAATAGATACTCATTTTTTCCCCATTACATTCATCTCCCATATATCGAGTAAAAAAAAAGAAAAAGATATGCCATTAATTATAAAACTATGTATTATCACTAAACCTAATTTTAAATGCATTTTCCTAACACATTCAAAACCGAGAATTAGCACAAGTCAAAAACAAGTCACCTCTATTTCGTATTAGAATAACAACTCCAAAAACATTTGAGTGTTCAATAACTTGAAAATTAGGGGAACAAAAGACTTTGTAAACAAAGTTTTATGGACTAGACTGAAAATATGAATTTGGTTGATAATCTAATAACTTTGAAACATTGTGTGGGCACAATAATAAAAGTATTAATTCATAGTCCTCATCAAGCTAATATTAGGTCAATAAGCTTATGATATATGCAATCAAAATTCTGACATGTGAAAAACATAATATAGATAAGACTGAAATCAAACTTACATAGTAAGAAGAGTGAAGAAATTGAGAGAGGATATTGTGTCTGGTAATGATTAGGTTTGTTAAATCAAAACATATAGATCAAATAATTCTATTAAGGAAACATTAATTTATTAAAGTTAAAAAATCCCCTTTCCAATAAGAAATCATGAAATAACAATCAGAAAAGAAGTCACAAAGAAGTGGAAGGAGAGAGTCGCATCGAAGGAATAGAAGCTAAGCATTCATTCTTTAAATTAGTGCATTGCAACATTAACATGCAATGTGGTTTCCCTTGATTTATGTGGAATTGCCAAGAATGGAAAACCTTAACATCCATTTGACAATAGCTATATGTAAGTGCCGTGTAGACATAGGTAAGCACATTGGACAAAAAAAATAGTTGATTTCAAATGCAGGGAAGCGAAAGTGTGTTGAAGTATAGTTTGAGAATAGAGACCACCTTCTTGTCATACATATACTTTTCGTCAATGCATTAGCATTCAATATGATGTTTTATGTTGCTTTATTGGAATTTCTTGGCATTCTTGGCAATGGAATGTTTCACACGTTGAATACATGAAAAAATCAACTTTTCAAATTTTTATTTCTTATGAACAAATATTTTATTGTCATTTTATTTTTTATGAACGAGTTTAGAGAGAACAAGATTCCTTGTGAAAGTGTCCGAAAAAAAGCCATGCTAGAGTATGCTTGGAAGTAATATTTTAGGAGATTATTAATATAGGAGACATATTTATTTCCAAGAATATTTTATGGACTCTTTTATCTCCTTAAGCATTTAATTTGAATTATAAATGAAAGTTTGATGGTTTTATAGTAATAATTATCAAGGTGTATAAATTCCAAATATATTAGCTAGAAGGTTAATGTTTTTGTACCTTGATACAAACATGTAGATATATTTTCCAAGAGACTATTACTCTTTGTTATAGTTTTATACTATTGTTGTTTGTATATACTTCAATGACTACATTTTTTACTCTAGGCTTAATGCTAAGATGCTTTAAGTTTATAGAAAAATTTAATAAGAAGTTAATTTATAAACTTTTATTTCAAAGTTGAACAATACAAAATGTAACCTTTTACTTCTTAAATACAAAGTTTAGATTTTTCCTCGGATTTTCTCAAACTTTAATTATATGTATCTCAAAATTTACATCTCTTTAATTTTGCTATTTACACTATCTTTTTTTCAACAGAAAAAGTCCATATTCTATTATAAAATATTCAAAATGTTGTTGACAGACATGACCAAAGAAAGAACACAAGAAAAATGGAGCAGATAGATAATTTATCCGAGAAACACATAGAACATCCAAATGAGATAGATAGACCAATACAATAGACTCAACAGGAAAATGTAAGTGCCAAGAACAACCTTAGTTGAAGGCTAGAAGACTTTCCCTCTTTCCCAATAGAACATTCGACGATCACTTCTCATAAAAAATGTAACCTGGAGCAACCACCAAACGATTGCTTCGAGAGACAGTCAGTCATTAAGTTCTTCTCTCTAAAAAAATGTGAGAAGTCAATCAAGTGAAAGCTGTTAATCGGCCTCCTCACACGACCCAACCACGGAGACAAATGCAGGATCTGGTTGAGGCTGGATCCCAATGTTGAGTTGATAATATCCTATGAATCCCCAAAAAAATGAATGCCATCCAGCCCAAGGAAGGAGCTGAAATGAATAAGGATCCAAAGTGAAAGCAGTTCACCTCTGGTGTTGGAACCAGAACCATAATTCATCCAAATCTTATAGAGGCTTTGATTCTCCAACCACAAGATAGCCCCTGCACCACACAAATGAGCAAAGTCCTGAGATGCTCCGTTGAAGAAATCCACTAGATCATAGGATGGAGAAAAAACCTTAGGTACCTTGGGGGCCAGACTAGGATGATCTTGAGCAAGGAGAACACCCCCAAATTCTGAAAAGGAATTCAAGGATCTAACCACAATGTACCAGGGCCTAGACCTCACATCCTCGAAGATGAGATTGTTTCTGCATCTCTATATGTTCCAAATGGTAAACCAAGACATAGCACACAAGTCTGGAAATTTTTTCCACCAATTCCATAAGCAGGAAGATAGAGAATCACGGCTCCATGATGAAGCGACATTGATCATGGCAGCCAAAATTTCCCAAACCGACAGGAAAAAGCTACATGATACAAAGATGTGATAAATACTTTCTTTTGAACCACCACACATAAGGCACATACCTGCGCCAATCCACCCGCTCCTCTTCATATTGTTCCACGTTAGAAAACAGTTGTCAAGAGCCATCTAGATGCAAATGATGACCTTCAGGGGCAGCGTCCATTTCTAGATCTATTTACACTATCTATTTATAATATAAATAACAAAAGTTGAATATTTGATGATTAATTTTTTTTTCTTTAAATTTAATTAATAATACATATATTTTAATAGTTTTTTTCCAAAGAAAAAAATCACTTTATTCACACTGAATAAACATGGGCTGCCCTCTAGGAGTATACATTAAGTTCATTAAAATCGCCACACATTTTCTTACGTATTGTGGGCTTCTCTTGTCTTTAGAGGATCATATTTTCCAGTTTGTTTGTTATCTTAGAATCTTACATACTTATTCACCACTTGATTATTTACAAATTCTGTCACCTCCATCAAACCTGGAGAGAGAGAAAGAGCCAATTTTGAGAGTTTATCGGCTTCAGTGTTTAGCTCTCTGTAAATATGCTGGAAAGTAAGACTCGAATGCCACCATTTGATCTCTTATTGTTATAAGCATATGTTAAATATGTGGAGCATTGATATGAATGTTTCCATTTGCCCAATTTGTTGTCATCTTAGAGTCCCCAAAGATCTGTAAATTTTGAACTTGTTTTTCCATTGCCAATCTAAGGATTGTCCATAATGGCTACTAGTTCTGCTTTGTTGTTTTTTCCTTGCCCTAGGGAAAATTTTATCTCAAATATTGCAGCCTCATTGAGATATAATATTCCTCCAAGTCCTCCCAAAGGAGGTTCCCCTTGACTAGCTCCATCAAAGAATCCCCAAGGTTTGCTTTTGTCTATTTCTGAAGCTTTGAGGAATCTTGTTGGTTTTATATTGGGCACTACTTGATGTTCCATCAGTTTCTACAATAACAAATTGATCATTATTTCAGACACTGTAGATATACCAGACATTGTAGTCAACCATGATTGACTTTGGTCAACCATGTTTTACTTTAATTTTACCATAGTCAAACATGGTTGACTTTACTGAGTCATATTTGACATGGTTAACAATGGTTGACTTTGGTTAACCATGCTTAACTTTAGTTAGACCATAGCTAGCCATGGTTGACTTTACTGAATCACACGGCCATAGTTCACAATGTAACATGAAATTTTATGAACATCAAATGTTGAATTATTAATGTGTCACATCTTCGGCATTGCCACATTATCACAATGCCATGCAACCCTTGACTAATGTCATAATGTCACATAACACTTGAAGAACACCGTAATGTAGGAGAACCATTGATAAACATCACAATGCAACATAACCCTCTATGAGCGTCGAATGAAACATTACTCACCTACCACATCTTTGGTTTTGTTGGCATATATGAGACACTCTAGTGAACCATGGATGACTTTGGCCAGCCATGTTTAACTTTAGTTTGACTATAGTCAAGCTGGTTGACTTTAGAAAGTAATGTTTAACTTTTATTAACTGTAGTTGACTTTGGTTAACTATCCTTGACTTTATTTTGACCATAATTATCCATGGTTGACTTTAGTGAACCACGTGGCCATAGTTCACAATGCAACATGAAATTTTCTAAACATGGAGTGTCACATTATTAATCTGTCACATCTTGTACATTGTTGCAATACAGCATAACCCCTCACTAATGCCGCAATGTCACATAACCCTTCAAGAACATCGCAATGCAACGTAACTCTTGATAAACATCACAATGTGACATGACCCTTGATGAATCTCGAATGTGACAATATTCATGTGTTGCATATATGGTTGTGACAGGATATACTCGACACTGTAGTGAACCATGGTTGACTTTGTTCAACCATGTTTTACTTTAATTTTACCATAGTCAAGCATGGTTCACATTAGTGAGTCATATTTGACTTGGTTAACTATGGTTACCTTTGGTTAACCATACTTGACTTTAGTTAGACCATAGTTAGCGATGGTTGACTTCACTGAATCACATGGCCATAGTTCACAATGTAACATGAAATTTTATGAACATCGAATATCGCATTATTAATGTGTCACATCTTGGACATTGTTGCATTGTCGCAATGCCATGGAACCATTGACCAATGTTAGAATGTGACATAACCCTTGAAGAACACCGTAATGTAGGATAACCATTGATAACCATCGCAATGCGACATAAACATTGATGAATGTCAAATGACACATTATTCACCATATACCAAACACTCTAGCGAACCTTGGATGAATTTGGTCAACCATGTTTGAATTTTATTTTACCATAGTCAACCATGGTTGAATTTAGCAAGTCATGTTTAACTTTAGTTAACCATGGATTACTTTAGTTAACCAAGGTTGACTTTGGTTAACCATTCTTTACTTTACTTTGGCCATAGTTAACCATGGTTGACTTTAGTGAACCTCGTGGGCATAGTTCACAATGCAACATGAAGTTTTCTTAACATCAAATGTCACATTATTAATCTATCACATATTCAGAATTGTTGTAATGCGGCATAACCCTTGACCAATGTCACAATGTGACATAACCCTTAATGAATTCTAAATGCAATGTAACCCTTGATAAGCATCACAATGTGACATAACCCTTCATGAACCCCAAATGTAATGTAACCCTTGATAAACATCTCATCGTGAGATAACCCTTAATGAACACCGAATGTCACATTTTTAATGTGTCACATATTGAGTTTTGTCAGCATATAATTGACACTGTAGAAAACCATGTATGGGTTTGGTAAACTATGTTTTGACTTCAATTTGATTAGATTCAACCATGGTTGACTTTAGTTAACCATGCTTGACCTTATTTTGACCATAGTTAAACATGGTTGACTTTAGTGAACCGCGTGGCAATTAATCCCAATGCAAGATGAAATTTTCTTAACATCAAATGTCACATTATTAATCTCTGACATCTTGGGAATTGTCGCAATGCAACATAAACCTTGACTAATGTCACCATGTGACATAATCGTTCATGGACGTCGAATGCAACATAACCCTTGATAAACATCACAATGCGACATAACCCTTGATGAATGTCGAATGCAACATAGCCCTTGATAAACATCACAATGTGAGAGAGTTCCAGCTGAGGCAAAGTTCCATCTAGGGCAGAGTTCCAAGCAAGAAGAATTTCCAGTTGAGGAAGAGTTACAACCGGGCAGAGTTCCATGCAGGGCATAGTTCCAGCCAGGGCAGAGTTCCAGCCGAGTCAAAGTTCCAGCCGGGGCAAAGTTCCAACCGTGGCGAAGTTCCAGTCAAGGCAAAGATCCATGCGGGGCAGATTTCTTAGGGCTCAAAGGTCATGACAAGATATCGTTACAAGTATTTGTGCAACAAGAATGGGTCTCGAGGCTTTGATCAAGGTTGATGGAGAAAATCAAGGGACTTATATGCCAAATGAAGCTTCTTGGGC
Source organism: Pseudotsuga menziesii (assembly GCA_001517045.1). Classification (NCBI taxonomy): domain Eukaryota; kingdom Viridiplantae; phylum Streptophyta; class Pinopsida; order Pinales; family Pinaceae; genus Pseudotsuga; species Pseudotsuga menziesii. The sequence goes on from LPNX010156262.1 coordinate 93,560, forward strand.
TTATAGGCCATGATGAAGGCCTTGAATCATCACACATGCTTTAGATGAAATCATTGACCTTTAAATAGGATATAGGTTCCATTAGAAGGTTTTGCACAATAAATATTTGTCTAAGGGCCTTGACCATGATAAGGGATGAAAATAATCTTCGTGGGCACAAAATGAAGCTTATATGGTTCATGGGCTATGGACAAGGACTCAAAACACCACATAATCCCTCTGGAGCAAACATTTGGACTTTAAGATTTCCATTAGGACATTTTATAGACATGTGATAGGTTTCATGGATTTCACCATGCTAGGGGAGGAAATCAAGGGCTATAGGATTTCAGGCAAACAACAAGCTCCTAATCTTCTTACTAATAATACCTAGTAGATGGTTTTTGTAAGACAAAGAAATCCAGGTGAGGCAGAGTTCCAGGTGGGGCAGAGTTCCAGATGAGGCAAAGCTCTAGTCAGGCAGAGCTCCAGCTGGGTAGAGTTCCAACTAGGAATAATTCCAGGTGGGGCAAAGTTCCAGCCGGGCAGAGTTCCGGCCGGGGCAGAGTTCCATCCGGGGTAGATTTATTAGGGCTCAAAGGTCATGACAAGATTGGATCATTTACCTTTGAATGGGATATAAGTGCCATTAGAAGGTTTTGCACAATAGAGATTTGTCTAAGGCAACCACATAATCCCTCTAGAGCAAACCTTTGGCCTTTGAGTGGGATATGGTTTCCATTAGGACATTTTATACACCAATCATAGGTTTCATCACTTTGACAATGCTAGGGAAGGAAATCCAGGGCTATAGGATTTCATTGAAGCTTATAGGGTTAATAGGCCATGAACGATGTTTCAAACCACCATATAACTGAAACAAGATAGAGATAAACAAACCAAATAGATCAACTAGATACCAATAAGAAATTTACAAAATAGAAACTCAAGCATTTCCATTATGACATCAAATACATGTCTTTGCAAAGTTCCAGCCGGGGGAGAAATACCACCATTGAGGTTGAGGTCAAGCTTTTAATCCAAATGATGAGAAAACAACAAGCTCCTAATATTCCTACATATAATACCTAGTAGATGGCTTCTACAAGACAAATAAGTCCATCCAAGGTAGAGTTCCAACTAGGGTAAAGTTCCATGCAAGGCATAGTTCCAGCCGAGGCAGAGTTCCAACTGAGGCAAAGTTCCAGCTGGGGCAGAGTTCCAAGTGGGAAAAAGTCCTAGCTGGGGCGGAGTTACAACTGAGCAGAGTTCCATGCAGGGCATAGTTCCATCTAGGGCAGAGTTCCAGCCGAGGCAAAGTTCTAGATGGGGCAAAGTTCCAGCCGAGGCAGAGTTCCAGCCGGGGAGGAGTTCCAGTCGAGGCAAAGATCCATGTGCGGGTCAGAGTTCTTAGGGCTCAAAGGTCATGACAAGGTATCGTTATGAGTATTTGTGCAACAAGAATGGGTCTCGAGGCCTTGATCAAGGTTGATGGAGAAAATCAAGGGACTTATATGCCAAATGAAGCTTCTTGGGATCATGGGCCATGATGAAGGCCTTGAATCATCACACACGCTCTAGATGGGATCATTGACCTTTGAATGGGATATAGGTGCCATTAGAAGGTTTTGCACAATAAATATTTGTCTAAGGGCCTTGACCATGATAAGGGAGGAAAATAATCTATGTGGGCACAAAATGAAGCTTCTATGGTTCATGGGCTATGGACAAGGACTCAAAACACCACATAATCCCTCTAGAGCAAACCTTTGGCCTTTGAGTGGGATGTGGTTTCCATTAGGACATTTTGAGTTAAGGTAGAGTTCTAGCTGAGGAAAACTCACAACTCTTTCTAGCAAAATTAACACCACCATTGACCTATCATCTATGGTTTGACGAAAACAACCCTTTACATATGTAAGAATATGATCTAAAGCGCCGAACACTCTTTGCATACTTTTAATCCCACTGCATTCAAAATATTTGAAGGAATTTAAGAACATGGCTTTATTCCAGGCATCAAAATCTTCAATAGCCGCATCAAAGGGATTTGCAAGAATGACAAATTCGAGGTTGAGGTCGAGCTTTTCATCCAAATGATGAGAAAACAACAAGCTCCTAATCTTCTTACATATGATACCTAGTAGATGGGTTTTGCAATACAAATAAATCTAGCCGGTGCATAGTTCCACGTGGGGTAGAGTTCCAACCAGGGCAAATTTCTAATCAAGGCAGAGATCCAGCCGAGGTAAAGTTCCAGCCGAGGCAGAGTTCTAGCTGGGGGAAAGTTCCAATCGAGGAAAAGACACATCTCCCTATAGAAAACTTAACACCACCATTGACCTATCATCTAGGGTTTGACGAAAACAACCATTTCCTTATGTAAGAAGATGATCTAAAGCATCCAACAATATATGCATACTTTTAATCCCACTGCATTCAAATTGTTTGAAGGAATGTAAGCACATGGCTATATTCCAGGCATCATGAGCTTCAATAGTCGCATCAAAGGGATTTGCGAGAATGACAAAATCGAGTTTGAGGTCAAGTTTTTCATCCAAATGATGATGAAACAACAAGCTCCTAATCTTCCTAAGTATAATACTTAGTAGATGGGTTCTACAAGACAAAGAAATCCATCTGGCCATAGTTCCAACCGGGGCAGAGTTCCAATCGAGGCATACTTCCAGCTGGGATAGAGAATGGACATACCAAACTAGGAGCCCCAAATGCATCAACCTGCTTGGTCCTAGAATAGAAATGCCACGAGACAACTAGGGGCCCTAGGGTACCTTATAGGGTCTTACTCCACCCTAGGGTATCCTAGTTAACTAAATATGGTACCATCCTACCTGAGAATGGGTCTCGCATCTACACGGACTTTAACATTTGTTAGCCCTAATGTTGTCACATACAGTGTACTTATAGATTGCCTTTGCAAAGAAGTCAAGTTCAACAACGCAAACAGGATCTTCTATGAATAGTACTTTAGCAATGTGCCAGTTGATAGTACTTAGGCAATTCAACAACAAAAAGGGATAGTACTTTGGTAGTGTGCTAGTTGATAGGCATTTCCTACCAATCAACTTGATTAGGTTTAGCCTTAATGTAGCCAAGTTTTTCCCAGTGTGTACACTGTTTACAAGTTGTATAAAACACATTCCCTAATATGGACACAAGGATTATGTACTCTTGTCTGTGGTACCAGTCATTTATATGTTTTGATTCTTGTAACATGTCCTCGTATCTGAGCTTGTCGGAAACATAGCTGCTCTGAATTCATATGCTCATTTGTGCCCTCCTTAGCAAATATTTGCTTCATAGGATAAAAAGGTTTACAAAAACCTCAATGAAAGGGGAGAAGCATTTGATATTATGAAATAACTTCCTACAAATAGTGAACTAAGAGTTGGAGAAGCTGTAAAATTGCTAGCGATAATAGCCAAATCAGCTATCGTTTTTTTTCACAAGATTATGGTATTTATAAAAATGCCAATGGAAATTACACAAATGTATATAGCCAAGCCATATTACACATCAGTCACATATGTAACCTTCATGGTTAATATTACGTCAGAGAAAGGGAATAACTTCCTTTTGTTGTGAAAGAGAAGAGAGTGCCATGGTGGATTGATGGCTCAAAGAAGGCCTAGAGTGCTTATTAGTTAGTAGATTGGCTATGTCATGAGATAGATGGGTTGGATTGAGTGTGATTAGAGCCATGTTGGAGTTGCATTTTCCCTGGCGGTATCATGGTCTAGATTGTAGGGGGGGGGTCCATTACTGATTCCTATGGTTGGGTGGTGAATTGCTTCTCAACAACTAGTTTGATGAACTATAGTTGAAAACAGATAAGTATTCATAGTCATCTATGTGGAATGCTTATGTTCACATTCTGTTATATTATGGACAAACAATGAGTTTGAAATATGCATGCTATTTCCACTCCTATTTGTATGTGCATATCAATTCTATTTGTTCTAAAGCTAAGAGTTTCAAATTGTCTTAGCAACTGATTAATAAAGAATGGGTTTTTGTATGGAATCACCAATGGCAAAGGGAGGCATCTAGGTACATGACATTATTGTTGTTGTTTTGGTTTCTGTTGTTGTTGTTGTTTTCAATTATCAATTTCCAGATTTCTTTCAAAATAAAAAGAAAAGAAAAAAAATCAAATTGCAAGTTTTTGGTTCATAACATTGAACCTTACTGAGTGAACAGTGTTGCATTCTATGAGAATAAAAGTAGAGTTTTTAAGGGTATATGGCGTCGAACAAAAGTGTGTTATGTTTTTCTCTTTTGTTGATTGCTTTCTACTATAGTTTATTGTACTTTCCTCATTTATGTTTGACTAGCAAACTAACAGTTTGTTCATGCTGTCAATGGCTCTACCTCTTAAGGTTTGCACTATGGAAGTCTCTTAAAATGGGAAGACTCCACAGGTCATTATTCTGTAAATGAAGTTTATTCAAAAATCTAAAAATTTAAAATTCACTCTGAGTGATCTCCCTGCTCTTGTTTGCATAACAAGATTTGGATCCCTACCTCTCCCTAAGATGAATTTCTTACTCTGGCTCTTATCTCATGGTAAACTATTAATAGGTGTTAAGATTCTTAGGAAATAAATCCTTTGTCTCTCAAGGTATCTTCTATGTAAATTGAAGAATTGGATAAGATAAGATAATAATGATAGTGTTCAGCAAGTTGACCACATTCCACAAGTTATACTATGCGACTCAAAATACATCCAATGTGCTGTGTGAAAAAAAACAAATAAATAGCTCACTAATTAGGAAATACAAATGCAAGAAGTATTGCAGATGCTGAGATGCAAAACCAAGAGAAAAACCATGCCAAGCATACAATACTTTCGTTGAGTCATGTTGGGGTGAGGAGCAGAGTGTGCGAATTAGAACATGATTATTATTGCCCATGTCAGAGACATTCTTAATACCTCATTTTCTTTGACATAATTTGTATACATTATCTAGGGGCAACAAGCAAGTACTTTCCCTATCCTATAATTCTTAATTGTGCTGATTGAGGCCAACAAATAAAATATGATGTGGGAACCACTTGCATGTGTGAATACACAAGTGGCAATTATGAAGGAACAAGGTATTGCATTAATCTGGCAGTGACCAAGTAGAGCACCTCAATCTGGTAGGCATCCAACAAGCTGATTTATTACTCCAACATAGAAATTTTCACATTACAAGTTGGTTTGTAAGCATCCCTTATGATACAAAGAGGAAATTGCTTTACACTATAGCATTGACCAACATTAGAGATGCCTTTCTAGAAAAGAGTGTATTTTTTAATAACATATAAAAAATTATATTTCTTGATATGTTTGGATATGTCCTGACAGGTGTTATAACCCAGCTATAGATCATGTTGGTATGGCCTAATGAGGGGAAGCTCAAGCAATCCAGTGGTGTCACATAACACTCTGCAACATTTAAGGATTCTATAAGAAAGTTGGTGCTACAAATTCTTCCAACCTATTGGGTTGCCTATTAGTCTTCACAAGTTCACCCAACCAAGTTAAATATTCTTCATCCTATCATTAAAATTATGCAGAGTACCTATCAGTCTTTAATCCAATCAATTGTGTGAAAAGTGTTACATTGTCACTAGTTGCAAACTAGGAAAGCTGGGACTAGAGACTACTATAGGATAAATATCTTCTTCTAGAGGATGTTTTTTAACTGTTTATTTTTTCTGCTATTTATATTTAAAGCAAGATTTGGAGAATGATTTTTCAGTATTCTTCGTATGCTCTCTTTATATATTTAAACTGGGACATGAGGACCATAAAAAATAAAAAACTACAGTCATGACTGGGTTCTTTTCAAAACGAGAGAGTTTTGTCTTTTTGATATCTAATGAGCCAACAATAATTCTTATTTTCTATTTGGGGTTCGTCATTTTTTAAAAAATTAGGCACCATGATGATGGTCTATTATTGTTATTGTTAATATCAAGCTATTTTTTCAGGTGTTTTTTTGGGGGCATTCCATTCGTTGCACTTTTTATATTTGTATATATGAGACCATCGATACTTTGAGAAAATATCAAAACATGCTGGCCTTTTCCCATCTTTTCTCTGTATAGCTTTCACCCATTGACAATTGTGGAACTCACCACTGATACCTTCTGCAGGAGTCTAGGCCATGTGTAGTTTATTATTATTAATTTTGATTTGAAAACTGACAAAGACAACTCGTTTCATTAAGAATTCACATTGCCACCTTCATTTGGAAGGGTGGGGACCCTCTACTACAGTCCATTATATTGTTCTCTCTAGATTTCATCCATTGAAAATTTTGGAACGTCCCACCCCTGTCTTCTACAGCAGGTCTAGGCCAAGTTTAGTTTATTATTAATTTTCATTTGAAACTGGTAGACATAACTCTTCTAATCTAGGTGGGCACCTTGACAACCTAACTATTATATATGTCGGTTTTCTACTTGCAGTAGCCCAGCAACCATTATATAAATATTCCTCATACTTGGCAAGCTGAAGCGGGCTGCAATTCAGATACTCCTTAACAAAACTTTTCATTTTAAATTGGGTAGCACTATTCCTCAACGACCTAATCATTTATTTGACCTACTTTGACATTAGGTTCGGCAACAATCAGTGAATAATAGAGACAGTCCAGCTTGTATCATGATTCTTTCTTCATTTTTTTTCTTTTCTATATATGAGCTAGTGAGTCTCAAAGCTTAAAATGCAACAAAGTCAAGGACCATTTTGTATCTATTGCTACACTTAGATTTCACTCCATAAAAAGTCCAAATTCATGATTTCAGATAAAAAGGCAATGATGAAAATGGATAAAATTGGACGGTGATCTTCAACAAATGCATACTGGCAAGTGACAGGCATATGACCTAGTCTACTCCATGGGAGGATACTCAAGTATACAGACAAAGCCTGTTGTGACTTTGATGGATATTACTTTTGTTTTTTATGTAGTTGTTATATTGTATGATAAATACCCTAATGGAGCATTCTGAATTGCGTCCATTTATTTAAGGTTTGATCGATTAAGGAGAGCTTTGAACTTGATATGGTCATCGCTAAAATCTCTATAATGATTTTGTGTCTAGCAATGTGGATTACATGCGGCATAATTATTACTTGGTTGAAGAAGGAAGAAGATGTTGACCGGTATCCACCGTGCTAAGGCTGAAAGCGAGAGTCCCACGTCAAGCTACCTACAAAAAGAAACCAACCTAAGCAAAATATTCCATGACAGCCACCACACAGAAGGAAGAGTAACCCAAAATGTCGCGCACTCTACCTGCTCCTTGCGCTCACCAACAGCACAATAACTCATTCCTGCAGAGATTTGTTAAAAGGGTACTTGCACTCCTGAAAGGGAACTTGCACTCCTGAAAGGGAACAACTCCTGACTGCTACAGGATTTTAAAGAGTTGGTTTGGTTTTCTGAAGGCTATTTGCATTCATTGAAGATAATGGCAGAGAGTTTTCATCCACACTTCGTGGGATCATTGCAAGTGGAGGGCAGGGGCAGCCGCAAGGGGTGGGTTTAGGAAGAGGGGGATCATTGCAAGTGCAGGAGGTGGAGTTTTAATGATGGTGCAGTGGCGGGAGGGAGTAGATGGTGACGTAATGGCTTACTTGGTGGGACAAAGGAAATAAAGAAGGAACGAAGAAGGAGATACGGAGACAGCGAAGGGAGGAGTTTAATGGCATATTGTGCAACGGAGGGTGTAGCGGGGACGGAGTGAAGGGTGCCGAGAACGGACACGACGGGTTCACCGGTGGTCAGAGTGTCTGCATGACGATTTCCGCTGGGCAAAATCGTCGTGTCAGTATCTTACTCCTATATAAAGAATCTAGATGTTTCGAACTTTTATTTTCTAAAGTACAAAAATGGTAACAATCAGTCAAATTTCATGAACTGCCGATAAGAATTTCATCAAAGTACTTTTTGAAATAATTCTTGTAAGGTACGAACAGGGATTCAAGATTCTTGTAATGTACGGGTACGAGCAGGGACTTTTACCTTGACACTAAATTTTGTTTTTGTTTTTTATTTTATTTTTATGTTTGAACTTTTATTTTCTTAATGGATAAAAAATGTTACTTTCTTATTTTGAGATTAAAATTTTTTAGTTAATAAAATTTTATTAAAAATTAAAATTTTATTTTACAATCAATTTAAGTTATAATAATATTATTTTTTATTATATATTTCAAATATAATTAACAAAATTATCTTTTAAAATTGACGGAGTAATAAATGACATCTATCAATATTATGCAATATACACCCACTGGCATTCATAATTACTTACAATTATTTAAGTTTAGGATGTTCTCTCAAATATTTAAAAATATTTGACCTAAAATATTTAAAAGTATTTGATCTTTAAAAAAGAAATGCCCCATGAGAAAAACTTCCTCAAATTCTTAGACAAGATACAGATACCGTGGTGTGTAAAGTTTGTATATCATTTATCAAACCTTTTTAAACTAGTTTAATTTGTTTAACTTAAATAACTTATTAAAGAGATTGGATTCATTTATAGATATTATTATTATATTGAAAATAATGAGATGCTTTACAATCATGAAAATCAAAAAAAACAAATTATTATAATAATATCAATAAACACCTTAAAAAAATAACAATTTAATAAATGTTAACTATAATTAATATGATAAAGATGTTTTTATAATTCATTCAAAAGAAATGACTTATTTATATCATTATTATGGGAGTAAAGTTAATGGTTAGACGATTTGCACTTTTTTTAGCATCACTGAAATAGTAGTTTTAGTTGGTGGGATTGCAATTTTGACAACATAAAACTACCTTGGTTACCCATGGAGCACCTTGATTATGTAATTTCAGCATCCCAAAATTGTGATTTCAACCATTTAAATCAGATTTTGGCCAAAACTCCCACCGGAATACTAATGCAAATTGTCTATAACATTAGGATACTCCATTATTATGTCCCTCCATGATAGTATAGTTTTCATGAAGGTGGTATCATTCATGTGGGTGGCTGTAATTTTTTTGTATTTCTAAATTCAAGACTATAGTCTGTAATTTTTATATTAGTTTATTAACTGTTTTTCTTAAATGGGATTGGTTCATACAGATAATCGTAACCTAGCCTGGTAAAATGGTGCCCAAGACATGGAGGCTTGCTGAGACCATCATGCATTTATTAAGATCATGCCACTGCAGGAGCTCTCATTAATTAAGACGACTTTCACCTGTATAAGGTAAGGCGATGGCCACTTTATTAATCATTGTAAAGATCATAATGTTCATGACAATCTAGGGTTAATTTTCTTCGAAAATACATCCGTTGTTTATTTTCAACAATCCAAGCTATATGCTAAATGACATTAAACAACTATGTACAATGTATTATAGTATTTTAGGGAAAGGATAGTATTTTCACATAGTTAATGGCAAGATGTTGAAACTTTCTCATGGACAACATAACATTGTGGATATTTAAATGATTGTTTGCAATGGCACATGAAATAACGAGCATTGAAAATTTCGGTTCAAATAGTAGACATTTCGACTTTAACTGTTTAATCTTCACGTGCTAAGTAAGTCACAATTGAAATCATGGGAATGGAAGGGTAATTAAAAGGTTTACTAATGGACCGCTTGTTAAAATTAGCTCAACTCAAATCAAAGTTATCGCTTGGCCTACAAAGAGAGGACGAGTGTTTCAGTCTTAGTCCCAAAACTATGGATTAAAAGACCACTGAAATATTCATTTCAAAAGTTAAAATTTCATAAGGTTACAAATCTATGGTAATAATTGATAAGCTAACAGTTAAGTGTTCACTTCAAAGTTGTCTAGAAACAATAATTCATCCAACCATTGATTAGTTCTAGCATTATTCAACAATGGCTGAAAAGGAAAGTGAAAATGGATTCCTAGAGAGATGTAACATGGAGTCTCCCGGATTGGCCATGGATGGCTATATCAATTTGAAATGAAAGCTCGTTCTCAGTTCTCAAACTTGAAGATGGAAAGCTTCCTCCTTTCTCATTGGTAAGATCAAATGCATATGTTTATCATGTCTACTTCATGAATAAGCATGTTTATGTTATTGAATACAATTTTAGATTAATGTCACAAATTAATGTGTTTCATTTTTTGTTGGGTGTTCATAATGAATTGTTCATTGGATGTTGGTGTTTAATTATAGCCTATGAAATTTTTGAAAGGATAGCTTTTGTTGGAATCGCCTCCAATTTGGTGATTTACCTTGTTCAGGTACACAGGGTACTCCCAAAAGACCGAACACCTTGAGAAACCGCTTCACACAAATAGATCACAGATCAACACATCGATGTTTGTCACATGGTTAAAACCCTCAAGAGGGAAACAGTCCACGACCCCAACCAAATAGATACTTGGATAAATTTATTATGCAAAAGAAAGAAAGTTACATGAGCTTCTCATAATCAAACAACTAGCCAAGGACCCTCCATGCTCTTTAAATAGAGATCATGGACCAATCGGGTGTTAATCCATGGATCTATGATCTAAGAGAAGTTGAATCGTCGGAGCACTTTATGTCTAAACATATTGTGACCGTTGGATTAAAATATTTACAAATGCATACTAAAAAAACACACTTTACCTAACAAATATATTACACAAGTTGATCTTAACTAACTCCTAACTGTTCAAATATCCTAACATCCCCCCTTAAGAACAACTTGGGATATGATTGAAGGATTTACAAAAGTGACACTATTAGGAGAATGAAGGAGGCATTAAAGCCTATCCCCCCTTAAGGACACATACATGAACTCCTAACATAGATCGAAGTTTAGAAAACTTCGCTTATGTAAGAGACTTGGTGAAGATGTCTGGAACTTGATCATCTGTAAGGTAATAGAGCATTTCAAGAACACGATCATGAACAAGATTTCTGATGAAGTGCGTGTGTAGCTCAATGTGTTTACTGCATTGATGTAGAACTGGATATTTGGCAAGCTTGATTGCACTTTGATTGTTGCACCAAAGTGGAGTAGGATGCTGCTACTCGAATCCAAACTTTGAAAGGATCTGTCGAAGCCATAAAGCTTCTTGAATGGCATTAACTACGGCTTGATATTATCTTTCTCCTGAAGAAAGAGCAAGAGCTTGTTGTTATTTACAAGCCCAAGTGACAGGTCCAGATCCCAGACTAAAATCATAACCTGCAATAGACTTTTGATCATCAGGATCACCGGCCCAATTTGAATCAGTGAAACCAACCAACAAAGGTTTCCCCCCTATACTGTAATGAATCCCAAATTTAATTGTACCTCGAATATATCGAAGTATTCTTTTTGTTGCTTTCTAGTGACTTTCATGAGGAGTTTGCATATAACGGGAAACACAACCAACGGCAAAGGAAAGGTCAATACGGGAATGAGTCAAGTATAAAAGACTACCAACAAGTTGATGATACAAGGTGGCATCTACTTCAGGGGAAGTACAAGTGGCGGAAAGTTTCACTCCAGATTGGAAGGGAGAAGGGGCTGGTTTACAATCTTCCATGTGGAAGCGATGAAGAAGATCACAATCATACTTAGACTCGGAAAGAAAGATTTCTTCTTTGTTTTGAAAGACTTGGAGACCAAGAAAATAATGCAAATGTCTTAAGTCTGGCATTTCAAAATTTTGCTTAAGACTGAATTTCACATGGGTTATAAGTTTAGGGTCACTACCAGTAAGGATAAGATCATCAACATAAAGAACAAGTATGATGAGATGGTTTCCTACTTTCTTGGTATATACATTGGGGTCAGAATGGCATCTAGAAAAATCAGTGTCAAGGAGAAAGCTATCCATTTCGGCATACCAAGCTCTAGGATCTTGCTTAAGGCCATATACGGATTTCTTAAGGAGACAGACAAGGATAGAGTTATCCTGAACATATCCAAGAGGTTGTTCCATGTAAATTTCCTCCTGTAAATCACCATGTAAAAAGGAAGACTTGACATCCATTTGATGGACTTCTCAGTTATGTAAGGCTGCAAGGGAAATAACAAGGCAGATGGAATTCATTTTTGCGACAGGAGCAAAGGTTTCATTGTGGTCAATCCCTTCAACTTGGGAAAAACCTTTGGCAACTAACATTGTCTTAAGTCTTTCAACACGTCCATCTGATGCATACTTAGTTCTATAGAACCATTTACATCTGAAAGTTTTCTTCCTTTCGGAAGAGGAACAAGATCCCAAGTATCGTTTTCCATTAAGGAACAATATTCTTCATCCATAGCTGCATCCCAATCTGTATTTCCTAATGCTTCTGCAAAATTTTCTGGATCGTGATTCTCAGAAACTTGAGCCAAAAGAGAAGAGGCTCCTTGAAACTGAGAACGTGTTCGACGTTGATCTCTAGGATCACCAGCAAGATCATTAGCTGCTTCACATGTTGAACAGACCCATCGAGGAAGCATTGGTGTTGGTGCAATTGGAGGAACATGAGCAGGAGGAGGTGGATTTTCATCCTCACTGTCATCATCAGAAACTGGAGTTGGAAACCTGTCAACGAAGTTGGAAGAAGAAGAAGAAGAAGGCACAATTGCTGAATCAGGCTCATAGGCCAAAGATGGTACACCTGCCAAGTTAGGCTCGCAGGCCAAGAGAATTTCATCAAATTTAACATCTCTTCTAATGATTATATCATGATAATGTGGCTAAAGAAGTCTATAACCTTTTACATCTTTAGAATATCCAACAAATATGCACTTTTCACTTTTAGGCTGCAATGCTTTCCATTTTTGATCTAGAATGTGAGCCCATGCTTCATAACCAAACACACAGAAGTGACTTACATCTGGTTTAATTTTAATCCATGTTTATTTCAGTGTTATACCTTGTAAAACTTTAGTGGATGTGCAATTAGCTATGTAATTTGCACAATTTATGGCCTTAGCCCAATATTGAAGACTTAGTCCCTTAGATTGGACCATACAATTAGCCATTTCTTTTAAAGTGTGGTTCTTCCATTCAACTACACCATTTTGTTGTGGTGTATATGGAATAGTGTGTTGTTGTTGGATTCCTTTTTCAGTGTAGAAATTAGTGAAATTGTTGTTAACATATTCTCCTCCACTATCAGATCTTAAATTAATAATTTGATGATCAGATTGTTTTTCAACAAGGGCCTTGTAGGCCAAGAACATGTTAAATACTTCGCTCTTAAGTTTTAGTAAGTAAACCCAAGTGCATATGTAGTAGTCATCAATGAAGGTTAAGAAATATTTGAAACCAAAAAAGGAAGTAGATGAAAGAGGACCACACAAGTCACTATGCACAAGCTCCAAGGGAACCGAGGCGTGCCAAGAGGCACGTTTGTCAAAACTGTCTCGATGATGTTTTCTGAGTACACAATTGGAACAAACACCATCCTTACAAGATACCATCGAAAGACCAGTCACCATATTGTCTTTTCATAGTTGTTGCAATGTGCGATAATTTAAGTGACCAAATTGCTCATGCCAAAGTTTACTCAAGTTATCACTATGAGAAATAGAAACTGAAGGAAAAGATGATGACCCAAAGTTATTAAATTTGTACAACTTGGTAATATCATCAATAGTTCCAGTAGCAAGGACATTTTGAGGATTTTTAAAATCCTTGATTACAACTTGGTGATGTGTAAACGTCCCAGTTTTACCTTCACCTGAATGAGTAATTTGATAGACTAATAACAAATTGCAGGAAATTTTTGGAACACATAGTACATCACTGAAATGACCACTTTCTACTGGAACTGTTCCATATCCTACAACACTTAGAGATCTATCATCACCAACAAATATTTGTTTGGTGTTACATTCATGCATATTAGAAAAGATGGCTTGATCCTTAGCCATATGATAAGATGCTTTAGAATCAATGAGCCATTCATTTGAAGTAGAAGAAGAAGATGCAGTATAAGAGTAACCAGAAGCACA
>LPNX010156282.1:17744-28556 GCA_001517045.1 Pseudotsuga menziesii
GTTATTCTCCTTCCAAGAAAGCACCATATAAAAATCACAAATTTACCCAATTGTAGAGAACTGTGGTTTTTCTTTAAAATTCTACTGGTACGAAGAAAACAGCCTGTAAATGTTGATTTTTCCTGAGTTTTTCCAAATTTCCACGTTGTTGAACCCCACTGAGTTATTCTCAAGTTTGATTTTTCATTGATTTTGACTATTTCTTGAGCTAAGATTTATTCAGCTGTATAGATTTGGGATTACTCTTAGCACTATTTCCAGCTGCACTAGTTGATTTTCTACCTTGGAAAATTGTGAAAACAATTGTGCAAGCACCATACATATATTGTAGACTAAGTGTCCTTATTTTTTGATTTATGAGCAACTATCTTATTTTTATTGCAACGTATGAGGTACATTGTTTCATATCTAGCAGCAATGATATTTCATGTATCTTTAGAAATCATAGTTTGGATACATCATCTTTTTAACAAATTTCAGAATTGTTGTATGTATCTATATATTTACCTACATCCATATCTATATATCAAACTGTTTAGATAAGATAAGATAATTTTACTAATGTCCAAGTTACCACACTAAGTAGGTCAACGAGACTTGAAAGTACATCCAGGATCAAATTTCAATACACAGTGGGAGTGCAAAAGTAGTGTCTAATTCTACTGCATTAAAAATAGGAAGATAGCTAACCCCAAAGTTAGAAGCTAAATCTAAAAGAAAGGAAGGAGTACAATATAATTGCAATTGCAATTGCAAAATAAACAGAACCATGACAAATAGGAAGGATGTCAAGTTGTGTTGGAATTGGATGTTGAGGCCTGATGGGTGGCGAGGGAAGAAGGCTCCTTGTTAGAGTTATCAATCACTGTGATGGGGTTGATGCACTGTGGGAGATTATTTTCTAGAGAGCACTTTGAGTTAGAGGGGTCTGGATTTGTAATCTTGGGGCCAAATCAAGATCAAGGAGGTCCATTACTTCTAAAATCCAAGTTTGGGTGGAAGAAACTCTTAATGGAAGAGGACTGGTTGCTTGGGAAAATATGGATAGTGGTAAACTGCACAAAGAGAAACCAGCTTTGAGATTCCCTATGGCTATAGCTGATATTTTTGTTGGTTTGCTCGTAACTGTCCTGGGGTTTGGGTTGGGAACTCCACATAAGTCTCATGGAAGTTTATTGACTTGTTGGGAGGGGAAGGTCAGGAAGGAACCCAGTCTCACTGAGTGCTCACTGATCTGCTATCTAGAGTGGTATTGTGCCTCGTCAAGTATATTTTTCATTCCCAAGTATTAATAGGGTTCTTGCATGCTTATGTTGCATTTTTTGAATAGTAGTTTTTTAATTGAGATTCCTTGACACCAGTGGGTATCATATTTACACACAAACATGTAGACTTATAGTGCAGCACCGAGTTAGAGAATTGTTGTTTATTAATTGAGTGATGCAATGACTTAGTACATGGTGAGAGGAGTACTTTATGTATCTTTGAATCACCTATTATAGCTGTGTGTAGCATTGGGAGAGCTCTAAGCACTTTTGCCACACTAGTTTTTTTTACTTTGCAAAATTGTGAAAAAAATTGTGCAAGCACCATGTATATATTGTTGACTAAGTGTCCCTATTTTTTTGTTTGTAATAGAAATGGTTAGAAGTTTGTATTAATAAAAGTTTCAGTTGAACTGTACAGTGGAGTAATACGAAAACTTGTTGATATTTTTCTCATATCTAGATATTGGGAGGTCCAATTGAAGTAAGACTAGCACCTCTAGAAAGAGTGATTGATCAGGGTATTAGAGATAAAAAAATTCACATATTGAAGTACCATAGGTACAGAATGACAAACTGTACAAGTTCTCTTCTGAAATAGGGAAAAAAATTAGGTTTTGGTGTCTTCGAGTTAATTTTCTCTAGGAATGTCCAAATTGTAGGGGATTAGTTGGTGTTAAATTTTAAGATGTAAAATTTAATAGCAGTAACAAATTTTGTAGAATTTGCAGACTGTAAAATAGATAGTACTGAGATTTAATAGCAGCATTAAAACAATAATAAACCAATCATCCAAAAAATTGAACATAAGAGTTTTTCACGAGGAAACCTTTTAAGGACAAAACCCCCAAAGAAATTAATAATTCATCCTCTAAATGAGATGAGTGACTTTGTACATGAGAAAATAGAATGTAATCCTTTACAACAAGTTTGGATTCGTCATACGGACCAAAATAACCCTGGCAAAGACTGTACAAGTCTGCTGCCACTAAACTATTCAGTCCTCAAATGTACTACTGTTGGATGCCTCGAGCAATATTTAACCAATTTTGGACTGTCTGTGTGCCTTTGGATGCTAGTACAGTCCTCATTGATGACTGTTGTGTCGTGTTAGTTCCCTAGTTGGGCTGTCGCGACCTATACAAAACCAAAACTAAGCTTATGTGTTCCTGTGTGTGCCCTAGCTGGGCTCGGGTGAATGGGGAATAGCCTGGAATAGCCCCAGCAGGGCTCAGATGCATAGAGAATGACCTTAGCAAGTCACCCATGCACTATAGAGAGTCCAAACAATGCTTGGGTGCATAGATATTTAGCCCTAGTAGGGATCGGGTGCACTGTAAAAGACCCTAACTAGGTTAGGGTAATGTGGGATGGATCTGTAGTAATGGAAAGGCAATGGAAGTGCTTCCATGATCTGGAGGCAGCAGACTGTACAAGTTCGCTACCAATAAACTGTTCAATCATTAAATGTACTACTGTTGGATTCCTGGAGCAGTCTTTAACCAATTTCAGACTGTGTGTGTGCCTTCGAATGCTGGTACAGTCCTCGTTGATGACTGTTGTGTCTTGTGACTACATATACCATAGAGGGAGTAGCCTTAGTTCATTGTTGAGGAACCCTACACACTTATGAATAATTATTTTGCATGGTGAGGGAAAAGAATGAATGTCGAGTATCATGTCAATATACTAGGTAGAAATCTAAAGGGGTATAAAAAATGTAAATGAAAAAATCGATACATGCAATATACAGTGAAAATAGGGGGTTTTTTAAATTGGGAAGACATATTGGGAGGGGGTTTAAAAAAATGATTTTGGGAGGTATTTTCCAATATTTTTTGAAAATAGGGGTATTGTTTCATATGCAACGAACGGACGTGCTATAATGGCATGGTTTCACTAAGTGAAGACCATGTGCCCTACGCCTTCAATTTGAAAGTTTGAAGATCAAAGAGTCAAAAACTGTGGATCAGTTCATGACTAGGGTTTTGGGTATTGTCACCCAATTCCAAACCTGTGGTGAACCGCTAGAACAAAAAATCGTTGTTCAAAATATTCTTCGGTGTCTCACCAAGAAATTTGCTATGGTAGTGATTGCCATAGAATAAGCAAAAGATCTGTCTAAGTTCACCCTAGAAGAGTTGACTGGATCTCTTTTATCTCATGAAGTGCGATTCACTCAAGAAGAAGAATCGTTGACCAATGCATTCAACACCCAGGCTTCCCTTAACAGAGGTTGAGGCAGAGGAGGATGAGGTAGAGGAATAAGAGGTCGATGGTCTCGATCTACAGAAGATAGAACCAATCACAATCATGAACTCTCAGAGCATGCAGAACACTCTCACAACTCTCAAGGTCAGAGGGGAAGAGGTAAGAGATGGACCAATAAGTCCAATGTTCACTGTAACTACTACAAGAAGTATGGGCACTATGAACGAGAATGCAGAAAGAAGCAAGCGGACCAGAACAATAACTAGAACAATAGCAGAGCCAATGTCTCCAAAGAAGAAAAAGGCTCATCAGAGGTGATGTTTCTGTCTTATCAAGCAACTGAAGAACACCGCAGCTCAGATCTATGGCTACTAGATAGTGGTTGCAGCAATCACATGACAGGTAACAAGTCATTATTCTCTAGTCTGGATTCCTCTGTTATCACGAATATCAAGCTAGGAGATGACTCTCTCATTCCAGCAAAAGGAAAAGGTATTATTCCTGTACTTACTAAACAAAATGAAAAAATGTCCATTCATGGGGTGTTTTATGTGCCTCATTTGACTGTAAATTTGATCAGTATAGGTCAATTACTTTAGAATAAGTATGATGTTAGGTTTCATGATACATACTTTGCTATCTATGATAAACCTCCCAGTAAGAGACTCATAGCCAAAGTTGAAATGACCAAGAATAGAATCTTTCCTCTTAGTCTTAGGAGTGCCAACCTTCTACATCATGTAGCTCATACAGTTTCTAGTCAAGATGAATCTTGGTTATGGCGCTATAGATTCGGTCATCTTCCCTTCAAGAGTCTCAATCTCCTGCACAAACAGTCAATGATCAAAGGATTACCGGTTATTCATAAACAATCCGGCACCTATGAGGATTGTATCAATGGTAAACATCATAGGGACAATTTTCCCACTTCCACATCTCGAGCCAAAGAGCAACTTGATTTAGTTCATACAAACCTCTGTGGACCCATGCAAACCCAATCCATAGGAGGCAGTTTTTATTTTCTGACCTTTATTGATGATTTTAGCAGAAAAAACATGGATTTATTTTCTCAGGCACAAATCAGAGACCTTCTTCAAGTTTAAAGAGTTCAAGGCTCTCACTGAGAAGCAGTCTGGAAATTCCATTAAAATGCTCAAGTCAGATGGTGGAGGTGAATATGATTCACATGAGTTTTCAAACTTTTGTAAGCGGCATGGCATCCAGAGACATTTCACCACCAGATACACTCCACAGCAGAATGGGGTTGCTGAACGAAGGAACCAAGGATAATTTTAGGGGCGAATTTTAGCCCATGGGCTATTTTTAGGGGTTTTTCTCCAAAAAAAGATTCGCCATTTTGCAATTTTTGAAGCCCATTTTCGCCCAATTTTGATGGGGTAAACTTTTTTCACCCTAAAATCGCCAAATTATTATATACAAAATATAAAATCCTTGGAAATTAAAATATTTTTTGAAAAATATCGCCAAACATTTTATAGTTGATGTTTTAAGAATTGGTAAGATTCGCCAACATTTATACACTTTTAAATAAGTATGGTTCCTTAAAATCATCCCTGGGAACCAGACCATCATGAACATGGCTCGTAGCATGTTGTCACACAAGAAGCTATCAAATGAGTATTGGGCTGAAACCATTGGATGCTCAGTCTACTTGCTCAACAGATCACCCACAATGACTGCCCAAGACAAGATTCCTGAAGAAGCATGGAGTGGCACTAAGACTAGTGTCTCACATCTCAGAATCTTTGGTTTTGTTGCCTTTGCGCATATACCTGATGAACTCAAAAGAAAGTTAGATAAGAAAAATGAGCGTTGCATTTTCACTGGTTATAGTGAACACCACAAGGTATACAAGCTATATAAACCTGTCACCAAGAAGCTTGTGGTGAGCAGAGATGTAATGTTCATTGAATACAAATGTTGGAGTGATCCCTCAGACATACAACATGAAGAACGCTCATATCAGCCAGATCTACCTATCAGACTTCCAAGATTGGAAGTACAGCAGCAAGAAGATGCAGCAGATGGTCCACCACAGAACCGGAAAACCAAAAGCTTGAGAGAGTTATATGAACAGACTCCAATTCTTGACGAGCAACTTCAGTTTGCTCTCTTCTCCTATCAGCCCACATATTTTAATGAAGCAATGAAGGATGCACAGTGGGTAAAAGCCATGAATGAAGAGATTGATGCAATAGAGAAAAATCAGACTTAGGATCTTGTTGACATCCCTGCAGACAAAACCAGTATTGGAATCAAATGGGTCTATAAGACCAAATTGAATGAAAAAGGAGAACTTGGAAAGCACAAGGCAAGGTGGGTTGCCAAAGGTTATGCACAGAAGTATGGTGTAGATTATGATGAAACCTTTGCTCCTATAGCAAGGATGGATACCATCACAGTTGTACTTGCCATTGCAGCACAAAATCAATGGCCTGTGTATCAAATGGATGTGAAATCTACCTTTCTTAATGGCATTCTTGAAAAAGAAGTTTATGTAGACCAGCCATCTGGTTATACGGTCAAGGGTCATGAAGAAAAAATGCATAAGCTAAAAAAGGCCTTGTATGGTCTAAAACAAGCTCCACGAGCTTGGTATAGTAGGATTGACTCCTACCTCATCAACAATGGTTTCAACAGAAACAACAATGATCCCACTCTGTATGTCAAAACAAAGCAAGGTAAAATATTGATGGTATGTCTTTATGTTGATGATATGATTTACACCGGTAATTTGATGATTGAAGATTTTAGGACAGTCATGAAAAAGGAATTTGAAATCACTGATCTAGGACTGATGAAGTACTTCCTTGGCCTGGAAGTTACTCAAACTGATAAAGGTATTTTTATCTGCCAGCATAAGTATGCTACTGATATTTTGCAGAGATTCAGAATGGATAAATGTAAACCTGCAGAAACCCCTATAGCTCTTGGCACCAAGTTAACCAAGAATGATGATGAACCAATAGTAAACAATACACTCTATAAACAAATGGTAGGCAGTTTAATGTATTTGACTGCAACTAGACCTGATTTAATGTATGCTGTCAGTCTTATTTCCAGATTTATGGAGTCTCCCAAAGAGTATTACTGGAACGTTGGAAAAATAATACTGAGATATGTTGCAGGCACACTTGGCTATGGCCTCTCGTACACCAGTACTCTTACAGGGTACAATGACAGTGATTTTGCAGGTAGTCTTGATGATAGGAAAAGCACATCTGGCTATGGTTTCCATTTGGGTACGAATCTGATCTCTTGGGCATCTCAGAAACAGCCCATTGTGAGCATGTCTTCTGCAGAAGCAGAATATGTAGCAACCACCACATCAGCTTGCCATGCAGTTTGGCTAAGAAGACTATTAAAGGATATGGGACACACTGCAAAAGATCCCACTTCTATTTTCTGTGATAATAACTCTGCAATACAATTGTCTAAACATAATGTATTTCATAGAAAAATCAAACACATTGACACTTGCTATCATTTCATTCGTGAGTTAGTCAATGATGGACAAATTTCTTTACTATTTTGTGGCTCTAAGGAGCAGCTAGCTACATGTTCACCAAACCATTGGGAACATCTGTATTTGTGTATATCAGAGAAAGCACTTAGGCATAGACAGTGCTCATGATTAAGGGGGTGTGTTGAAGAGAGTAATCTCACCCATAGTTAAGTTAGTGAGTTAAGTGACCCACTATTTACTCACATGTGATATTCTCCCATAGTATTGTTGTTTTCTATTTACTATTTAATCTACTCTTAATAATGAGAAGGCAATCAATTGCCCATAGTGCTTCTGTTGCTTCATTCTATTCTTTTACAACCCCTGGCCACTTTTGCGATCTATCATGAGAAAGTAGAACAACTTGGGTCACCTAAATTGGTCCAGATTACCTGTAAAAACCTTGATCCCAATTAGAAGTGGAAGCTCACGCCTTAATAATTCATACTTCAAAAATATCACGTCTACGTTCCCCTCTTCTGTATCCCTTCTGTATCCCACGGCATCTTTACCATCCGTAGAATTACTCATTCTCTCCTTTTGTTTGGACATTCATTTTCAACAATATAATCATAACTGGGCGCACTAGGAATCTGTACTTGGTATCAAATCCAGCCAATCGACGTGAAAGGGTGGTCACCGAACCCTCTATTTTCTGAATTCTCCTCCATATGGATCCAGATCCCCACCAGATACTTGTAGTGACAGCACCCTTTTCGTATAGCTGCAAAAAAGGACCAAGGAAGCCCCTCGATAATTCATACCAGGAAAAGTATATCACAGCTAGACAATTTGTGCAATAGTGAGCCGATCGAGTGCTGCGGTATTGAGAATGATCAGCTGGGATCCAATAACTGTGACGTGTAAAGTTGCTGCTGCATGCGAATTGACCTATCTTACTATTCTTATGAAGTCCTTTCCGACTATTCTTTTCGACTGAGAATATGATCTGTTACTGATGCAGATTCTCTCTACTGATCACTTTAAGCTCTATAAATGGCCTACAAAATTTGAGTTCTTCACCATTGACATTTGCACATCGAATCATCTTATTATATTTGTCATTGATAGGTCGACATGGCATTGTCTTCTATTCTTGTGGTTGGAGTTCTTGGTGAGTTTTCAATACTCATGCTTGTGAGTTTACTCAGTAGAAAAAACCCTAGATGCATTGTCAATATGTTGCGAGAAAACGTACTTCCATCGACTTTACAAAGTAAGAGAAGAATACTGCTGTCGGTTTGTCGAAAGATTGTCATGACAGGGAAGTTATTTGTACAGATCAGTGTAATATTTAATGGAAATGATTTGAGATATATAAGATCATTAAATATGAAAGTATTAAACATATGATGTTCTTTGTTGGATTGTGAAGTCTATATAATGTTCTTATCTTATTAATGTACAGTCTTATATTTATAAGGTTATGGAATTATATATATCTATGCAGGGATCTTGTCTATAATGTACAGTCTTCTATTGAGAAGTATATATACATCTATGCAGGAATCTTGTCTATAGTGTACAGTCTTCTATTTATAAAGATATATAAGAAAGTTTAAGGTTCTCACACTTATCTGTGAATTCTGGAATGTCCTCATCATACCTTAATCAGTTTCTACGTTAAATAAAATAGAATAAAATACTTGATCTCAGGGCTTATAGCAAATGCTACATTGCTTGTGCTTATTGCTTGCCCACTGTCATTATCTTGGGAGAGAGCATACTCGTTTGAATTGAATTTGGATGATTGAGAGCTACTATTAATTGATATATTGTGTTTGAATGAGAAAACAAAACATGACTGAAAATATGCATGGCTTGAACAGGAAATGTAACTTCACTGGCGCTCTACTTGTCCCCCATGTACGTATACAATACTGTACCTTATTTTCCTTGCTAAAATGTTCATGGGTCCTTTGCTACAGAGTTCATTTAAAGTTTTGATTCAGTTGATCAGTGAAACTAGTTCTATGAACGCGTATTGAACTAATTTAATATCGTTTGCAGGGTAACATTTTGGGGAATATACAAGCAAAAGTCTACGCATGAATATTCAGAATATCCATATGTGTTCACACTCTTTAACTGTGCTCTTGGTTTACTCTATGGAAATCCATTCGTTAAACCCCACAGCACAATGATCCTCACAATCAATGGTGCAGGATTTGTTCTCGAAACATTTTATCTCATATCTTTTCTCACTTTTGCTCCACGAAAGAAGAAGGTAAATCAACTTACATCTTACATGCCAGGCCAGCTGGTTAACAATAAATTGGCCTATATTCACCTCAAAATCAAATATAGGTCTACTGATTTTACAAATATTAATGGGATGTGGGTTGATATACTTTCTAGGGCTTTTAATTTTTTCTATATGCGACACTGTGACTTAGATTCCTGCTAATTATTTTGTCATGAATACTCTTCCAGGTGATGACAGTGAGATTTTGTCATGAATACTCCTCCAGGTGATGACAGTGAGACTGATCTGTGGTTTGATAATGGCCTTCGTCATGGAAGTTGCAGTTACAATTTGTGTGCTGTCTACGACAGATGGTAGTAGGGAGTGTGGGTGTGGGTTTATCCATTATCATGTATGCTTCGCCATTATGTGCTGTGGTATGTTTCATTCTTCCTCTTCAACTCTAAATTAGATTAAAATTTTGAAAATTCATTTTTTTTCTAAAGTAGTGGTAAGAAAATTGTAATTTTTTCATTTCAGAAACACAGGAAATCTTTTGAGCATTCTTTATAATTCACAGCGTTCAATCCATAGGACTTTTGTAAACTAACATATATATAATGCAGTAGAAAGAACCATTCGACCTACCAATATCAATTTTGCAAAATAATTTTTTGAAAGAAAAATCTGTATGTGAATCATGTACCTCCTCTCTTGCTGAATAATGTATGTCGTGTTTTCTGTATGTATGTTTTTCAGAAATTTGTGATTAAAACTAAAAGCGTAGAGTGCATGCCATTCCTATTCTCTCTGTTCAACTTCCTAAATGCACTAGCATGGGCTGCATACTCTATAGTCACTAGAGATCTCTTCATTGGTGTAAGTATTTTTCTTTTCTCATGTCCCTTAATTTATCTCCATATTATAAGCCTTCTATTACAAAAAATTCTGTCTTTTTATAATAATTATTTTCCTTTTTAATTTCTTTCATGTCACTTTGCAGACGCCCAGTGCTATTGGTGCTGTTCTGGGAATGATCCAGCTTACTGTGTACTTCATTTACAGAAATTCAAGGAAGCTAACTGTTTCACCTGTATCTACCAAAGACCTTTCTCAGGCCTAACAGATACGCATGCATGTAGTGGAACTTTCTCAGACCAAACAGGTGGACATGAATGGGCTGGATGTAACAGTTATAAAAATCGAGACCGAGAAATCAAAATGTGTAACAGTAGCTTCAATAGATCTGTGTTGGAAAATGTAATTACTCGCAGATCTTTACTTGGCTTCCAACCGACTCTATCAGAGTCTGTATAAGCTTCGATCTTGTGTGTCAGTCTGACAAGAATGAAAAGTCCATAAGTAGGCTACGTAAGTCAATCGAAGTTATTTCAGAAGCTAAGTAGTTAGATAGATAGTTATTGCAGTGTTTAATGGAAAGTAAATCGGCAAGTAAGTCGGCCTATGCTGAAGCAATTTTCAGAATTACCTATAAATAGAAGATGCACATTGTAAATCAAAAAAGAGTGAGATACACAGAGAAAGATATACAGTTACGCAAACCAGCAGAGGATTCAAGGTGTGAAAGTGAAGTCGAAGCTCAAGCTTCTGTGCATGTGATTTAG
>LPNX010156282.1:44305-56772 GCA_001517045.1 Pseudotsuga menziesii
TACCACTTTTATTTATGTGAGATGGTAAAACATAACTAAATGTAACATTTTGATTATCACATACAAATTTTATTTATTACACTTATATTATACTAATTAGATGAGTGTATTTTTATAACTTCAATTATTCTAACTTTCAAATATATAGTACAAAAATTCATCATACTCTACCATTAAAGTTATTAAAATTAACTTTTACATAATTTTCTCACTTGACCATTATCCAAGGCCTTAGAATGAACTTGACCATTATCCAAATTTCTCAAATGCTAAAGCCTTACATTGATACAATAAATTTGATAAAAAACATTTTTTTAAAGAAAAGTTCATCAAATCATCACACATCACTTCGTCACCAAATCATTGTCCAAATTTCTTACGTGATAAAGACTGAAATATTTTTCAGTGTCATATTCGTGCAGGTAACAAACTGCAATTTTCACTATTTGTGATAAAAAATAAAAAGCTAAAACTTGCATGTAACAAACTACATATAAAAATTTCACATTAATGTCATTTCCACTATTTGTGGTAAGAGACATAGAGTTGTAACTTATATGAAAGAAAAGATAAAACATGAGAACTCAAAGATTTGTAGTAAGTATGAACAACTTCTATGATTTGACTCTATTAGTATTCTAACCGTTTTACAATAAATTCACTTTCTAAAATATAAAATTACACATTTGGAAATCATTGAACATCATGCCCTATCTATATGCGCATAACTAGAGTGCTCTTAAATATGATTACCAATAGGTTCACTTTCTAACAACTCTATCTATATATATAAAAGACAATTTGAAATCATTGAACATCATGCCCTATCTAGATGCACACACAACTATAATTAACAATTCAATCTATTTAAAACTAGAAAAGGGAGATGTCCTCAAGGTGAATGGATTGGTTCTGATAATGAGTTATGGGACGACAAGCAATATTTAGTATGCTGCAGAGCATTTAATGTGGCTATAGCAGTCTTGATGACCATTGGATCTCGATCAGCTCAAGATCCAACGGTCATCAAACATGTTGCTCTGCAACATGCTAAATATTATTTTCCTTCTGGGACAACCTACCTTGCTATTCCTTGTCAGTTCCTCCATTTAAAAATGGAAAAGAGAGATGTCTTCAAGGTGAATGGGTTGGTCGTGACATGGTCGTGACAGTGAGTTCTGGTACAATGTGCCTTACTACTCCTTGTTAGTTCCTCTAGATTAAACTTGAAAGTGAAATAGATGTCTTCAAAGGTAATGGGTTGGGTATAACTGTGAGTTCTAAAAGAACGTCCTTGTTGTTCTCTATCAGTTCCTCTAGATTTAGTTTGAAAGCTTTCCCTTTTTCATTTGAACATAAAAAGAGAGAAATAAACTGTAATATGGATGGCATGTAAATATGAGCAATAACCTATAATAGGGATGGCATATTAATATGAGCAATAAACTGTAATAGGAATGGCATATAAATATGGGCTTGCTAAGGTTAGAGCATAACAAGTTTGTGGAGAAAGCTGGCTTGGAAAGGAATGTCTAGTAAACATTAGTTGTTGAACCACTATGGTATCCTAATTTACAAAATAGAGATGAGGCAGTCGTCACCTACCCCAATTTCAATAACATTTTATGTTTAAGAAAACATTATATTTTACTTTTATTGTAAAGTTTATGACTATTGACCATGTGGGGTCAAGGATGACTGTAATTTATTATGTTGAATATTTTATTATTTAATAAATAAAAGATAAGACAAATAGCCTAAGGAGGCTGTTGAATGAGTGTCCATTGACCCACTATGAGGAATAGACTGGGGTGAGAGTAAATTGACACATGGCAGCATCCTCAACCACTTCTAGCTATTGCAGGGGGCAACTTCCCTAATTTTGTGGTCATGTTCCCTAAGAAAGTGGAACAAAGCAGGTGGCTCATCAATTGAAAAACTGACGAAAAAGACCTAGGCATGCATATATCTATCCATCGAATTCAACAGGAGGCTGTTCAATCATTACCTTGTGAAATTTCTGAAGTTGAGAAAGGTGCACAAGAGATTCGATGAGGGGAAAGGGAGAAGTGGATTGAGTGATTAATATTGTTTACATAACTAATGCAGCTTGTTAGCTAAGTTCTTTACTTTTGAGGATAGAAGTAATGCTGAGGAGTTGTAGGGGTATTTAATCCCATTTCTTCACACAGTGCTTTCATCCTGGTGGATCAATGGACAGGATCGGGGGACCTAAGACAAGCAATTGAGCTATCTTCAGGAAAAGGTTGGGTGGAATGGGCTCCTTGGGATGTTTGTCTCTTATACAATTATCCAGGTTCTAAGTTGTTCTGGTTATTATGTTTATATTTATTTTGTATCTGAAGAAATTTATGAATGCTAAAAGCTTCCTCATAAGTATTATTGTTTTTTTGTTAGGAATATATTTTATGTCTTAACAATTCAAAATATTTACTATTAACAATAGTAAATATGACCAATAGGAACACTGGATAACAAGATAGGAACTTTGTCTTGATAGGAACTCTACCCCAATAGGAACTCTACCCATCAATAACTCTAATGAAGCAATTCTACTTGAACTATGACTAACAAGACTGCCTGAACTTTGCCTGATAGGAACTACGATTGATAAGAGAAAATATGACCAATAAGAAGATTGACTAACAAGATAGGAACTTTTCCTTGACAAGAACTATGCTCCTATAGGAAATTTTCCCTACAAGAACTATGTCCCGACAAGAACTCTACCCGAGCTCTAACTAACAATACCAAAGTCTCCAAGAACTATGATCGACAAGAGCTATGATTTATAGGAATAATATCAGACAATAAATATGACTCATAGGAACAATGACTAGCAATAACTATCATGAACATCAAATAACTTAGGCAATTTCAGTAAAATCAATTTATAATCATCTATTACCAACAATGAAATCAATATGCATATGCAATCCACATGATTGAATGTTAACAATGTTTATGGATGAGAATCAATTCAATAGACTTTTTGGCATGTAAAACATGATTTAATGTACACTTACGATCTCCATATTTGCAATGAACCTTCCTAACTAGGACATTTCACTAACGAACTCTTATGGAACCATGTGCATTGTTGGTGGAGCCATGATCTCTATTTATGGAACCATGAATGTTATTAATGGAACTATGAGCATTGGTGATAGAACCATGAGCTCTATTTATGGAACCATGAGCATCGGTGGTGGAACCATGAGTAATGGTCATGAGGTGGTGGAACCATGAGCTCTAGTTATGGATCCATGAACATTAGGGGTGGAACCATGAATAATGTAAATGGAACCATGGACAATTTTGATGGAACCATGGACAATTTTGATGGAACCATGAACAAAGTAGGTGGAACCATGTACAATGCATACAACACCATGTGCAGGAACCTTGAACAATGTTGGTGGAACCATGAAGATCATTTGGTAAGTAATGAATACATGCCACAAGGTGGTCGAATCCCGATTAATGCATATTGAACCTTGAACAAAGTTAGTGTTGATGAAACCATGAAAATATTTGGTGTAATCTTGCATACTTGTTGGTTGAGTCTCCAAAAAAGCTAATGGATCCATGAACATTGTTGGTGGAACCATAAGATTTGGTGGTGGAACCATGCACATTTATGTCCAACCATGAGCATTATTAATTGAACCACGAGCATTATTGGTGGAACCAAGAGATTTGTTTATGGAATCACGAGCTCTATTTATGGAACCATGAGTATTATTAGTGGAACCATGAGCATTGTTGGTGGAACTATAGGCATTATTAATGGAACCATGCACATTGTTGGTGGAACCATGAGCACTATTAGTGGAATAGGAACCATGAGCTCTATTTATGGAACCATGAGTATTATTAGTGGAACCATGAGCGTTATTAGTGGAACCATGAGCACTATTAATGGATCCATGAGCATTGTTGGTGGAACCATGAGCATTGTTGGTGGAACCCTGAACATTATTAGTGGAACCATGAGCACTATTAATGGATCCATGAGCATTGTTGGTGGAACCATGAGCATTGTTGGTGGAACCATGAACATTATTAGTGGAACCATGAGCACTATTAATGGATCCATGAGCATTGTTGGTGGAACCATGAGCATTGTTGGTGGAACCCTAAACATTATTAGTGGAAACATTATTATGGTTCCACCAACAATGCTCATGGTGGTTTCATAGTTAGAGCTCATGGTTCCACCAACATTCCTCGTGGTTCCACCAACAATGCTCATGGTTTCACCAATAATGCTCATGGTTCCATTGTTAGAGCTCATGGTTCCACTAAAAATGCATCCATCACTGACACTCATGGTTCCACCAACGATGCTCATGGTCCCAAAATAATGCTCATGGTTCCACCAACAAAGCTCATGGTTCCACTAATAATGCTCATGGTTCCACCTACAATGTTCATGGTTCCACTAATAATGCTCATGGTTCCACCTACAATGTTCGTGGTTCCACCTACAATGTTCAATGTTCCGAACAAACTCGTCATCCCTTGAAGAAATGAAGTGAGACTTATGAATACTACCCAACATACCCAAAGCCACATAGAACAAATCAAACAACTCCTTGTAGTGCTCCCACGCTGACTTCAAACCACAACAAAAAATGAGAATGACATCCATGAATATCATGTGGGTGATGCAAAGCATGGATGAGAGCTTTAGGCCCGTAATCTTCTTATCATTTTGTTTTCCCCAATTAACCTACTCAAGCCTTCAATAATAAGAACAAAAAGGAGCGGTGATAACGGACATCCTTGTCGAAGACCTCTCGAGCAGTTGAAAAACAACAAAGGAGACCCATTTACCAGAGTAGGTATGTTAGCTGAACAGATACGTTTTGTTATCCATCTTGTAACCTCATATATCTAGCATGAGCAATAATTCATGGAATATATCTATCTTTGAGCCCTTTCAACACACAGTTCTTCTTAATTTTAATTTCCTTGACTCTAGTCTACACTCTTGTTATTGTGTCAAGAGATAACTAGCTTTAAGATGACTTTCCCAACTCCAACACATGAAAAATTGCTTTGACTAGATCCAAACATTAGGCCAACTAATGTTCCATGAAATACAATGATATATGATGCTAAAAGTTAATTGTATTCCATGTCATGATGAATAATCACTAAATGGACTGTATGTCAAGAATAAGTGACAAAGAATACACATAGTATCTTATGTAACATCATTGAGCAAAAATTTATGATAATGATGCATGTTGATGTACACTTGTAACATCCCCCAGTAAATAAACATAATTATTTTTAATATTTTGAATTATTGTTTTATTTTTGTGAAATAAGATTGGATGGATCTGGAATTCGTCAATAATGAATACTACTTGAATTATAAGAGTTTGATTAATGAGGAGCGATACTTGAATTATATGTTGGTTAAGTTTGATCAATTGCAATTTAACATAAATAAATAAATAAAATCAATTATATGTATCTAACAAATATCTTTAAAAGAAAAAATTCCAATTCTATGATTTCATAAGTTTCCAACTAACCATCACATCATAAAAATTGATACATTTATTTCATAACTTTGTTTCTCAAAAAACATCATATATGAGCAATATCAAACCACTTAAATGACCCACATAAACTCTGTATAAACTCTAAAATACTTTCTAACATAATTTACTTTCTTGTCTCTAATTGTTAAATGACAAAGCATCTAAATATGCAAAAAATATAAATGGCCAAACTTTGAAATTTATCAAAAATCGAGGTGTTGATCATTACTTATAGATTTTTTTATACTCTATGTAATAATAGATTCGAAATATTTTTGACCATTGAAAAACATTTTTTCACATCATTAAAGTGGCCACAGGATTCTCTCTCTCTCTTATTGAAGTCTCCAGTTGTGTCTCTTTTGGAAGACCCGAGCTAATATAGCAACTAATACACCCCTGTCACAAGCAACAAATGTATGAGATCAAAGATAGAATCCATAACTAGAAAAGTTTCTATTTTCCCAATTTAAATATGCTTCAACAAACAACTACACATTGAAATTAGAAGTGAAAACCCTACTTTAAATTTTTCCTAAAAGTTATATAGCATTGACAATTTGGAATAATAAACGAGCTATAAATTGAAATCTGGAATCAATATACCTCATAAATTCAAATCTGGAATCAATGGTCTTGTAGGCATGTTTGAGTCCACCTCTTTCACTAGATCATTTCCTTGATGCAACGTTATACACCATTTAATAACCTTTAGCAATGTTTTGATTATAGAACACATTGCATATACAACAACTAATTCCATAACTTGCATGTGTTTACATTTTTTCTAATATAAAATACCTGTGTTATCCTTAACACTATCGTCAGAAAATAATCGAATTCGACAATGTCGAACATCAAGAGGTCGCATGTCATGCGATGTGGACTTCTCGACTACATAACAACAATGGATAAAATACTATTATTGTTACATTCAAGTCAACAATCGAGATAAAAGAATACTAATATAACTTACAATATCACATAAAGTAAATTAAAATATCAAATTGAAATACATGTTTTCTTTTTTGCACGAGCTCGTCCAACCCTTTGGAATTGTTGCATATCCTTGGTTGAATGTGACTCACCACTGCAAATTTTCTTTTTTCTAATTGGGCTCAAAAAACTATGTAGCCTCTTTGTATTGATCTTGGATGGAGATACTGTATTTATAAACTTTGTTTTGAACTCCTGATCTAAATTGTTGAATAAGTTCGTAATGCCATTGTTAAGTGCATGTGCTTGCTCCAAAATTGTACCTGGGTTATCCAATATAGCCCTCCCATATTGCTTATTTTCTAACATAAGAATTTCCAATTCGTTATCTTCAGACACTAAATGGTCCAACCCTGCAGTGGCAAGATGAATCGGATCTGACAGATTCTCTAAATCTTTAGAAGAATCGACGCATGGAGGAAACATTATATCTTCAGAAGGTTTTTGTTTTTGGAGTTCCAATAAAGGGTTGAAAGGAATATTGTCATTTAAGTCAACTAATGGTCTAGGTGACTCAAGAATTGGATTAGAAGCATTTGGTAATACCTCAATTCCTTTACCATCTTTACTTACCAACTTCTCAACCTTTAATATGTTTACATACATTTCCATTCAATGCCCAATCACATGTACAAAAATTAAACTCTGATCCTGTATATATGACATGATACTAGGTATCATGGGTACCCTCATTTTGGCTACGAACAAGAAAATGATCTGTTTTATTTTTGTAATGCATGCAATCTTCATCTGGTATTTGAGTTGCTCTATACCTTGATAGAATTAACTGTTTCTCAGATTTTTTTGCCCTTGTAACCTCGACTTCTTTCAATCGTTGATTATGAATGTAATGTAGTTCAACTTTCATTAACAATACATAGATTAACCAGTCAACCCGATGATTGTGTGCATTGTTCTCCTCATATATGTACCTCCTTTTTATGAACCCATGATAGGATTCTATTGTGTTTTTTGCATCTTGATTAGAATGAGGAAATTTGCGATAAGCCTTTGCCCACATATCTAAAGAAAAAAAAATGTCAGCAAACAAAAAAATGTGTGAATGCATGCGATCATAGAATATATAAATACATGGACACTATGAATCACTTACGGATTTTATTATTTGCTAACCAAGTTTTCTGGAAATAATTTATAAATTTCTTTTGATCTTGGAACTTTTCAAGCATCCTTTTAACTGCATCTTGCACAGATTCATCGTCATGGAAAGAGTGCATAATTTCTCCAAGAGCATGATAAATTTGCGCTTTCTTTTCTCTTCCATGAACTTTATTTTGGATGTTCTTTAGCCATGCTCAATGCACATGCCAAACGCACAATAATATGGTGGAATTGGTTACCCTCCTTAAATGGAATTACAAAATAAGGGTATAAGTTATATATTTTAATGTAATATTTTTTTTAATGCCTCTTAAAAATAATGTCACCTTAACGCTTAAATCTCAGCAACGGCATCATCTGTGATAAAGGATCGAACAATCCAATCTGAACGTTCTTTCAATCCAACAATAAATAGTGATGACAACCAGTTACTAAGATCTCCGGTGGTGTTTCGTGATGAAATCACCCATGCTATTGGGACACCATTATGATGTTTGTCGAATACCATCAATGTATATAGTTGGTACTGCATTCAAAGAACTCAATTGGAATTATATATTCAATAAAATAATTAAATTTAAAAAGTGAAAAGAAATGAGAGCTATAATAAATATTAACGTACCCCATACATATTTGTGCTAAAAGTGGAATCCATTGATATAATATCATTGTGTGAATGCATCACCATCATGGAACACATCCAACCTATTTGTATACCAATAATGAATGGAATTCCTTGCACTATATCTTGCTTTTGGTAGTAGAAAAATTTATCAGGAAATTGGTTGTACCAACAGTCAACACTAACTGGATCTCTATCATCCTTCACATATTCTTTCTTCCTTATACTGTGGTAAATGTTTAAAATGTCTTGCCTAGTCATCAAGGTATCTCGAGTCACCCATGTAAACAACTCACCAGATTTGTGCTCTACATCAGATAGAAATTTATCCCAAACCATTGAAACGTTGAAACCATCTTTAATCATTTGTTCGACACTGACTCTAATATCTGATGAAAAATGTGGTGCAAAGTTAAATGTTTTAGGCTTCCCGATCGCATTCTCTCCATGGAAAACAATGCCATAAGTATCAACATGCCTACAGTGAGTGTATGTTCTAATGGCATCTTCTGGCCTTTGGAAAAGCCATCGCATAATGAAATGGCAATTGCAACCAACTTTAATGCTCTCACGTGGACTGCGTTTTTTCTTGGTAGTGGTTTGTACACTCGTTGCCCTGTTATCGTTTGTAACTCTACAATTGGATTCTGGACCATATGCACACCAATAACTAAACACAAATAATCACAACAATTTAGGCATAATATTGTCACATGTTTTGCAAATTGACCTTGAATTATAGGTTTATAAACAGATTGAACAAATTTTGACTCACACAGCATATTCCAAATATGTATCAATGCGTGAACGGGTGATATCCTCCACATCTCTTACTCATTCTTTATAAACAACAAATTGAGTCGGGGCATTTGGATTTGATTCCTCTCCACTTATAAAATCCTGAAATCATGAATACGGAATAACTGCAACTTGGTCCCCATAAAATTGCATCCACGTCAAATCTTCAGCTGAAAATATAATCATATCCTCGGGGTCTTCAACCTCCAACTCTAAAATTTCTTCCCACTTTCCCTTTTTTACCATATCTATACAAGTTGCATAAAAATGAAATATGTTTTATAAAACTAATCAAATACATTGAAAATCCTATACCTCATAAGAATATATGAGAACATATTTAACAAATATACTATTTTTATGATCATAGGAGAAACATATCACGAATTATAAGTATGCAAATATAGAGACTTCTCAATAGTAAATGAAATTTATTTATAAAATCCATGTTTCAATAATCTTTAAAAAAGTTGTAAAACCATATAGTTAAATGGAAGCTTTAAAAATAATAAAACAATAAATTGAAACAACTAATACTATTAATTTGGAGTTGATTTATAAAATTCATGTACTTACAATATTTCAAAGAAATATTAAACTGTATTGATAAATGCAATGTTTAAAACTAACATGACAATAAAAATAAATGCAAGGTTCATCCATAACAAAACAAAAGTTAAAATGAGCAGTCAATGTCATGTAATGATTTGAAAAAGTCACGCCACTAATATTTTGAAATTTTTTAATAAAATCCATGAAATATACAATAACAAGATAGTTTTTACGTTCCCAAAAATTCAATGTTATATTGAACATTACCTTTAAATCAAAATTTCAACATCGCATTGAACATTAACTTTTGTTCATCGAAAAAGTGTATAGTTTTTGGGTGTGTGCAATAAGATCATTTTTTGTTGATGACACAACTGCGTGGCTTCTTTGTGCGTGCAATAGATTGCGAGTAGAAAGAAGGGTGTAAGTATTTCGATCCTTGCTTTTTTGCTTCCTCTGGGGTAAGAAATGTCCTTTTGCGTCCATTTTGATGAAATTTTGGATTAGTGTCTACGACAGGATGAAAATTAGCTCCTTCAATGCTTGCGTTATTGTTCACACCAGCTGTTACTTCTTCTCTAATTTCTATTCCCATGTTATTATTTGCGAGAACATATTTTGGGATTATATCCTCTGGTGTCTTATCAAATATGGTATGATCATCCTCTGGTGTCATATCAAATACTGGCATAGAACTCCGCATAGAATAGAGCTGAAAAGGCATCCCAAGTAGAGGTTCAAATTGAACCATGTGTTCATTGGTAGAGTTGGTTGGTGTCTTATCATATACAGGAATCGAAGAATCCCCGACACATGAATGAGACATCTCCTCTAATGCACTCTCTTTAACAAAACCATTATCTTTTCCAAATGAACCCATATGATCAACAACATGGATTGAGTCCTCGGGAACAGAAATATGTACTTCATCCACAAATGGTTCAGAACCCCTCATTTGTTCTCCTCCACTGTTATCACGTGCCCCCATTTCTGACAAATTATCTAAAAATGTATCTATGATTTTTTCAGCTGAATTCATCAAGGATGTTCCCTCTACATTGATGGAATTTGTCACCCTCTCAATCCCTTCACTGGAGGATACAACTTTTTCCCTTGGTTGGGAACAATTTTCTTCATTCCTCTGTTATAAGGAAATCATGTAAATATAATGTTAATTCCTTGAACAATAAACGATATATTAAAAATCTATGATTAAAAAATTCTAAATGAGAGTGACTACAATCTTACAAGAGGGGACTCATTGAACATTGCACAGAGCATATTCCAATTCTTCTCTTTTATTATCTTTTTACGTAAATCATTCTTGATCTTCTCTCTTAAATCCATCGATTGAGCATCAAAAATAGAAACACATTCTTTTATCCGACCCAAGGATTCAATACTCAGGTCTTGCACAAATTTCACACCGTGCTTGTAAAACACACATATAGATTATCTCATAAATGAGGTAGTGAAAAAATAAAATAAAGTGATATAGAATTATTTGTACCTCCTTTCTAATCTCAGCTCGAATTGCAATATTCTCTGTTCTATTTCTCTTCTTCTTCACTTGGTATTCTATATTGTAATTTTTTTGATCTCGTTCTTTTTTTAAAAATGACTAAGATCTAACTCTATAGTTTGGTCCCGGTGGTGCACCAACGCGTAATGTTATTGGATCTCATGAATGGAACTTTATCCTGTGGTTGTTAAAATCATGACACCTACTGCGGCGTAGACTATTACATTCAGGGGCCAAACAGTAGAAGTAGTTACGGCCTTCATCACCTTTTACCACCTTATAAGTTGCATCCTCCTACAATTGGAAAATAAGTTATGCAAATGTGTTTATGAGAAATGAGGAGTCTTCACAATTATTTTACTTTGACATACATGACATACCTGTATTACAACCATTGTCTTATGATTCATTCTCTTTTAGGAAAAAGGCAGGGGAACCAGATAAAGAACCTTGAACAAATTTCACGAAAAACGAGTATATTAATGATAATATCAAATTAGTGATTGTATATAGAAAAATATTCAAAAGTGTATTTCATAAGTACGTTTAAAAATAGAATCTACTATATGAATGACTAGGAACCATCACAATAAACATGTTGCTCATTGGGTAGAAATTACATCTATTTCTTCCTATTTTTCACATCCCTAATTTAATTGCACATATGTTTACTATCCTTTAGTCTTTTACACCCCTAATTTTATTGCACCTATGTTTGATTATATGATAGATGTAGTGAATTCTTTTTCTAGTGGTAGTTGGTATTTTACCTACACAGCTAGTCCACATAATGATTTTGACTTCTTATGGTTATAAATCATGAGTTGTGATCCTAGTTTAACAAAATTTATCCTTTGATATTTGGGTCTTTTTCCATTCAAATTACATCTATTTTCGTCCTATTTTTTACAGCCCTAATTTAATTGCACATATGTTTACTATCCTTTAGTCTTTTACACCCCTAATTTTATTACACCTATTTTTTATTTTATTGCACCTATTTTTTATTTTATTGCACCTATGTTTGATTATAACATCAATATTGAAATAGATTATAACATTCTAAGGTAGAATATATATATATATATATATAAAGAGAGAGAAAGAGAGAGAGAGAGAGAGAGAGAGAGAGAATCATTAACATGAATATGAATTGAAAAATGAAATAATTATCCAGACCAAAACTTGACATAATCATCACATCAATATGCATTATAACATCACGATTGACATGGATTATTTAACATTTCAAGGAATAATAATAATATTGAAACAA
>LPNX010156282.1:57132-75018 GCA_001517045.1 Pseudotsuga menziesii
TCCCCTAATTTTCTTGCACCTTAGTTTACTATCCTTTAGGCTTTTGTTTTCAACACCATGGAGGCCATTTTTAGCCAATCTACGCGTTGGCTGATATTTGAGGGCATCCTCCAACTTGTCATAAACCACGCCAAAACCTGAAGATCTATGACCATATGTATGAAAACCAAAAACAAAAATTGTTTGGTGATTGACAACATTGAACTTTTTGGCAATTTCTTCCTTCAACTCTAGGTTAGATAATTTTCCTCGATGAGCATGAATAACATGAATTTGAAAACGTCTTCTAAGCCGTGGTTCATCAACTAAATGTCTTATTCCAACTGTAACATTTGACTTAGGTTTTTCCATCTGAAACAAAAACAAAGATTGTAAGTTGATATCTGGTTCTAAAGTGTATTAATATGTATAAAACATATAATAATACAAAATTTGAATTCTATATTACCATTAAAAAACTAATACTGTACACTTTTTTTAAAACAAGAATTACTATGCAATAAATATATTAGTGCTATAACTTTTACACAATGTACATTACATAGTAATGTATTTATTGTATATACACACTCGAATATTTTTATCGTAAAATGATAATTGTTTTAAATAGAGTATACATTGTTAGTTTTATAATGGTATTATAGAATCTAAGACATGTATTATATATGTTATTTAATTTAATATTGGTTTGTTGAGATCATTGATATCTCCTTTGTCAGTCTAACATCCAATGATGGATGTGCAAGGGGGACCTCACCTATAGATGAAAGCACATAATCCTTGACTTCTGACATCAGGACATATCTCACCCATTGAAATATTGAATATATATTACATGATAAGATTCAATATCGATATAAAATATAAATCACAATACTACATGAAGAATGAAAAAAAATACTAAGATGAATGAAAAAATGAAAGAGCTTGTATATGGCATTACAACTACAAGTAAAGGAAAAAAAATATTGCAATAATCATCAACATCAATATGAGTTAAAACATGAACATTAATATGAATCATGACTATACTAAGAAGAAGTGAGAAAAGTGAATATTGAAATAATCATTACCATCAATATGAATGAAAAATGAAATAGATTATATATAAATTATAACAATACCACCATAAGGAATGCAAAACCTTGAAATAATCATCAAGAACAATATGAGTTATAACATCAATATTAATATGATGATTTATATTTTAACGAAAAATCACATCCATATGAGCTATAATGTAAACATAGACACGAATTATAACATTTCTAATGAAGAGAGAAAAAATATTGAATTAATCATTGGCATCAATATGAATTAAAAATTGAATGATATTGAATATAAGTTACCATAATGAGAAAATAAACTCATTGAAATAATCACCCTAATAGATGAGTTATAACATCAAAATTAATATGATAGTTTCATAGTTTAACAAAAAAAACACTTGAAAAACTCCTCAAAGCAATGTGTTATAACATCAACATTGGTACGAATTAGAACATTTCTATCAAATGCAAAAATGATTATTGATATAGTCGTTAACATCGATATTAATTAAAAGATGAAAGAGATTGTATATAAGTTATGCTAATATCACCATAATCATTAACATCAATATGAATTAAAAAAAAAGTAAGAGATTGGATACCACAAAACTTGAAATAATTATACAATCACACCTTAAATAATGAGAAAAAATAAACCTTGAAATAATCATGAAAACCAACATAGCTTATAACATCAATAATAATATCATAATTTGAATTTTAATGAAAAATATGTTGAAATAATTATCACATTAATATGGATTATAACATTGGCATTGACATAAATTATAAAATTTCGAAAAAAAAATAGTTAAAAAAATTGAAATAGTCATTAACATCAATATGAATTAAATAAATAAAAGAGATTGTATATAAGTTATGACAATACAATTATAAAAATTAAGGAATGCAAAATAAAAATAAAAAAACCAATTGAAATAATTATCAAGATCAATATAAGTTATAACATCAGTATTAATATGATAATTTAATAATTTAATGAATTTTTTTTTAACATAATGATCACATCACAATGAGTTTTAATATCAACTTTGATATGGATTATAAAATTAGTAAAGAATGAGAAAAAAATATTGAAATAATCATTAACATTAATATGAATTAAAAATGAAGGACATTGTATAAAAATTATGACAATAGCATTGTAAAGAATGAAAAAAATGATATAAATTAGAACATAAGAAATCATCAAATCAATATATCATCAAGATCAATACAAGTTAAAACACCAATATTAATATGATAATTTCAATTTTAAACATTTACTAAACAATATTGAAATAGTCATTACTATCAATGACTTGAAAAATGAAAGAACTAATATATAGTAAATCTTTAAATAATCATCACATCAATATGAATTATATATATATATATATATATATATATTGGTATGAACTTTTAATGTAAATAAAATATGGCATACCTTGTGCTGAAAGTGGAACTGGTGTAGTCTAAATATTAATAAAGTTTTATAGAAGATCTGAAAAACAATTAAATTAAAAGTTTAGAATCATAACAATAATAAAAATCCAACAAAAAAAATTATAACTACTAATTTCAGAATGTATTAAAAATTTACCTAAATTATTTCTAAAAATTGTACATGCCACATGGGCCAAATAATGGAAGTCATTTCATAAACATAGAATCTCAATCCTCTTTAAGTTTGAAGAGGAAAGAAATAATCCATTTCCAAACATTTAATTACTAATCTTTCCTTTTAAATTGGGAACAAATAACTTTTCAATAAAACTTATTTAAAATATGCAAATTTTTGTCACTAGGATCCATAAATTATTTTTATATTCTATAGATAAACACTTTCCAACAAAATTAACATGGAAACATTCTTCTCCTCAATATTTTTAATATATTTCAAAAGTATTCGAGCTTATATCATTGAAAACATAAATATATTTTCCTAAGGGAAGAGGCTTTCAGTTTTTATTTGTTTTCATAGATATAAATAATAATCTAATCTATCTCGTTTAGAACATGAAGTGCACTAAGAGAAAGACATTAATATATCCAATGTCTCCAATGAAAACCTTGATCCATAATCATTAAAGTATAAATAATAATTTGTATCTTTAATAGAAGCTAGACTCATAAAAAAGTAAAAATGTTAACTTGCACTATATTTCCAACAAATTAAAATAACATTCCTACAAATCTTCAATAAAGTCAATATTTACCATAGCCAACTACAAGGTTTACATGAATAGCTTATAGAGTTAACAAAAATTTTGATACATCATCTCACGCTAATATTACTTTGTATAAAACCACCAATAATAAGTCTATGTTGAATTTAAGATAAATTATGATAATCCATATTCCTAATAAATAATGTGAATGAGGTAGATACCATTATTCTAATCTATACTCGACCATTTTTTTTATTAATTATGAAATTAAATAGTATTGTTATTTCATTTTAATTTCAAATATCTTAAATAATTAAAACTTATACACTTAATCAAATATCTATTTAATAACAAGTATCTAACAAAATTTTAGAACTTTTCTTTTATCAATATTGAATTGAAGTAAAGTGAATTATGCAAGATAAAACCTAAAATCTAATGACTTTAAAGTAACTTTAAAATAAGAAAGTGTATTTACAACAACTTTAAAATAAGAAAATGTTCTAAAAGAGGTGTGTACATAAAAACCTTTCTCATTTGCAAATATAAAAGAAGTTTTTTTTGTGTATGTTCAAATTAGAGCCTATTTTTTTAATACTTAAAATATTTAATATTGAGTAAACATTATTATAATTTATATTTTTAATGTAAATATCACTATAAATCATTGGTTGTTTTTAAAATATTTAATAAACATATACACCATCTTAGTTTTAAAAAATATTATTGTTTTACAATAACAATGTATCATGCAGTTTTTTTTTAATAAAACTGTAATTATTTCAAAAAAAATATATTATATAATATAATAATGATTCTTAATTTTATTATATACAATAACCATGTATGATGTGTGTGTTTTTTAATGAAACTATAATTATTTTAAAAAACATCATATTATATAATATAATAGTGGGTCTTAGTTTTATGAATTAAAACTACCAAACACTATGTTATATAATAATCTTTTTTATGTTTTTGTAAAGTAGCCACCTTTATGGCAAATTTGAATGAAATAACTTGGCATTGTGCTGAATTGAAAAGGTAAGTTACTTATCATCCATCACTCTATTCACTTCTTATTCTCTCCTTTCGTCATC
The DNA here is from genome assembly GCA_001517045.1 of Pseudotsuga menziesii. Lineage (NCBI taxonomy): Eukaryota > Viridiplantae > Streptophyta > Pinopsida > Pinales > Pinaceae > Pseudotsuga > Pseudotsuga menziesii. The sequence goes on from LPNX010156282.1 coordinate 61,453, forward strand.
ATGCTCCTTACCCCTCCTTATAGGTTATCAAGTGAGCTATGATGCCGCTCAAAACCATCAAATAGAGATTTCAGAGAGCAAGCAGTGGAGGGAGGGATTAATGGCTTGGATTGACCCTGGGCAATTTAATAGGGGCATAGTTACAGTCAGAATCGACACCAAAAAAGCCTTTAGTCAATCAGATTTGAAAACCTTCGCTCATTTAGAGTTTTTCCCTGTTGTTTTCAGTGCAAGGAAAAAAACACCATGCCCAACATAGCTTTAGCCAAACCTTCGACGGGATCTCCTATTTAAAAATGATTACTGCAACGTCCTTTTGATCCAATTTCAGGTGTCTCAAATGAATCATTTGGTTGGTATCTTGCTGAGAGGGAAATTATAGTCAACAATTTAATGAGTGGAGCAATTCAGGCTCGCTAGATCGCATAGCACTAAACTTTAAAGTTGTTGCATCTTTTTAGAATACATATTCTCCATCATAGACCGGTGTAAGGAACTAGATATCAGCTCAATGGCTAAGGTTCCAGAATTGCATCCACGACCATCTATTTCAATTCTCTTGAGTTCCAGGTTTATGGGATTAATGGGAAGTTGAAATTTCACGAAGCAAAAGGATAGACTATTTTAGAAGTTGAATGCTAAATCCAATCAAGATTTCTCCTCCCTTATTGGTAAGCAGAAGCATTCATGACTTCTATATTTATTTGTAAGCATGCATTCACGACTTGTTGGTAAGTATGCATTCACGACACTGATAATATTACAGATATTCTTGATCAAAACTAAAAATGTAATTGAGTTGATTCTTCAATATGAATTCTAAGCTACAACAACAGGTGAGTTGATTCTTCAATATGAATTCATTCTAAGCTACAACAATAGACTTGCAGATTTCAATAGGAAGCCGATAGTTATTTTTAAGCATTATTTTTAAGATATTTCGATGATGATGGCAGAATCATCACTCCACCAATTAGGTTTAAGGTGGAAGAGGATACCATTCTTAATATTGACTATAGAATGCAGGATTTGAAAGGTAGCTTCTATATCAGTTAGTTTTAGGAAATCCGAAAATTCAATGATTCAATTTTAGAGATGCTTGAAAATTTGATAATTTGTAGAATTTTTAGACTATGAGTCAGTGTTATTATTGGTATTCTATTTACATATTTGTATTTATTCATGATTTAATAATAAGTTTTTTAATCACAAGTGAATAATAAGTGTTTGTTTGAGGGTTTCTACAATGTAACCTATACAAAATTCAGCAGCTAATAAGGACGAGGAAAGTCATAAGCTCTGATCTTAAACCCAAGTGTTGTGAATCGCTCAACAGGAGATCTACATGTGCTCTGTTCGGCAGAAACCTAACCGCCTAATATTCAAATAGGGAAGACAGGATTTGAGAGGAATAAATAAAGTACTTCCCAGAAAAGAGAGGAAGGTTGGCTCTCCCTGAGTCCCTGCTTTGCTCCCCCACTTTCTAGAGTTTGCATTACCAAGGGTGAATCATTACCTTGGGTGAAAGGACATGGATGCTGGATGACGATTCATCAAGGGGTCTTTTCCACTTCTTTATTTACATTTCTCAGTTCAACTATAAGAATTATATGTGAGCATATTAATAGGGGCATAGTCACAGTCAGAATCGACACTGAAAAATCCTTTAGTCAATCAGATTTGAAAACCTTCGCTCATTTAGAGTTTTTCCTAATGAAAAAGATATTGTTATTCAAATATACCCGTACTGACATGCTTAGTTTCTACCTTACAAGCCTGGTGAAAGTCATACAAGCGAATTAAGAAGTTGAGTGATACTATACTCAGCCCATAAGAAGCTTATAAAAATAAAAAAGCTTTGCTTATACCCCGAAACTAGACCTATTCTTTGTATCTATTTATAACATTGGTCGACTCTGTTCAGACAAATGTAGAGTCAGCAGAGTCAGCAGATCACTATTTTTTCAATGGGTTCATGCATGTGTAAATGCCATTCATGAGGGCAGAGATAGATCTTCCTAGCCCAAATCCTTAATACAAACTTACAGACAAAACCAAAATTTGTCTCATCCATGACATGGTTAAAGGAAAACCCAAACGCTATAGGTAAGGTTTGATGGTAGACATGAACAAAAGGGAATAAAGATTTAAGGTGTTGGAATATTGGACCATTTTTGGAGGCCTGCAAAGTAGATTTGACATCCATATACAGTTTAATCATTTCGATTCTGTTGTGCCTTTAAATTACAACCCTTGGGAGAGGAAATCCATAGGCTAGTCGCAAGCTGCATCCAGGGCTAACAATGCCAAGTGTTTGTGGGAAAATAATAAGAATTCTATGTTCATGAAAGATGCTAGAGGTGATAAAGTACATGATTGGTGCAGTAGGGCCTAGTGGCTTTGGCTCTAAATCCAGTGCTGAAGAAGTTACTTACGCTTGCAACCTTCAATATTGTCCTTTCATCTTTAACCAATAATCCAATCCAATAAACAGGTTTAAAACAGGAAACATTATCAGTTCAATCGTGGGGTTTTATAAGACTGGCTAGACGATCTCGGCAGGTAGATGAAGTAAGACGAGGTAATATTTGGCGTAATATTTAGTAAATTCGGCATAGATCTACGAATCCGCAGCCCTCGAACCTCGAGCCCGCAGCCCACAGCCGTCGAATTGGCAAGAAACTTGCCGACCGCCTAAAACTTTCCAACTGCCTGAAAATCCGGCCAGAGCGATCATGCATCGATTGCTGATGCCATATCATGTCGAATGAGGCCATATCATGTCAAATGAACCATGGAGGAGGATGTCTGAATCAGTCCGATGCTAATGTATGGCACATGCTAGGATGGAAGCATCTGACAACTCACAGGCTCACCTTAAATACTAGTTTGTCCAGTATATAAGGCTCTCCAGTCTAGATGTGCCACCATTTCACCCGGATGACGACCCGACTGGAGGTTGTCCGGCTACGCGACAGCTCTGTCCAACTTCACATCATACGGCCATCCGCATGGCATTCATAGTCTCGTGGAGGTCCATTCATGGTATCAACATGCGACTTCATCGTTCTACTGCATTTTGAATTTTAAATTTCAAATTTTGAAATGCCTGCATCATCCACGAACGATATAATTCACCAAAACAGGGATCCAACAAAACAGGGACCCATTCAACAAAACAGGGATCCATTCAATAATAATTCACCAAACATCAAAACGGTTTTGTTATTAGTTAAAATGATAAACAGATTGGATGATATAATATCAGTACCTCTGAGAACTCTGCAGATTATTTCAAGGAGTCCTGCATTATGTGAGAGCAAATTTAAAAATAATTTGATACATAATTTGATCGGAGACATGAGTTTAGCTACCAAGTGGAGCAATTTTATTAGAAGGATCGAAACCATGATGATCCAGTGACTATATAATTTAAAATCCAGATGGGTGGACATGCTCAGGAAATTCAATGGAGTTGTGTGCTCCACCTCGGAAAATACATCTAGAAACCCTCATCTCTCTGATATTAATTCACTTTGCAATTTCTACAGTTTGATTAGATGCATGACTTGATGCGTTGTGCTGTTGTTCAGTGTTTACATACTCATGCTTTACATTTGAATGGCATTTCATGAAACCTGTGAGGGAAATTTCACCATGTTTTCTCTGGTTAATGGGGAAATTGGAAGGAATCATAATGGGAGAGTTTCTCTTGGGTACTGAAATGGGTTTACAGGTTTCATTAACGCTGCAAAACAATTATATGATGCAGAGCGAGTATTGAGTTTAATTACATTTATGGAGTATGAGTTTAATTACATTTATAGATTTGGATTATGAATGCCATGCAGATGTAAAGATGCAGATGACCATACGTTATGGGGTCTGTCACCGTTGTCTGAGAGCCTCCCGTCGAGCACCGGAGACTACTCCTAAATGTATATATATTACCTCGATAGGTGTATATATATATGTGATATTTGAAGTATATATGTCGAGATGGAGATGGACTTGTTTGAGCGGATCTTCAAGATTCACCAAAACATGCCAAATGTATGATGGGATGTGTTTAATCATCTGATCTTTTAAGTAGTCGTTTATAGCTTAACTAGCAGCTGATTTAAGAGTCTGTTAAGACAGCTAGGAGTTGGTAGGAGACTGGTAGCCACCGAGGAAACTATTAACGTAAATACAGGAGACGTGGAGGAGATACCTGGTGGTGGAGGAGATAAGTGTCACAAAAATAATAATAGGTTTGATAAGCACCAAGGAAATCAGTTTCGAAAACCCTACTTATGGCCAAAAATTGGAAGTGGTATGTTTCAGCTCTTTGTGTGACTCTTTCACTTCCGAATTTTTCAGTTTCGATTCTGGTTTCGCCATTCCTGTGCATTCCTGATTTGATTTGATTTCAATGCAGACTGCCGACGACGAAGAAGCTGGAAAAACCCACATGGCATCCCGAGCTTATTTTAACTGGGTTACGAGAGAACAAGTCTCGTTTGTGTGGTTTAAAAGCATCATGAACGAAGTTGCAGAACTAGACAAGAAGGTAAGAAGGCTACAAAAGCCTGTAGATTTCCATTTGGCATTTAAAGTTTGGATTTTGACGGTTTTAAACTGACATTTACCCGGTGAATGGTAAATGTAAACGTCCAGTTCGTGATCGAAATGCACAATTATCTTACAAGCATTTACGAAGAAGGTGATGCTTGATCTGCCTTCATAACAATGGTGCAAGCTTTGCATCACGCCAAAAGGGGACTTGTCATCGTCTTCGGAACGCCGGTACTCATTCCGTCTTTAGCTTTTTCGTGTGTATAAGTTTCCTCGCTTATTTTTGTTTCTCAACGATCTAAAAATAAATATTTATTTTAGTTGAGAACTCATTTTTCTAGGCCTAACTGGTCCAAAGTGTTTTCAAGATTGGCAGCCATACACGAAGGCGCGCGAATCGGTATATTACTCATGAATCCTTACCCTTTAATTTCACATTTTTCATCTATTAAAATTATGACTTTAATATTATGCAACGCTAATACAGGGGTTTTCTACTGTGGATCAACTCATCTGGGCAAGGAGCTGGACTTGTTATCCCAAAAATTCACAAGAAAGTCAAGTACCAAATTCATATTCCACATGTAATCTTGGCAAGTTGGCATGGTTGGCTTTACCTAACCCTAGATAGGTAACCTAACCTATACAGGGCCTCATAATGAGAATCTGAAGAATAGTGAGCCCACTTGATGACTATACTAGGCAAGCCCAAATATGTGGGCTGGTTACAGCGGCGGTCGTTGTTTATGGACTCCAATAACCAATGCTTCTAATTCTAGCTGAGATTCTTCTCTTACACAATTCGGTAACCCTTCACTTTTTTAGTTTTGACTCTTAATACAAAATAACAATTATCAAATTTATTGACCCATTAGTTTAATTTTATAATTGTTATTTTGTTGACAAAAAATGATATACTCACACAACTCAATATGTGACACATTCATAATGTGACTTTTGATGTCCATCATTGTAACATTCATATATGTCTAATATGGTAGAGGGTTATGTCACATTCTAACATTTATTAACAATTAAAAAATGATATACACTGACACAATCCAATATGTGACATATCAATAACATGACATTCGAAGTTCAATGTGTTATGCTGCATTGCGACGTTTATTAATTGTTATGTCACATTGTGACATTGAACAAGGGTTATCAGTCTAATATGACAAAGGGTAATGTCCCATTCTAACATTCATTAAGGATTAAAAAATTATATACTCCCACACAACCCAATATGTGGCACATTCATAATGTGACTTTTGACGTCCATCATTGTAACATTCATCACGGGTTATGTCATATTCAGATGTTTATTATAGTTATGTTGGATTCTGACATTCATAATGGATTATGTCGCATTGCGACATTCATCGAGAGTTATGTTGGATTTCGACGTTCATAAAGGAATATATTGGATTACGGCATTTATCAATATTTATGTTGGATTGCAACATTCCTCAATAGTGCATTCCTTAATGGTTTTGTTGCATTGGGACATTCATCGCAATGATCGAAACATTTATTCATGGATATTGAAATTCATCATTCCTCAATGCTTGTCTCACATTATTCACCACCATGTTGTAAGAATTTTCTTGATATATATATATATATATATAGTCGTTCGACAAAAGAAATGGTTTAAACCATCCACATTGTACATAGTAATGTAGAATGTTATGTCGCATTGTCATGTTTATCAAGGTTTACATTTTAGTGCGACATTATCAAGGGTTATATCACATTACAATGTTAAGCCATGGTTGGTTAGAGTTTTTGGTTGGTATATGTCAACACAACCAAATATGTGACACATTAATAATGTGATAATGGGCGTTTAATAAGCGTTATGTCACATTGTGACGTTTATCACATGTTATGTTATATTAGTGACCTTCATCAAGGGTTATGTCACATTGTGATATTTGTCAAGGGTTACGTCACATTGTGATAATTCCCAAGATGTGACACATTAATAATGTGTCTTTGGATGTTTATAAAAATTCTATAAGAAATTTCTTGATATAGTCATTTGACAGAAAAAATGGTTTAAACCATCCACATTTTACAGAGTAATGTAGAATGTTATGTTGCATTGTGATGTTTATCAAGTTTTACGTTTCACTGCAACGTTATCAAGGGTTATATCACATTACGACATTAAGCTATGGTTTGTTACAGTGTTTGGTTGGTATATGTCAACACAACCAAAGATGTGACACATTAATAATGTGATAGTGGGCATTTAATAAGCATTATGTTGCATTGTGACGTTTATCGCAGGTTATGTTACATTAATGACATTCATCAAGGGTACATTCCTTAATGGCTTTGTCGCATTGCAACATTCATTGACGTTTACGTTGGATTGAAACATTCTGTCATTGTACATTCCTTAATGGTTTTGTCGCATTGCGACATTCATCGAGAGTTATGTTGGATTTCGACATTCATAAAGGAATATATTGGATTACAACATTTACCAATACTTATGTTGGATTGCGATATTCCTCAATAGTGCATTCCTTAATGGTTTTGTTGCATTGGGACATTCATCGCAACGATCGAAACATTTATTCATGGATATTGAAATTCATCATTCCCCAATGCTTGTCTCACATTATTCACCATCATGCTGTAAGAACTTTCTTGATATATATATATAGCCATTTGAAAAAAGAAATGGTTTAAACCATCCACATTCTACATAGTAGTGTAGAATGTTATGTCGCATTTTTATGTTTATCAAGGTTTATGTTTCACTGCGACGTTATCAAGGGTTATATCACATTACGACGTTAAGCCATGGTTTGTTACATTGTTTGGTTGGTATATGTCAACACAACCAAAGATGTGACACATTAATAATGTGATAGTGGGCGTTTAATAAGCATTATGTCCCATTGTGATGGTTATCACATGTTGTGTTACATTAGTGACCTTCATCGAGGGTTATGTCACATTGTGATATTTTTCATAGGTTATGTCACATTGCGATAATGCCCAAGATGTGACACATTAATAATGTGTCTTTGGATGTTTATAAAATTTCTTTAAGAAATTTATTGATATAGTTGTTTGACAGAAGAAATGGTTTAAAACATCCATATTTTACATAGTAATGTAGAATGTTATGTTGCATTGTGATGTTTATCAAGGTTTACGTTTCACTGTCGCGATGTTATCAAGGTTTATATCACATTACGACATTAAGCCATGGTTTGTTACAGTGTTTGGTTGGTATATGTTAACACAACCAAATATGTGACACATTAATAATGTGATAGTGGGAGTTTAATAAGCACTTTGTCGCATTGTAACGGTTATCGCAGGTTATGTTACATTAGTGGCATTCATCAACGGTTATGTCGCATTGTGATATTTGTCAAGGGTTACATGTCACATTGCGATAATGCCCAAGATGTGACACATTAACAATGTGTCTTTGAATGCTTAGAAAATTTCTTTAAGAATTTTCTTGAGATAGTCGTTTGACAAAAGAAATGGTTTAAACCATCCACATTCTACATAGTAATGTAGAATGTTATGTCGCATTGTGATGTTTATCAAGGTTTACATTTCACTGTGACATTATCAAGGGTTATATCACATTACGACGTTAATCCATGGTTTTTTATAGTGTTTGGTTGGTATATTTCAACACAACAAAAAAGGTGACACATTAATAATGTGATAGTGGGCGTTTAATAAGAATTATGTCGCATTGTGACGTTTATCACAGGTTATGTTACATTAGTGACATTCAGCAAGTATTCAGACACATTAATTAATTTAATGTGGTTGTTGCTAGTAACGAGTGGGCATGTAGACATATATTCAAAGTATTAGTAGCAATAATATTATTTAAATAATTGTAATAAAATTATACTTAATTAAACAAAAATATGTCTTAATAAAACAATCTTAATGATGTGATTTTATTTGATTAATGAACAATGTAAAAATTAATTATTAATAATATATTTTAATTATGATGTTAGATTTTAATTAATTAATTACTTTATGAATAATTACATTAAAGATATGTTCTTTAATTAAATTACTATATTCAAATTAATAATGAAATATTAATAATATTTCACAATAATATTATATATCATTTAACACCTAGGGTTATATTTAATTATTAATTAATAATTTTTATTTAGAGTTTATATTTTTATTTTAAAACATAATTAATACATTTTTTTTGTTATTTTATATGTCAAATTTGTTTTGGGCATCATCATCATTCAATTGAAAAAAAATCTCTATATACAACCATAGTCTTCGTAAAATCAAATATTTTTATTTCTTTTGATCTAAAATAAACAGATTTATTTACTGTATAACATCAAAATTTATTGGCTATATCGAGAATTTAATGGAAACAATATTTTACATCTTTTAAATAGTACAACTAATATTACATATATTTCTCTCACACACTAAAATATTGCATTATCAACAAATGAATAAACAAAGCATTCAATCTGAACTCGGTATGAGAACAAACATTGCACATTAAAGAACACATTTTTGCACTTTAAATAACAAAGATATTCCATAACTGACGATAATGTAATTTATGATGACTTTATGTACTAAGTTGGCGTAATGTAAAAGGTTTTTCAACAATTGCATATTTCAATTACTCAAATTACAATTTAAATAATCAATACAATATTTCACTTTCTCAAGCAACAATTTAAATAATATATGTAATTGTTGCAATTAAAATCCTATATTTCCTGAATTTAACAATCCATACATTCATTTACATCATATTCATGGATGCAATGCTTACTATTATATTGAAATTGTTACTTTTTGTATTCGTTTAAGAATTTTATTTTTTTCATAAATATCATGAATCATAAAATATATGAAACTGAAATTGCTTAGAAAATAATTCAGTTTCACATTAAATACACATCAATTAAACAACTGTTGCAATATTCGAATCTACAAAAACATTTCAGTACAAACATTGCAGATCATATAACAATTTTTTCCACTTGAAATAACAAAGATATTCCATATTTGCTCCACAATTGACATTCACGCCTTTTTCAAATGAAAACAACATAACTAACGATCATGTAATTTATGATGACTTTCTATACACCACATGTCACAAGACACCATAAGCACCAATGAAAATTAGAATCAAAGATAACCCTTCATCGATTTTAGAATGCAAAAAGAAATTCAAGATAGAACTAAACCCAACTACTACGAAACAATTTAATTAATGGCATCATGTAACAAAAATCCACTAACCAACATGACCGTAGAGCAACGTCACAATTCAACTTAATGCTCACTCACTATGATAATCCACCATAGCACTTCATAAATTAAACATATATTTGTCTTATTAAATTACTTTTAATGTTGTAATGCAATCAACCACATTAATTAACATAACCATAATACAATATATTCATACAAAAACAATGCAATAGAACATAACCCTTCGTTTATGTCAAAACAGAATAAACACCTGAAAATATCACTACACCTAATCATTGTGCAACATTACAATGACTTACATATTGTCACATTACCACATTACTCAACATAGCCATAATGCAACATGGCAATTACAAAACATTTGCATTAGTAGAATCTAATAAAACCTTTCCACGACATAGCAAATTTTGATTTTAAATGTTAATGTTGGAGTGTGACATTTCCAATGACAATTATCATAACCATTTGTCAACCTCCTACATACTATTTGAATGCTTGCATTCCCCAATTTATTTGTTAGATTATGAAATGAAACAAAGGCTATGTGACATTCACACAGTTTGCAACAATTTGATGTCACATCTTCGTGACATTTTTTATGTTGCATTGTGACATTGATAATATACATTCTAATAATAATGAACATATGTTCATCATTAATACATACTATTTTTATAAAATTATTATTTAATTACCCTTGCTTAACTATTATTAATATTATTTTATTAACATCTAAAATAATATATTATAAAAATCATGTTATTATTTTATTGTTACTTTAATACAATTATTTCCATTATTAAATACTATATTTTATTCCTTTTACATAAATACTTTAACTAATAACCATATTTTGACAATAAAATAATAAAATACATTAGCCATAATGCAACATGGCAATTAGAGAACTTATGGACTATTAGAATCTAATAAAACCTTTCCACCACATATTAAATTTTGATTTTAAATGCTAACATTCCACTCTCACATTTCCAATGACAATTATCACAACCTTTTGTCAACCACCTACATACTATTTGAATGCTTGCATTTCCCAATGTAATTCACAAGTTATGAAATTAAACAAACCCTTAAATAAAATTCATATTATTAATTTATTGTTACTTTAATACAATTATTTTCATTATTAAATACTATATTTTATTCCTTTCACATCAATAATTTAACTAATTAGTAATAATCATATTTTAACAATAAAATAATAAAATACATTAGTATTGTTAAATATTAATATTTTCTTTGTATGGTTGTTATATTAATTTATTCCTTTATTCCATTATTTTAATTGAATACTATATTATATTAGTTTAACATTCTCAATAAAACAATAGAATATAGTACTATTAAAATTAAACTCATTCTACTCAAATTATATTATTAATTATTTTTAATATTAATTTATTAAAATATAAAATATTAGTTTGACATTCACAATAGAATAATATAATATAGTAATATAATTTTATTATCATTGTACTTAAATAAAGTTATTATAAAATTATTTTATAATTCTTCTTACTTAACTATTTTTAATATTGTTTTATTAAGATCTAAAATAATATATTGTATTGAATATTATTATGTAATAACACATTAATTACCCTCAGCTAACTACAATTATTACAATTTTATTACCACATTACTCAACATAGCCATAATGCAACATCGCAATTAAAGAACTTATAAACTATTAGAATCTAATAAAACCTTTCCACCACATATTAAATTTTGATTTTAAATGCTAACATTCCACTCTTACATTTTTAATGACAATTATGACAACCCTTTGTCAACCGCCTACATACTATTTGAATGCTTGCATTCCCCAATGTATTTGACAAATTATGAAATTAAACAAAGGCTATGTGACATTCACACACTTTGCAAGGATTTGATGTCACATCTTCCTCAAATTTATTACTTTATTCGAGTTATTTTAATTAAATACTATATTGTATTTAATATTCTTATGTAATAAAACATTAACTAACTAAAATTATTACAATTTTACTATTATCTAAAATATTACAATGTATGTTAAAAACAAAATTATTAATACATGAATTGTTTCATAATATTAATTACACTTATCTAACCAATATTATTACTATTTTGTTATTATCTAAAATATTATAATATACTTTTTATAAATAATAAAAACATTTTTACTAAATTAATTGTTTTCCAATAGGAAAAAATTTCTCCAAACTATACTATATTTATATTCAAGATTGATAAATTAATATGGGTTATTAATTTGTTGTAATATTTACGTACATTATTTATTATATTAAATAATACAATGTATAAATATATAAAAAGAGACATTTATTTAAATTCAAATGGATATTAAAATAATACAATGTATAAATATATAAAAAGAGACAATTATTTAAATTCAAATGGATATTAAAATAATTAAGTGTAAAGGTATTAAATTTCAATTTTAATAAATTTAATTATAATAATTAATTATATTTACTATTATATATTATAATAATTAAATAAACAATATTACTCTCATTAATACTTTTTATTAAAATAATTAATTATATTTATTATTATATATTATAATAATTTAATAAACAATATTAGTCTCATTATTACCTTTTTATAATAATTATTTATATTTATTATTATATATTTGAATAATTAAATAATTAAGGGTAAAGGTATTAAATTTCAATTTTAATAAATTTAATTATAATAATTAATTATATTTATTATTATAATAATTAATTATATTTATTATTATAATAATTAAATAAACAATATTACTCTCATTAATCCTTTTTATAATAATTATTTATATTTATTATTATATATTTGAATAATTAAATAAACATTAGTATTGTCATTAATACTTTGTAGATATGTCTATGCACTCACCAGTTACTACCAACAACCATATTAAATTAATTAATATGTCTGAATACGTCGATAGGTGTAAATTTAAGCACATACATAGGGAAAAACATTAATATAAAAAGTATGTGCCTAAATTTACGCCTATCGGCATATTCAGACACGTTAATTAATTTAATGTGGTTGTTGCTAGTAATGATTGATAAATAAATAATTAATATAATTTCATAGTACTTAAATACAATTGATAAATAAATATTTAGTATTTAATTTCATAGTACTAGTATAATTTCATGGTACTTGTAATTAGTATGGGAGACATCGTCATTTAAATGACTAATTTTGACGTCGCAATATAAATTTGAAAGTAACGTTGGATTCGTGACGTGGGATTTTAGCTAGGGTGGGGGCTCTCCCTCCTGTCCATTGCCCGGTGACCTCCATCTACGATGGTTTCTAAAGCTAGGGTTTCGCTAAGTAGGGACAATACAGTCACGCCAATGAGAACCAAAGTTGGACAATGCATTTCATGCCAACGAAGGCCAAACTTGGAAAACCCTATCCCTAACTAGGGTTTATTGTTTAACATGCATGTCCCATTACCATAACCCTACCAAGGAAACCCTAATCCTAACCCTAATCTTATCTTACTGTCACAACTCAATTGAGAATCAATCTAATGTCAAACTGAACTTTTTCAAATCCGATGGACTTATGCTTCAAATCATGTTGATTCACAAAGTTGGTTCGCAATCTTTGGATTCTATTGTAGTTCCTTTAATGCTGAGTGATTAGTCATTGGGTGCATGAGGTTTGTTGAATAGTGTTGTTGGTTGTTGATGAAATGTAAAG
>LPNX010156292.1:0-10962 GCA_001517045.1 Pseudotsuga menziesii
GTTATCAGAGGAGCTTTACTCAATGGTTGGTATCTTGAGATAGTGAATAAGAGTAAGCTAGTTTAGTAGAAGCTTGGGAAATAATGGGGAGTGTTTTTATACCTGGTATTTAAATTGCTTAAGATTTTGGTCATGGCTCGATAGCAGTAGGAGTAGCTTAGAGGTACTCTCGAGAATGAGCCCATGAGAATAACAGAAAGAATGTATGGCAACAAGGATGTTGCTAAATGCGGGGCCGCAAGGGGGGGCAGATTTTTCTTCACTCCGGATGGATTGCTGTATATTAAGTTCACCCGGGGACTTGGTATTGACTCCAACAACATGGCAGAAGCCTTGGCTTTATGGCAAGGTCTGAGGATAGCTAAGGAAATGGGAATCTCCAAGATAACTGTTATTGGAGATTCCAGAATTATTATCTGTGCTCTAGCTGAAAACCTCATGCCGAATAATATGGATCTGAGACATATTATTCAAAAGATCGTGGCGCAAACCTCCTCTTTCAAAAAGATCTACTTTTACCATGCGTTGAGGGAAAACAACTCCAATGCTGATCATGAAGCTAACAAAGGCACCTCCCTTAGCCTTGGGGAGCTTATTCTCAATGAACAAGGTTCTTTGTGCCCACCCCCATAGGCCTGGGGGCTTTTTTTGGGCTCCCCCTCTGTGGGCCCCACTCCTTTAGAATGCCGCATGCTGGAGGATTGCAAGGACAAGTGGTGCATGCCTTTCACGTGGGCATGCAAAGGTTGGATTAAAGCTTGGCTTGGACTGTCTCTTCGTCCGATGTGAAGATAGTGGCCTTTTCACAATTCCATCCCGTGTCTTAAATGCTTGCAGGACAGGTGACATCAGGCAGAATCAGGCAGAATCATTGTTTGACATCAAGGGTTACGTTGGCTTTAATGGCTTTCATAGATTTGTTCTTCTCACCTGAGGCAAGTTTAGCAAGAGTCCTATCGAACTTGGGGGAATCGAATGTTATCATGGTTGCATTTACTATCCGCACATTTGAAACTTGGATTATATCAGGTGGGAAGGTGAGAGGAGTCGAGTCGAATCTAGATCAGAGCAGTTTCATGATTTCTCATGAGCTAGATTGTGAGATGATGCCATGATCCCTGGGCCTCAAGCTTTTAAAAGGATGGAACGCTAAGAGCCGAAGCATTCAGAATGCAGCTCTGTCTGGCTTTCTCCAAGAGCTTTGTTGACTCACTGCTTAGAGTTTGTTGATTATTAGGATGGAAGCGGGGTCCTCATCCATGGTCACATATTTCATTCCAATACCGGTGGACACGAAGGTGAGAAAATTGAAACATGAACTCAAATTGCTGCAGTCCCAGGTGAACACTTTCGATTATGAAGGTGGAAGGAGATTGGAACATGTAAACAAGGGTTTTCTCTACCTATGCAAGAAATTCGAACAGAAGGTAAAGCGGACTGAAAATTTGCTCACCAAGGAGATAGTCGAGCTGGAAATAAAGGTGAACAAGATTGCTTTCAAACTTGTCAAACATGAAGATACTCAGTAATGGAATGTCCTCCAGCTCGGATGGATAGAAATTGTCGAAGGGCTCTGGTTCGCCGTATTGCATGTACATGACTTTCTATTTCTATTTATAGTTATAATTCTCTATTTCTCTGCATTATGGTAGTTCTTAGTTTGTTACTCTGTTAAAAATGGTATAAGGTCTCAAACTATTCATGTTGCCGCTTCTTCAAGGGTGTTTTTTGTTGGTGTAACTGCCTTTGCCGCTCCTTCAAGGGCATCTATGTCTACTATGGGTTTTAAGTCTGATGGTTTTCAGCTGCCACTACCATCAGGGCCTTCTATAATATGGAACCTTTTTTGGTGGTTACACCACCCCCTTTATAATATAACCGATATTGTCTAAAAAAAACAAAGATGTTGTGAAATGTAATTCTTATTTTGAATGAATAATACATGATATGACGATTTGGTGGACGTAACCCATGGATTGGGTGAACCACGTACATTTATCTCGTTCTTTATGTTCTTGATGTATACTATCTCATGTGTTCTTATGTATTTATCTTATATACTCTTGATGTATGTAACTCATGTTCTGATGATAACAATGGTGTAAATCGTCAAATGATGGGTCCAAAAGAAGATGGATTATTTAATGTCTATAAAATGTTAGATAGTCTAATGGTCGGATTAAAGGCTTGTGGTTTTGGGCTAAGCTTATTTGGAATTGGAACTAACAAATGGAACGTATGTGATTAAATGTATGTTCATTATATGAACATATGATTAGTGGTTATACCTTTCCAAAGACTAGCATATTTGACTTGTTTGCACTTAAAAGAATATCGTTTCAAAAAGAGAGATAAAATAAAAATAAAACAAAAATTACCCCCTTCTTCTTTGAGTTTACCTTGAGGATTATCAGGTTTGTTACATGGAACAGCAAGGATTTATGCAGCCTTGAATGGCCGACAAGAAGACCATCATGCTTATGATTGATTGATCTTAATTAAAAAGTTTTTATTGATGATTATGATTGTCTTAGATGTAATTTTTTAATATATTTGTACAATCTCAATTTTTTTCTTTTTTTTTGTGCTGTTGTGCATTAATCTATCACAATTTTTAAAATTCCAAATAAAATTTTATTCATCAAAGTGAAATTATTAATGCATTCAAAAACACTATTTGAACACCACAAAGCACAAAATTTGGATTTCTAAAAAAATAAATATCCCCAATTGATGTAGAAAATTGATAAAGTAATGTTTCTTTTGTATGTATAATAAGAAGATTTTTACACTTTATTGACTTATAAGTTAAAAACATAAGTCACTTGTTCAATTCTAAATGGTTTATATAATTTTATTGGTAGTTGGTAGCAACATATACTTTCATAACAAATTTATTTGAGAACATCGCTGCACCTAAAAATCAAGACACGACGTGATCACTTCCTTATTCCAACAAATTGAAATGATGTAAATGTGATGGTCAAAACTCATTTTCAAAGTACACAAAGAATAAAACAAGCTAAATGTTGCAAGCATTTAATGTGAATGAATGTGTTTTCGGTGAAGATATTGTGTAAGCATAAAATATTCATGGTTCAATTAGATGAAGATGATGAAATTTCTTGTTTGGATAATGTTTTAAGTAACCTTATCAAGATACACTTCCATATACTATGAGCAATATGGTGAAAGGAGTTTTGACATCTTCATGCTCATGTTTCATGGAATAAAAAGGTTGTTGTACTTTTCGATATGAAGAGATGAGTATGAAACTCATTCCAAGTACATAACTCATGGTACTAAAGTGGAATTGTTTTAGAAACTTCATGAGAGGAATATTTATGATAAGATCACCCTTCAGAGATTAGTGAAGCTAAAATTGTAGTATGTTATCACCATCACTATTCATGAAACATAATGTTGTTGGTTTCCATCAACCTATTTTCAAAGTTTTAAGTATTTCTTTAGAGCACCAAAAAGACCAATATACCAAGATAATCAATCCATCAAAATATATCATGCTAAGTCATGTGTCCATATTATAAATTGTTGTATTTAAAACTAAGTTTAGTGTCTCTTTGAAACTTATATATAGGAAACCATAATTACAGTTATATGGTTGGCATGTATGAGCATGGTAGAATTGATTAGAGTTAGGGTTTGAATCTATTCTTTATTGTAAGTTATATAAGGAGATTGCATGAATCTTTATATACATGTATTATGATATACATGGATGAATCTTGTTTACGATTTAATTTTAATTGTGTGTATGGTTTACGATTATATTGTATTTTCATGCTATATAAATAAACATGTCTTCGTAATTTATCTTATTCTTGGGCAAGACCTTATCCCTATGTGGATATTGCAAATACCATTGTCGGTTAGTTATCATTGGTCTACTTGATAAACTGAGGGCTTAATTTTAAAGCTAATATTTGGTTTTGTTCAGAGGACATAACACAATTTTCAACAAGGAAATAATAATTTATGTCATCCAAATCAAATTTTCACATAAGGAAATGTAGAATTTGAATGTATATGTAGCATGGTGGAAGAATAGGCCCATCAATCCTAAGAGTTATCATCTATAATAATAAACTATTGAAACTCTCAAAACATTGGGCAATAAGTGGATGTGAGTATTAGATGATTGTTTTTCAAGACTAAAACAAGGTCACATAATGGATTTTTCTATTAAATATATCACCACTATTAGCAAATAGAACTTAAGTAATTTTGAGGAAGGTCTAAGAGAGAGGTTGCTAAAAATGATATCATTGTATATTAAAAATATATTCATAGAGAAAAGATTATGAAAATGACACTAGATGCAATCGACTTGTAATCCCGATGTGACCCAGAGGGTAAGAGAAGAATGGAGGGGCAATTTTAAAAAATAGAGTAAAAAGTGGATCTAGAGTGATGCAAGGGCATCTAGGCCCAATCGAAATAGTCGAAGATAGACAACTGAAGTGCCTAGAGGACATTCAATGATCTCCAACACATAGGAAAGACAATTGAGAGGAGGAGAGGTGTAGTGGTCGACAAGGTGCAGTTCAATAGAAGGAGTAGCCAAAAGTTCTGACCAAGAAGACAGTAGATGATCAACAAAAGAATCGATGTTGGAAGTAGACAAAATACCAAGTAGGAATTAGTTGACAAACGCATGGTGAGCAGTGGAAAGAGATGGGAACAAAACCAATGTCAACAATCTACCAACCAAACCGACGTCAACAAGCTACCAACCAAACCGACACCAACAAGTTACCAACCAACCAAATGACTAGAAACCGAGGAAACAAAATGACAGGGTAGTTGGCGTAGTTGAAGAATAGTTATGATGGTTATTGCAATACAACTAGGTGGAAAATTCTACTACAATGGACTAGAAGATGTATTTAATGCATTCATGGTGAATCTTAGGGGTAGGTGACCTTCCAAAAGGAAATTGAGGTATTGTGCATGGAAGCACAACTATAAATGCCAATCGACATTCATAGATAAGGGGAGTTTTTTTGGGTTCCTATTGTTCTCAAAGATTTTTTTTCCCTTCTGTGTGAAAAGGCCAAGGGGTGAATAGTGTGTGTGTGTGTTGACCATTGAGGATGTAGCATTCCCTCTCATAGTTTTATTGTTGGGTCAATGTTAATTCAAACTAGTAAAGCAGGGACTTGTATTGTAATTCCTCTCATAAAAATAGATTGTTTATCATTGAATTGAAAGGAATAATTCTTTACAACTGATGTGTTGTGTGTTTATTTTTGCATTTTCTTGTGTACACTAATATTCAACCAACCACTAAGGTCACGACTACATCAGCTGGTATCAGATTAATAAGTTATCCCATGTGAGGTGTCTAGTTGCAATTAGACGAGTAAAGTAACTCGAGCTCCAATTCGGTAGGGTTGTGGAATTGCGAATCTCATTGTCTAACTAGAGGAGAATGGATCACAGAGGTGTCCATGTCTGTGGTATAACAAAACACAGAGGCACACGAGTCACTATTGACCATGATACATTTGAAGAATGCATTTAGATGATCAGAATGTTGAAGATCCAGCTAATTGC
The DNA here is from genome assembly GCA_001517045.1 of Pseudotsuga menziesii. NCBI lineage: Eukaryota > Viridiplantae > Streptophyta > Pinopsida > Pinales > Pinaceae > Pseudotsuga > Pseudotsuga menziesii. The sequence goes on from LPNX010156292.1 coordinate 5,578, forward strand.
CATGAAGGAGGCGCAACAACAAGGATATGTCATTTAAACTATCGACATCAGTGGTGTCGAAGTTAAGGATAGAGAATATTAAGAAGAAGAATAGGCGCTAGAAGAACTAGAAGAGAAAATGTTAAAAGGTTATGTATGAGATTAGAGACCTAAGGCTAAAAATAATATTCCTATGTACTTAGGAAGTTTCGACCCAGAAGAATTAATAAACTCAGTCAGAAGAAGAAGAATAGGAGCCAGAAGAACTAGAAGAGAAACTGTTAAAAGGTTATGTACGAGATTAGAGACCTAAGGCTAAAAAAGATATACCTATGTACTTAGGAAGTTTGGACCCAGAAGAATTAATAAACTGAGACAGAAGAAGAATAGGAGCCAGAAGAACTAGAAGAGAAACTGTTAAAAGGTTGTGTACGAGATTAGAGACCTAAGGCTAAAAAAGATATACCTATGTACTTAGGAAGTTTGGACCCGGAAGAATTAATAAACTGAGTCAGAAAAAGAGAAAAACACATCGACATGTAATAGATCAAAGAACACAAAAGGGTAAAGGATGCATGTATGAAGTGGAAATGCCATTCCTCGTTGTGGTGGGACATTGTACATTCTGACAGAGTAAAGAAAGATAAGGATAGTATAAGTATTGGGGATAGAATTGTCACTAAGCTTAATGATAAGTTCCTTCCGATTGACTACAGAAGGAAATGATCGTAAAGAAATTCTATCGACTATTGATTTGGTTGGGGTAGACCAACTAAGGAGAGGAGGAAGTCGCCAAATATGTTAATGGTGTGAAATACACCACGCATGACGAGTTGATCCTGTCAAATTTTATAAATTTATAGGAATCCTATCAACTGGCATTTAAGGTAGAAAATACGTTATTGAGGAAGGATTTGACTAGTAGAGGTAAGTTGATTTCTCGAACGTAGAGATATTATGCCTCGAGAGGACAACTAGAGGTGATGCACATGAACATCGATGGCGAGGTGATAACCCTAGACTTTGAGGAGGTAACACTCGAATAGGAACCTTCATAGGTGGAAATGTAGATGAATCGAATATACTTTGCAACAAGTCGAGAACTGGGACACAAGTCCTATGAGTGTCAATAAAATTTCATGTCACTAGTCGAGAGGAAACCATAAGTTGAGAAGACGATGAACCTGGTTTGAAAATGAAGGAGCACTTAGGGGAAGTCAGGTCCAAAAGAGGCCAAAATTTGATGACAAAGAAAACACAGTTATAGTTGATGCAACATAAGGAAGAACTAACATAGAGAAGAGATATTTTTTGAAGAAAGGTAAATATTAGGGACATATGTTGTATGACCATCATTGATAGAGGTGGCGTTGAAAACCTAGTATCGAAGTAGATAATTAACAAGTTGGAACTAAGATAGGAACCACACCTGAATTCATATAACGTATCATGGTTGTATAAGGGTCATCATGTAACAATGAAACACCATTGCTTGATCAATTTTAATATTGGAGTGTTGCACAATAGCAAGTTATGCAATGTGATTATGATGGATGCTTTTCACTTATTGCTAGGTTGACCATGGAAATACAACTATAGACCTTTGATTATTGTGACCTCCACACAACTATCTCAAGGCATGCATCTCTAGCATGTCTTCAACCACCAGGATTTAAAAAACTTGCAGCATCAAAATAATAAACTTATCATGGCTTCAATCTTTATGGTGCAAATGAATGGCCTCCTCCAAAGCAACAATATATTGAAAGTTTCAAATCATAGAAGCCATTACGTAGGATTCACATCAATTATCAGAATCACATTCTGATCTAGAAAGTGCCCTTTCACTTGGGAGAGGCCATCCATACATTCGATGAGCTTTAGTCAAGATTTCAACACCATTGTTATGAGGAGACATAGTCACATAATGAAATTTGAAACTACTGTTACAAACTATGTAAATATAATAATGGAGAATGGAAATTGCTGAAATTTCTATTGTAGTGGTGGGATGTATAGACACATGACTCTTTCAAATCACATCCACTCGGAACTGTATTTTTCAGATAACAAGTATTTTTCAGATAACAAGTTCTCATTATCATGAAGATACACACATCAACAAATTGAAAGCATGTAGAATGAAATGAGACGGTGAAAAAGAGCAGAGTGTCTTCTTATACAAGCATACAATTAACATCTTTAGCAGTATTTATAAATGGGTCCCCATTCAATTTTTTTTTCCAATCTAGAGGATTGAGAAAGGGATGCCCCCTCTCTCCCTTCTTGTTTTTATTGGTAGCAGAAGCATTGAGTTGTGTAATCCATAATTCCAAAGAAATAAGAAAGATTGAGGGAATGAAGGTATCTAACTTGGAAGAGGTCACACGCACACTCTTTGTAGATGATGTCCTCGGTTTTAAGAAGGAAACCATCATGGAAAAATATCTTCCTATCCAGAGGAGGAAGATTAGTAATTTTCAAAGAAGTCTTACAAACTACTCAATTTATTGGGCATCTATAGAATACATTCCTAAAGGAATAATAACGAATATAAGAAATAAATGATTCTTTTTCTTGTGGAAACCCATCAAGCAATCAAAAGGAAGACCTTTGGTCAAATGGTCTTCCCTTGCACTCCCAGAAGATCTTTGTGGTTGGGAGTTAAATACCCTTCCTTGTTCTATAAATCTCTTGGAGAAAAGGAACTATGGAGACTAACACATAATCCAGACACGTTGTGGGGAAGGGTTATGACTTCGAAATATTGTCCTAAATCTACATTAGGAATGGTTCACAAATCCCATTTAAACCCATAGAAATGGATCAATAGGGTGGAAAACATTGGTTTTGGCATTTCCATTAGTTGGAAGTTGGACTACGTGGAGAATAGGAAATAGGAGAAGAGTAAGAATCGGAGAGGACCCATGGGTAGGGGAAGGAGAGGAATATAGATTGTCAAAACCTATAATCTTGCAATTGAGAGCTCATAGGATTACAGTTTTAGATGGCGCCAAGACACAATAACCTCATAACATAGAGAGAACGGGATGGAAAACATCTTAAGATCTTGGACTAGTGCGAGAAGGAGTGGAAGAATGGAATAGGCTGGTGAATAAACTTGTTGCGAGTTTTGTTCATTTAGATTAAGAAACACATGACAAGATAATATGGACCAAGAATGCTAAAGATGGTGGATTCTTAGCAAAACAAGGTTATGAGGAAGCAAGGAATGAATTGGAAGAAGGAGAAAAAAGGTGTTGGTGGAGATAAATATGGGGAATTCAGAGTCCTTTGAAAACCACTATAATCATGTGGCTAGCACTAAGTAAGTAAAATACTTCTCACTTTTTTGGTTTATGTTTTTATGTAGGGGTTGTATGGAACTCAATCTCAAAGACAATCTCCAATAATAGTACACACGCTCGAAGTGAAGCAACACTTGAACAACACACACATAAATGGTGGCAAGATGATGGGGTACATTTTAATGATGATTTCCTAGCTCTATTCCTTTTTAGCATATGGGGAGCAGGAAACATAGCAATATTCCAAAATAAATGATATCATTGTAGAGGATTTATACCGCCTTGAATGGCCGACAAGAAGACCATCAGGATACTATGGTGGAGATAGAAGGTAAGCTTTCCAACACTTCTATTTCAATAGTGATTGAACTTGGTTCTTGCCAAAGCTATGTATCACCTAAATTTGTTGATTTATGCAAACTAGACAAATTTAAACATGAGAAACCCTGGATGGTGCAATTAGCCACGAGTACGAAACAAAAGGTGTCTAAAATAGTTAGAGATAATATGGTAAACCTGAATAGTTTCCCTTATAGGATAAATATGAACATTTTACCCTTAGTATCGTATGATGTACTCATAAGGATAGACTGGTTGGTATAGAGCCATGTCATGCTTGATTGTTTACACAAGTCAATCTTGTGTACATATAGCAAAGGGAATCAGGTAAAGATATACCCCCAGAATATATAATTGCCTCAGAAGAGCCAACATACATACATTATTGGACCTCTTAAATTACAGTCGAGAAAATAAGACGAGAATTGAACACTTTGGGAATGAATTTGTCAAACGGGAATTGGAAGTTATACAAAAATGTTTTGCAATTGATCCACCAAGGAATTATTTTTTGGTTCATTAAATGGTTGGTTCCATTCCATCTCTTCATTCATTTTCTTTCCCCAAGTTCTTCTAGATAGCAGTGATCTACATAGTCATACTTGTTGTTCACACATCTAGACTTTGAGTATCCTATCAAGCAGTGTTTTTCATCTATTGTGACTCTGCTCCAAAAGAATATTCATACTCTAAAAGAATATTCATCTATGATCAACGATTCATTGATACCCCAAAATTAAAAACATCTACAGCTTGTCAAACAGTTGAATATTCATTTCCCACAAGCTTACTTCACCATGACCATCGTTTGCTTATTTATAACCTTCTTCACTCAAGAGATGTGTCCACTTTGTGAGTTTCATTTACTTTGGATAACATTCCACTGGATTGCATCTCTGACAAGTTATTTTTTATGTTGGTGTGCCACTTTTGCAATTTGTCGTAGTATTTAAAGACACACAAACTCCAATACACTTGTGGGACATTTGCACACATAATTTTCTTATTTCACAACTCTCATACTTGTGTTTATTTACAAATTATTCTTTCATGTACATAGATATGTGCGTAAATGCGACCAATGTCATGATGGTCCTTGGACCTCTTGGATTTTGAATTGTAGTCCATATTTTGATATTTTGACACCTTAGATCTATCTTGTCCATACTTCAACTTGTCCCTCTCTGATCATACATTCAACATATATTCAACTTGTCTTGAACCATATTTGATCTTCGACGTTTTACCTTTGACATCAATGACAACATGTATTCAACTCCCACAACTCAGCATTTGCTTCAGACTCCATCTCATTACAAATTTCCTTTTAAAAATCTGCTTGTTTCATTAGATACCATAAGTATTGATCTTTTTCATGAGATTTTTTATATCAATTTTTATTGATCATCTTGTATGTAGGTCCCAATATATTATATACTTTTAAAATACTAATCCTCCACATGATTCTTCACCGTTACCTTTGATAACCACCACTATTTTGCTTGCTTGAAATCCTCCATTAAGCTTAATAAGTTTCCTTTTTTCCGATTCTTTCTAAAATTTATTTATCTATATCATAAGATAAACGAAAATAGACCCTCCCAATACATATATCCATAAGTACATAAAACATCCCTCTCACCCCTTTATTGACAAGAGATATATTGTTCAACTTTAAATAAATTAAAACCCATAAAAAAATTGCATAAATTGCAAAAAATGCAATAAATCTTTTGTTCCATAAAATAATAATATGTTT
>LPNX010156299.1:0-116847 GCA_001517045.1 Pseudotsuga menziesii
GTAATCCTCGAGCAGGTCAAGATTTTTGGAGTTCCAGAAGGTGGCTAGACCTCCTGAGGCTCCCCTGGCATTGACTGCTCTGCCGTCTCCCTTTTTCCAAAATTTTTTACTAGCCTGGATGGTCTCAGGCTCCTCCATCTTCGTCTCCTGGATCAGAAGTATCTCCGGGGCGTTCATTCTTACTAAGTCTTTAATTGCTTCTTCTTTCACCTTGCTTCCCATACCTATGCAATTCCAGGAGACGAATTGCATTAAGAACCGAGGGGGGGGGGTGGCTCCTTTCGGAGCCCTTCCTTTCTTTGATGATCTGGTTTCTATCATGTCCGGGATGGTTTGCTGGACCCCTGCTGTCACGTCCCTGTATGATTTCTCCTCCCTCTTTATCCGATCTGGTTTCCTTCCTCTTGGGTTCTTTTCAGGGGAACCAACCGAGCTGCTGGTCTCCGTAGCCCCTTCGTCTGAATCCGCCCCCAGGTCTGATCCTATGGTGATGTGCTCATCGTCCGATTTTTGAGGTTCTCTTTCTGGCTGGTCGCTCTTTTCCTTAGCTGGAGCTTTTGGGGGAGACGTGGGTTGAGAGGCTATCTCAATGGTCTCTTTCGCCGATTCTTTTGAAGTAGCTGTGCCTTCTTTCAGAGGTTCCTTCAGAGGATTTGGATTCACCTGGGGTTGATCTTTCGTCTGAACAACTCTGGGATCTTTGGTTTTTGGAACTATTTTGCTCTTCTTAACCCTTTGCCAGCCTTCAGCTTCTTCCTTCTCTAGGGTTTGGATCTTCGGACAATTTCTTTGGAAGTGCCCATGTTCTTGGCAGGCTCTGCATTTGAATGGGAGATGTTCGTAGTCCACTTTCTGGAAATGAGTCCATGTGCCCACCGTTAGTTTCGCCGCTTCCGGGAGCCCTGCCTCAAGATCCACTTCGACGCATATTCTTGCACAGTTGTAGTTGTTCTTGTTGTCTGCCTTATCGACAAACTTCCCTATTCCATTCCCTATAACTTGCAGGGTTTCATAGTTCCAACAGTGGACCGGCAAGTTGGGGAGCCTGACCCATACCGGCACCTCCTTGGGCAGATCTACCGTAGGATCAAAATCCGGGGTCCATCGGTTCAGGTACAGCCCCTGGGATCCCATGAAGTATGGGCCGTTTCTGAAGATGAGGTCCTTATCCTCCTTGTTGATAAATTTGAACAGGAAGTAGCTGCTGCTCAGGGGATAGCAGGTGACTCCATGCTTGAGGTGCGGCTTCCAGTTCCTTTGGATCCAGTCGTCTGTTGTTTTTGCCGAGGGCCATAGCCCCATGAACTGGCCTACCAGCCCTCTTTCTGACAGAGCCAGGGCAATCTTGACCGAGGTCGTCTCTGGCAAGGTGATTTCAGGTATTTCCTCGAGCTTCTTGATGAATTTCGGAACAGAGGAAGGGATTTTTCTCTTGCCCCCGTTGGCAACCAGTCTTCTGAACCCAGAAATCTCATCTGAAGGGGGGGGAAGGGGGTCCCCGCCCTCTGGGGCGGCCATAGCAGCAGCCTGAAGCCCTCGCTCTCCTCACGCGCGCGCCCAGAAGGAAGCCAGTGCACCGGTTCATTGATTTCTAGTATATTCGATCTTCTTATTTTTCAATTTTTATTCATCAGCATTCATGTCATTTTTCCTATCATTTGTTTATTTTGTGCAAATAAATTTTTCCATCTGCAATTTGCACGTACAGGGAACCATTTGAAAACAAAGAATGTCTTCTCGCTTCCATTCCACAGAATTTGCAATGCTTGATATCTTTCCATATTGCTTAGTTTGTCACAAACAAAACACACTCTACAGATACAAGCATTGCTTGGAGTGTGTTCTTGAGACAGAGGATGGCACAATGGACTGTACAATGAAATTGCTGCACCTGCAATAACTTTCAAAGGAATTAGACAAGAAAGATCTTGTCAACAGTTTTCCACTTGTGAAAACTTTGCCTGTGAGATATTTTTACACTAATTGCATACAACATTGTCACAGAAATCTATATTGTCTAGTGATTAGCCTCAAATCACTTTCTTTTTTTCAAATTTTGCTCTAGCAAACAAATTTTTGGCACTCCTTGCACATTGCTCATCTTGCAAAGTGACACTATGTAAATTTTGTTCATTCTGATATTCATGGTTACAATTACATTAGAATCTATTTTTTGAACTGACAGACCCATTTGGATATGCCACATTTTCAGTTTATGTTTTAGTATTGTATATACAACTATGTTTATATCGCTTTCAGGATTTATATACTCTATTACTCATCATATGCTCTACATTGTGCAATCAACTGTACTATATTGGTGTGCCTTGTCAATACAACTTTGTCAAATCTATGCAGTTGTTTATGTTATAAATAAATGTTATTGGACTAAGAGTGATGCCACTTACACATGGAATTGATGCTCTTTGCAAAGTCATTCCTTGCAATCTATCTCTATTTGAAAAGATGTTCACCTTTTTGTGCAACATGTGTCCAATTTCATTCTTTCCTTTTTTTAAAGATGCATATTCAATTTCAGAACATGTCTTTCATTGCAATTATGTTCATGTCTTTTACACATGAAATTATTTCTCCTTGCAAAAATTTTGCTTGCAACACGTGTCTCTGTTTCCAAAGATGTTATTATGGATTTTCTTTTTCTTTTTTCTAAATTAGATTAGGAAATAAAATTGGTTCTCTTTGCAAAGTCTTACTTGTCTCTATTTCAAAATATGTTCTACTTGTACCATGGCTCCATACATTTAGGAAACTCTTGTTTAAAAATCAAATCAAGACATGAAATTAGTTCTCTTTGCAAATTCTTGATCTGTCTTTGTTTCAAAACATGTCCTGCTTGTTTCTCTAATATTTCATCCTTTCCTATGCATGTTCGATTTCAAAACATGTTCTTAGTTCTACTAAGGTTGATGCCATTTACATGTTTTTAATATTGAAATGCAATTCATATTTGTTTTGGTCTACTATTCCCTCTAAATGTCCCAATAAATTGCTATAATAATTTTTTTTAGCACAACTATTTTCTTTTGCATTGCTCCTTGGCTCATGTCACGGACTACCTATCTCCTTGGTTCGGCTGCACACTGACTACCTGCAAGTTTGTAATATCTTCATATATTTGGCATTTGCAATTTACAACTTCATTTGCAAAGTTGAAATCGATTTTTGGAAACTGCACTTTGATTATCCTTGCATTCATGGTTTACCCAATTTCAACTAATTGCAGTTGGCCTCTTTAAAAATTTACGGATCTGGAGAAACACTAAATGCAAATATGCACATAGAGCAACATCCCTTCAAATGAAGACATAAAGGTTAAGGAAGGAAATAGACACATTGCAAATGCCAATGACAATTCATGCAATACTTCAGTTTCCATTTTCTACATTTGCAAATTCTATATTGATGCATGTGACTCTTGTTTTTATCATAATTAAATAGTATCATATGAAAACTTTGCTTGCAACATGTGTCTCTGTTTCCAAATATGTCAAGCTCGTAGTGAATTTCCAACACAAATTGAATCTTCAGCTTCATTAGTCTTACTTAGGCAATGCCATCCAAATCATTAGCACCATAGTCATGACAGGGGAACTCAAGGGTGAGGATATATCTTGTTGCTCAGTGTACTTGTTTCATTGCATCCTCTCAAAGATTCCAATGAGACATAATTAGATCAATCGAGTTGCTTCTTCTTTAGGTATTTGTGGTGCTAGGATTTCGAATTAAATAGCCAGCATCAATCTTTGGATGGGTGTGGCAGGGGCTCAAACACTCAAGCCAAGCTTCTCGCATTATGGGAAGTTTTTTGGTTTTCAAGGTATATTGGCATTGAACATTTATAAGTGGCAAGATTGTGGACTAGGTTACAGAAAAATCAAGGTTACAAGTTATGAAGTTGGATCAGTGGTACAACAAAATTATGGTTTTAAAAAAATAATTTAATTTCATCTCTTTTACTCATGTCTTTGGGGAACTCAATATGATAGCTGACAGATTTTCAAAAAAGGGGAGTATCTTAGTTAAGAGCAGTCTCTGTGTTTCCCTTCCCATATAATGTAGGATGAGTCGTAAAAGTAAGTAGAGCTTAGTTGATATGACACAAAATAGTATCATGGAGTTAGAAGGGAATTATAAGCAGTCTCACTCTTATTACATTACCTTTAAGGATGGAATACATAGTAAGCCTGTAGGCACAGGCTAGTGCTCCTCACCTAAGGGGATTCAAACTGGGCACCTGCTGGCATGGGACTAGCCAAATGCCCAATAACATACATTGGTGACCACTTAGAACTGGATGGGTTAACCTCTTGGGCTATGTATACTTTGTAACTAACAAGTATTTAGCTTATTATTTTATAGAAAATGGAAAGAACTCCATGGTATTCTTCTATTATTGATTCTAGAGATGTAAAATCTTCTTGCTGTCCTGAATCAGGGAAGGCATAGTTTCACTGCAAATTATGTTCCAAAATATTAAATCTCTTATTTATGATACATTTGATAAAGTAACATGGAGCTCATATTAGATTTTTCTATTTTCATTGAGTGATTGATTTATTGCCATTACTTTGGTGAATATCCTTTCTCAAAGATTGGGTCCAATTTCATAATTTTTGATGCATTAAATCTACAATTTGACCACCTTATAATAAATTGGATCACCATTGACATATTAGCGTCTGTTGGATGGGTGCATGATTGGAAGGTGTGCAAATATGTTTATGTTGACTTCAATCTAAATTCTAGAAATGATAAAAAAATATATATATTACATAATAGCCACTATGATGTTTTGGCCATTGTGTTACAATCATCAAAACCCCGTTTTGACAATATAATATCTTGATCCATGCAATCAATGTACATACCCCATAGGTACATATATTGCTATATAAAGGAGGAAAAACCTACTTCAATAGAAAAAAACCTAACGTTTGTAACCATTAATGCCTAACCAATACTAAAATTTAGACCAAATTTAGACTCGTCACTTTGTAATAGATTTTGGGTTTCTCATTTCATGTTGTCTTACATAAAATCTACAACTAGAACAAATGATTAGTTTTGTCATATAACATCACAAGGAAAGTAATAAAATACAAGGGGCATTATGTTGGTTTAGAAAAACCGAAGTTCAATACTTTACTTGTGTCAAATAATGTTTAACTATAGTAATGCGCTCATTGTGAACAACGTTCTTTCACAATTTGAATGAGATATGACATCTTAGACCATATTGTGTTAAATAAAAACAACTATATTCTTATTTCGAATTATGGTGCATTAAAGCTGATGTGTGATAAGCTGAAAGGCTTATGTTTATATTTGTCCAACTAAATTTTCCTTTCGGAAGTGGCTTCTAGGCAAGGTTTTATAATAGAAAGGCATATGGATAGAATGTGGTAGATATGGATGTCATGATTTGTGACCTTACTGGGATTTTTGCAAGAGAACCATTCACTGTTCATATGGAACAATCGTTAGTAAGATGAGAAACCCCTCAACTTCATCTACCTCCTTGTGGCCTTATCAACTGTGGAAACCGATATGATGCTTTTCCCAGTTGACATCTTACTAATTTTTAGATTATAAATAATGCACATAATATAAATTGTCTTTGTTGGTGTTCATTGTTAAAATATTCATGATATCATATATTATGCACATTGTAGGCATCTTATTTTAGTAACCATTCATGAGTTCTTCTCTTACCATCCCATTGCTGAACAAAATCACATCATCAATGAATAACAACATTTATGTAGCAACACATACATCCTCAATTGGATTCTACAACTATTTCTTATACAAATCCCTTATTCTTTGTCCATATCAAGTTTAGGTTATTAGGTATGCATCAATACTTTATGTTGTTTTTTAAGACTCTTTTGCAGACCACTTTAATAGATTGCGTATTGTTTAGGATATTTTGTTGCCTAAGCACAGTAGAATTTTGTGCTTATTAGTGTGTTTGGAAAAATAAATTGGATTTTAAGCATGATTGTCTTTGGATCTTATTGTTTTTTATTAGAATTACAAATGATGAAATCTATGTGTTATATTACTTCTCTTCCCGATTGTTAAAGGGTGTTAGCTCACTAGAAGAGCGTCTGCTTTACAAGCAGGAGGTTGGTGGTTCGATTCCTCCATGCCCTAATGATATTGCAATGTATTTCCAAACGTAAAAAATGCAGTAGTGCAAGATGGATGCAATATTAGATGCAACACTAAATGCAAAACATGATGTAAATTTAGACGTCACACCAAACACAAAAGTGGATACAAAAGTCGACCTTATGTCAGACGCAAATGTCGACACAAAAATGGATGTCACACTAAAAGCAAAATTGGATGCAAAAAGAAACTCAATACTAGACACAATTAATGACTCAAAACTAGATGCAATACTAGGTCCAAAACTAGACGCAACAGCAGATGAAAAAGTGGACTCCTAACTAGACATAAAATTGGACATTAAATTGAGTACAAAATATGGTGTATCGATGGACATAAAACCAGGTGTAACACTGGGTGCAAAATTGGAAGCAACGCTTGGCGCAAACAAAAACTTAAAACGAGACACAATATTGGATGCAAAATGGGACAAAATAGTGGATGTAAAACTAGACGTAATATTGAATGCAAGATGGGATGCAACATTGGACAAAAAACTAGATGCAATATTAGATACAAACATGGGCGCAAAACTAGGCGCAACACTGGGTGCAACATTGGGCTCACACATAGATGTAAAAAAAGACATTAACCAAGATGCAATACTAGGTGCAAACCTAGATGCAAAATACGACGTAAAACGAGATGAAACATTAGGCACAAACATGGATACGAAAAAAGATGTAAAACAAGATACAAAATTAGATGCAAATGGGGATGCAACATTATAAGTAAAATTGGATGCAAAACTGGACGCAATATTGGGCCGAAAATTGGATGCAAACCTAGATGCAACGTTAGATACAAAATTGAAACCATAATTTTATGCAAAACAAGGTGCAAAATTGGGTGCAAGACTCGATGAAAAACTAGGAGCAAAATAAGATGCAACATTGGATGCAAAACTGAGTGTGAAATTGGGTGCAAACAAGGATGTAACAAAGGACGCAAAAAATGATGCAATAGAAGTTGCAAAATTGGGCGCAAATAAAGGCGTAACAAAAGACGTAAAAAATTGGGCACAAAAATGGACGCAAAAATGGATGTTAAAATGGACGTAAAAAAAGAGGCAAAAGATGGCATTTTACGAAAATGTATAATAGCGCCAGGTTTACCGCCGGATTGTTCACCACAATTGGAAAAAAATTACACTAAAATCCGGCGTTAAATTCGACGCTAAATCTAGTTTTTGTTGTAGTGTTAGTAGATGCAGTACGATGTTAATGTAAGTAAGAAAGTTGATAACTTGTTAGTGAACAACTGGTTTTTACATACCAGTAACAGGTTGATAACTTCCATAACTAGTAAGTTTAAAATAAAATCGAAACTTATATTCTATTGAGAATCTTTACTATCAGTATCGATAGAAGCTCTTCCATGAATAAAAACAAATAGTACAAATAAGTATAACATTTGCAAGTTAAGCATGTTAAAATAGAAATGAATATACGACAAAGATTACAAGCTTAGAGTTCTCAGTAAGTATCTTTGGTGTCGCTAAGCTTGATAAAGAAAGAACCCGTTTATTTGAACTCTGCTTACAAGAAAAACTAGAAAAGATAAACTACTTTACTTCGTTGAAGTTGCTTGAATAATTATAAGCTTATTTTACTAGCATATTATTTTGCAAACATAAACACTTCTTGATACTTTATGAATCTAAAACGTCTACTTGATCGATCGTACCTGTGAACCTGTAAGAACCAACAATCTGTTTGCATTAGCATAAATGCTAAGTAAGCCCAGGATTCAAAGTTAGATTCCACCTACTTGCCATAAAGTAGACTCATTAGTAAATTGAAAGAAAACAATATGCAAGTAAATCATATTTTACGTTACAAAAAAGAAGCTGCTTTAGTTTACTTAATTTGAAAATGTATAATACTAATCGTTGGACTGTTTCATTTTTCGCTAACCATTAGTTGTTAGTAAACCACATATTCAACATTTTATGTTATCTTAAAATTTTAAATTTTTGTGAAAATTTGGGGTTTTGACATGTGGTATCAGAGCACAAGGTTCAAACACTAGGCCTTGATGAAGCCCAACTAGCTTTTATGCAATAGTGATTTTGAATTATTTTGCTGATGTATTTTCTTTTAAATGTTATTCAACAGAGAATTGTTTCTGAAGTTTAACAATAGGTATGGAAAGGCTGGAGGAATATGCGGAAGAGGAATCTCCATTTACTGAACCAAAAAACTTACCAAGAGACCCTATACAAGAATATCTAACCACTAATTACGCAGAACTATTACAAACAGTAAAATATTTAAAATTTGAAATGGAATCTGTTAAACGAGAGAATGAAAGGATTCTGAGGGCTCAGGAGGAGCTGAATCAGATCCTAACAGAAAGATTTCAAACTGAGGGAAGGGGAAAATGAGTTGATTTAGAAGATAGAAGTCATCAACATAAATATAAAAAGATTAAACAAACTAAAAATGAAAGCAGCTCATCCTCAGAGGTGTTTGGTGATTAACATAATTTTCATTCCACTCGTGATAGTAGTGATGACAACCATTATACTAAAAAGAGAAAATATAAACCCTATGAGGAAATTTCTGAGGAATTTAAAAAGATTAAACCACCAACATTCAATGAAGAGACTGAGAAGGGGGAGAAAGCAGAATCCTAGTTAGCTGGGATGAAGAAGTACTTCCAGATTTATAACTATTCTAACCAATTAAAGGCTAGAATGGCTATCTACAATCTCTCAGGAAAGGCTGATATTTGGTGGCAATAATTGAAGAGAGTGAAGGGAATAAAAGAGAAGAACGTAAATTGGAGTACCTTCAAGATGTACTTTAAAAATCAATTTATGTCTGAGCAGTACTATGAGGAGAGAGAAAAATAATTCTATGAGCTTAAATTAGGATCAATGACTATGAAAGATATAAACAACAAGTTTTTAAGTCTGATTAGGTATGTGCCATACCTTATAGATGAAAAACAAAAGGTACAACGATTCCTCAGCTGTCTACCTTATCATATTAAGGACAGGATTGAGTATGACAATCCAAAGACTTTGGAAGAAGCTATGAGGAAAGTCAACTTCTGTTATGAACAAAATCGGAAGAAGCAAAGCATGGCCAACTAGAAGGCCAAGAAGAATAATAACCATTATGATCAAAAGAAGAAAGAATTTGTGGCCAACAGAAATTCTAAAAACAATAAGGCCAGAAATTTTCCTAACAAGAATTTCCAAGGGAATAAGAATAATTCACCAAGCAATCAAAATAATTCCAAGGGTAAAGAAATTGCTAATAACCATGGTAATTACACCAAGAACTTTGAATGCAAAGAACCTATAAAGTGTTGGGAGTGTAATGGCCCACATTATGCCTCAGTCTATCCTAATCGGAAAAGGACTGTCAGTAATATTCATACCATACAGGAGGAGATGACTGTTGGAGAATTAGTGAGGACTATTCCCAGAATCAATGCAGCCTTGGAGAATCAACAAGAAGAATATCAAACTTCCATGGTGGAAGTAGAAGGTATGATAAACCAAACCCATATAACTATTTTAATTGATCTTGGAGCTAGTCTCAGTTATATTTCACGTAAAATGGTAGAAAAATGTAAGTTTTCTGTTGAAAAATTTGAAAATTCTTGGTTGGTTCAGTTAGCCACTAGTGCTAAAAGGAAGGTAACTTGTTTTGTAAAAGAATGTGCAGTAGTTATGGATCAATTTGAAACTCTTGTAAAGCTTAATGTATTACCTCTTGGTTCTTATGATTTACTCATTGATATGGATTGGTTAGAACAACATAGGGTAATTTTAAATTGTTATGATAAAACCTTTACGTGTGTAAACAATGATGGAAAACCAATAAGTGTAAAGGGGATCCCTAGAAAAACAACCATAAGGCAGATTTCTGCTCTGCAGCTTAAGAGGGCTGTTAGGAAGGGTTGTAAAGATTATGCAGTAACAATAACTAATGAGGAAAATCTAAATAAGATAGACAAATTAAAATTGAAAGATATACCAGTTTTAAGAGAGTATGTTGATGTATTTTGGAAAGAAATTCTGGGATTACCTCCGAAAAGGGAACTAGACTTTACCATTGAGCTGGTACCTGGTGCAGTACCCAGCTCAAAGGCCCCTTATCGAATGAACATACTTGAACTTAATGAATTAAAGTCACAATTAAAAGAACTTATTGATAAAAAGTATATTCGACCTAGTGTGTCTCCCTGGGGGGCACCTATCATCTTCGTTAAGCAAAAGGACGAAACCATGCGACTTTGCATAGACTACCGTCAGTTGAATAAGATGACTATTAAAAATAGATACCCGTTGCCTCACATAGATGATCTATTTGATCAACTACATGGAGCCACAGTGTTTTCAAAAATTGATTTAAGGTTTGGATATCATCAAGTTAGGATTAAATATGAAGACATCTTTAAAACAACCTTTAGAACTCGATATGGCCATTACGAGTTTGTCGTCATGCCATTTGGGCTTACTAATGCCCCAGCTGTTTTTATGTGTTTAATGAACAATGTTATGCATAAGTATCTAGATAATTTTGTGGTCGTTTTTATTGATGATATATTAATCTATTCAAAAACTGAAGAAGAACATAAAGAACATTTAAAAATTGTTTTGCAAGAGCTACGAGATCATCAACTCTTTGCAAAGTTTAGTAAATGCAATTTCTTCAAAGATAAGATTCAGTATTTAGGACATGTGGCGACTAACGAAGGGATTTCGGTAGATCCTGAAAAGATAAAGGTGATCGAAGATTGGCCGGTTCCTAAGGATGTAACTGATGTTCGATCCTTCATGGGAATTACCAGTTATTATCGGAGGTTCATTGAAGGTTTTTCAAGAATCGTGAATCTGATAACTTCTTTGCAGAAGAAAGGAAAGAAATTTGATTGGAATCAGAAATGTGAGGAAAGCTTTAAAAAGTTAAAAAATTTATTAACATGCGCACCTATTTTAAGAATAGTTGATCCAAATAAAGAATTTGTGGTGTGCACTGACGCCTGTAATGATGGTTTAGGTGGTGTTTTGACTCAAGAAGGGCATGTTATTGCCTATGAGTCTAGGAAATTAAAAATTCATGAAAATAATTATGCAACTTATGATCTAGAATTAGCTGCTATTATACATGCTCTAAAGATGTGGCATCATCACCTAACTGCCAGAAAATTTATTTTAATGACTGATAATAAAGGACTAAAGTATCTGTTAGATCAACCTAATCTAAATGCCAGACAAGCTAGGTGGCTAGCTTTCCTAAGTGAGTATGACTTCGAAATTTAGCACATTAAAGGTAAAGAAAATAAAGTTGCTGGTGCATTAAGTAAGAATGCAAGGCTGAACTTCACAACAGTTATCAACACTTATACAATAGATCTAGATGGACAGCTTAAAGCAGGGATAGAACAAGATGAAATTTACCAAAACTTACAATCTTAAACAAAAGAAAATCCAACAGAAAGCTTAAGTAAAGGGTATAGTTTGAATGCAAAAGAATTTTTACTGTATAAATATAGAATGTATGTACCTAATGTACCTAAAGTTAAGTTATTAATTTTGGATGAAATCCATAAAACTCCATACTCAGGTCATCCAGGCTATCAAAAGACTATAACTATGTTAAGAAAATATTTTTTTTGGCCAGACATGAAGACTGAATTGGTAGAGTATATTACTAGGTGTTTTGAATGTCAGCAGGTGAAAACTGAACATCAACACCCAACTGGATTACTTCAGCCATTGCCCATTCCTAGCTGGAAATGGGAGATAATTAGTCTCGATTTTGTTACTGGACTGCCTAAAAACCAGAATTTAAATGATTCTCTCATGGTAGTGGTCGATAAGTTAAGCAAAGAAACCCACTTTATACCTGTTAAAACTACGTTTAAAGCTGCAAACATAGCTGATATATTTCTAAAAGAAATTTTTTGACTGCATGGAATACCGAAAGTTATAATCTCAGATAGAGATTCTAAATTTACAGGTAACTTTTGGAAATCTCTGTTTAAAGGATTGAACACTACATTAAATTTTAGTACTTCGTTCCATCCTCAAACAGATGGACAGACTGAAAGAGTAAACCAAGTACTGGAAGATTTATTAAGAATGTATGTGAAAGACTAGCCAGGTAAATGGGAGGATTATTTGCATATGGTAGAATTTGCTTATAATAATAATTATCAGGCATCAGCCAGATTTAGTCATTTCGAAATCTTGTATGGAAGGAAATGTAATACTCCTATCTCTTGGATTAATCCGGTGGATAGATTATTATTAGGTCCTGAACTATTAAATGAAATGGAAGAAATTGTAAAGCAGGTACAAGGTAATCTGAAAGTTGCGCAGGATCGACAGGAAATTCAAGCATACCTTAAAAGAAATCCAAAGGAGTTTCAGGTAGGTGAACATGTGTTCATCAAGGTGAGGCCAAAAAAGAGCTCTCTGAGATTGGGAAGTTGTGCAAAACTAGCACTTCGTTACTGCGGTCCATTTGAAATACTATCCAGGATTGGACAAGTAGCTTATCAGTTAGCATTACCACCAAATTTAGGAGTACATAATGTTTTTCACATTTCGGTATTAAAGAAATATGTTCATGATGCTATTCATGTTGTTAATTGGAATGATGTATAGGTGGAACCAGAAGGATATTTTTTGGTGGAACCAGACTTTATCCTTGGGTGGAGGGAGATCACACTTCGAAACTGCACCATTGGTAAGGTGAAGGTGCAATGGAAGCACCTTAGTCCAGAGGAAGTCACCTGGGAATTGGAAAGTAATATGTGAGATGCATATCCAATTCTATTCCAGGGGAATTCTGAGGACGAAGAATAAATAACATCGAGGACAATGTTATACTTTAAGGGGGTGTGTATGTCACATGCCCCAATTTTGCAAAAACAATGCTATATTATTTGATTTTATTTGAGGACAATATGTTAAATTTATGCTAAGTTGTAATTGATGACTCAGCAGAGTCAAGTATATTTAATGTAATTGTGAATATTTTAATTATAAATAAATAAAGGAAGAGACAATAGCTTAGAAGAGTTGTTAAAAGAGTGTTTACTGGTCAAATTGGTGGAGGAGACTGGGTGGAGAGCAATCTGACATGTGGCAGCATCCTCAAACCACTTCCAACTGTTGAAGGTGGCAACCTACCTATATTTGGGGTCATGATTCCCCAAGAAAGTGGAATCAGGGCAGGTGGCTCAATTAATGAATACTGACCCAAAAGACCTAGGCAATCTTTATAAAAATTCCCATTGAAGAGAGCTGAGGCTGCTCATTTTGGGGAAGTGATCATTCAAGTTGAATGAATGTACTTTAGATAAATTCAATGGAAGGGAGATTGGAAACTGTTTGAGGGGATAACTGCTGAGTGATCTAGTGCATCTTTTAAGCTGAAATATCTTACTGCTGAGTGCAGGGTGTTTTACTGAGTTATTGGACCAGTCTACTGTTTGCATGCTCCACCAGTTCTCAACCAAGAAGACCAAGAACATGCTCGGGGGTCCTGAGAAAGCGTTGTTTGAGTGCTCTCCAGGAGTTTGGTAGGGAGGAACAACCTCATAACACTGTTGTCATCTATCCTAATCAGGTTCTACATTATTTTGTTTTAATGTGTTAGAATGGAAAATAATTTCTAGTCTGTGTTTTTCCACACCTGGAAGGACCAGGCCATACTCTAGCACAGATAGAGTATTTACAGTAGATGAAAGAAAATGTTAAGAGACTGAATAGAATAGATATGGTTCTGCATTTCGTAGTTAGCAGAGTAATTTATTTAAGTATGTAGGTTATTATTAAAAAGAATAATGATCTGGTTATCTATGTTTATTGTTTTAACAAGCTTATTTATGTAAATATATTGGAAAAGAAATAGCAGTAATCTAGTACAGGTAGAAGGATTAAGATGATAAGAAAATATCTTAGTAGATAAGATTTTGTATTTACAGACAGTAGATTAATTTTTATTCAAGTTGAAATATTATGGAGGTTAAACTGTGTTATGCTAGGTTATATTTCTCTGTATTCACTTAGTAACTGAATGAAACGCGGTAGAAAAATCACAGTCGAGTTACAATGTTTACATTCAGTTCACTAAAAAAATAAACCACTAATCATATCGTTTATTTTCTAATAATATCAATTAATTTAAGACTAATAATTACTATAAACTAAATAGGGCTATATTAAAAGTACTTGAATTATAGAGATCAAACTAAGTTACAGAATCTATGTTTATCTTTTCAAAGAACTCTGAGTAAATTCTATCTGTCAGTTTAGTAAATAAAAACAATGAGAATATGATTAATAACTAATATAAAAATAAATATCTATCTATGTAAAAACTGTTTTATAATTATCAGACAGGCTTATACCTGTAAAGGTAAACTTCAGGGTCGAAACCCTAAACCAAATTTATTTAATCTTTACAAATAAAAACATTTAAGTTACAATCCATTTCTTTGGATTATTATATGAATAAGCAATTAAACTACTATAGACTGTTTACAGTCCTTTTAAAAGACAAATGTATTGTTACAAGTTAAATTATCACAATACACCTGTAATAATAATAACTAACCAAATTAACAAATAGGAGAATCCTATTATTAATCAATTGAATAATTTATTTAGACAAGGGTTTCATTCCATGAATACCCTAGTTTGTATATTCCGAACATGTAGGTTAATATTATAAAATACACAATATGACTGCGTTATAGTCTTAAATATTAACAATAATCTATTTCCAAAATATATTAGACAGTAATATTCTTCATCAATAGTCGGTTAGGGAAAACCCTAACATACACAGAGTCACAATATACAGTACCACTGCAAAACGAGACTGAGCTCGAAGAAAAACTTTCTTAAAAAGCAATGTATTGCATTGACAGGTCATAAGGATGGAAATTTAAACTAATTACAACACCCAGCTCAAGGTCGAGACTACCCAATGACATAACGAGGGTTTGCAAATAGAATAGAACCCACAACTTTTAAAAAAGAAAACCATGTAACTAAGGGAGAATCTGGACAAACTCCCAAGCTTGGGGTTTCACCATCGACAACCCTGTAACAAGCAGGGTAAGAACCCATTCGTTGAACCCAAGGCTTACTAAATTGGAGCCATGAGTCCTTGAAGACAGCCAACATTATCTTCATCATGGGTTGCAAGAGTAGTCACAAGTTCTTGTAATGAGAGCACAATACTGTGAAGTTAGTTACAAAACTCATTCACTATTGTAAACCCTACTATAAAAATAACTTTACTGTGAGTCTTCCATTCTGGAAAGAAAACCAAATATTTACCTTAAATAAGAGTATCGAACAACCTAGCGAAGAGACTGTCACCTGTTGCAATTTGCACATACAAAATCTCCAAAACCCTACGTCGTCGATGGAGCACAACCAGTAGCAATGAAGCTTAGCTTCTCACAACAGTTACAGGCCACGAGGAAGGCAAGAAGGAGCTAAGGATTGGCCGCAAGCCAAGTGCAAACAAAACTAGTAAATTCTCACATAATAACACCCACAGCTAAGAAGGTCGGCCACAAGACTGAACTCAGGAGACTACAGCAACGTTAAACCCAAGTTTTGGAGCAAGCTATTACAGGAAGAACCCTCACGGCCGCCATGAAACCTTGCAGAGTAGCCCGAAGTCCAGCGTGAACTTCAGAGGGAGAATGACAAGTGATTAGGGTTGCAAGAGTTTCATATTGCCAATACATGGACAGGAGGTGACCACGTGCCCTCAAATATTTCCAACCATGCAAGGGTCGATTCCAAAGTCCACCTGCAGTGCAATCATCCCAATTATTAAAACAATGATTTTTCATCAAACTTTGCATGAACTATAATGTATGCGTATATATCACATCGATATTTGTATATAATCCTTATCATAATGTTTGATAGCTTCGTTTGGGTGTTTGGTTAAACAATATTTTCTTAAACGTTGACCCTAGTGAAAGGTGGTAACCACTTAATCTTTTAGATAATTCCAAAACTGATCATGCTTAGAACCCTTCTATCTATAAGTAGCTTTATATACTTGCAAAACAATGTTAAGTATGCATGTATTATAATCTAAACTTATCACTTATAAACAATAAGCTTGGGTGGATATAATTTATGGAGTTGAATAACATAGTAAAAGTTTATAAACATGACTTTACAAAGATCAACTTTGGTTTAAATTTTCATAGACTCTAGTTGTTTCTCGAACGGTCAATACTAGTAAAATACCGTAATTGTTTATATTGGACAAGATAGTTTGTGATTGGTCAAGATAACCTGTACTTAGCATATGGTAGAGTTTTGATCATAGTAGAATGATCTACCATAATAGCTACTATAGACATCAACTTAAATAAGAAAAACATTATGGTAATAATAGAATTACAATGGAATAACCATGCTCAAGTCTATAATCATTGGAACGACACTGATTGACTTAGATTTAGGAAGTAAGGGAAAACAATATTCCATCTGAAACAATGCAGTTAGTTTTACAATATTCAAGTTTATAATATCAAGGAGTTTTACAGGCAGTAAGTTTCCCAATAGAATGTAAATAACGATCAGTTTGGTATTTTAGTAAATAATACGATAATGTATGTGGTTACATTAGTACATGCAGTGTGACTTTAGTGTAAGTAAGAAAGTTGATAACTTGTTAGTGAACAACTGGTTTTTACATTCCAGTAACAGGTTGATAACTTCTATAACTAGTAAGTTAAAAATAAAATCAAAACTTATATTCTATTGAGAATCTTTAGTATCAGTATCGATAGAAGCTCTTCCATGAATAAAAACAAATAGTACAAATAAGTATAACATTTGCAAGTTAAGCATGTTAAAATAGAAATGAATATACGACAAAGATTACAAGCTTAGAGTTCTCAGTAAGTATCTTTGGTGTCGCTAAGCTTGATAAAGAAAGAACCCGTTTATCTGAACTCTGCTTTCAAGAAAAACTAGAAGAGATAAACTACTTTACCTCGTTTAAGTTGCTTGAAAAATTATCAGCTTATTTTACTAGCATATTATTTTGCAAATAGAAACACTTCTTGATACTTTATGAATTTAAAACGTTTACTTGATCGATCGTACGTGTGAACCTGTAAGAACCAACAATCTGTCTGCATTAGCATAAATACTAAGTAAGCCCAGGATTCAAAGTGAGATTCCACCTACTTGCCATAAAGTAGACTCATTAGTAAACTGAAAGAAAACAGTATGCAAGTAAATCATATTTTACGTTACGAAAAAAAAGCTACTTTAGTTTACTTAATTTGAAAATGTATAATACTAATCGTTGGACTGTTTCATTTTCTGCTAACCATTGGCTGTTAGTAAACCGCATATTCAACATTTTATGTTATCTTAAAATTTTAAATTTTTGTGAAAATTTGGAGTTTTGACATGTGGTATCAGAGCACAAGGTTCAAACACTAGGCCTTGATGAAGCCCAACTAGCTTTTATGAAACAGTGATTTTGAATTATTTTGCTGATGTATTTTCTTTTAAATGTTATTCAACAGAGAATTGTTTCTGAAGTTTAACAATCAGTATGGAAAGGCTGGAGGAATATGTAGAAGAGGATTCTCCATTTACTAAACCATAAAACTTACCAAGAGACCCTATACAAGAAGATATAACCACTAATTCCTCAGAACTGTTACAAACAGTAAAAGACTTAAAATCTGAAATGGAATCTGTTAAACAAGAGAATGGAAGGATTCTGAGAGCTCAGGAGGAGTTGAATAAGATCATAACAGAAAAATTTCAAACTGAGGGAAGGGGAAAAAGAGCTGATTCAGAAGATACAAGTCATCAACATAAATATAAAAAGATTAAACATACTAAAAATGAAAGCAGCTCATGCTCAGAGGTGTTTGGTGATCAACGTAATTTTCATTCCACTAGTGATAGTAGTGATGACAACCATTATACTAAAAAGAGAAAATATAAACCCTATGAGGAAATTTATGGGGAATTTAAAAAGATTAAACCACCAACATTCAATGGAGAGACTGAGAAGGGGGAGGAAGCAGAATCCTGGTTATCTGGGATGAATAATTACTTCGAGATTTATAACTATTCTAACCAATTAAAGGCTAGAATGGCTATCTACAATCTCTCAGGAAAGGCTGATATTTTGTGGCAATACTTGAAGAGAGTGAAGGGAATAAAAGAGAAGAACGTAAATTGGAGTACCTTCAAGAGGTACTTTAAAAAGAAATTTTTGTCTAAGCAGTACTATGAGGAGAAAACAAAAGAATTCGATGAGCTTAAATTAGGATCAATGACTATGAAATATATAAACAACAAGTTTTTAAGTCTGCTTAGGTATGTGCCATACCTTGTAGATGAAAAACCAAAGGTACAGCGATTCCTCAGCTGTCTACCTTATCATATTAATGACAGGATTGAGTATGACAATCCAAAGACTTTGGAAGAAGCTATGACGAAAGTCAACTTCTGTTATGAACAAAATCGGAAGAAGCAAAGCATGGCCAACTAGAAGGCCAAGAAGAATAATAACCATTATGATCAAAAGAAGAAAGAATTTGTGGCCAACAGAAATTCTAAAAACAATAAGGCCAGAAATTTTCCTGACAAGAATTTCCAAGGGAATAAGAATAATTCACCAAGCAATCAAAATAATTCCAAGGGTAAAGAAATTGCTAATAACCATGGTAATTACACCAAGAACTTTGAACACAAAGAACCTATAAAGTGTTGGGAGTGTAATGGCCCACATTATGCCTCGGTCTGTCCTAATCGGAAAAAGACTGTCAGTAATATTCATACTGTTGATGTGTTTGTAACTTCAGAATGTATTCATATATGTATCTTATGTATTGTAACCCGATGTTTATTCCAGGATGTATCTATTATGTATTTGAGTCATGTTGTCATGCCCCAATGTTCCGATTGGGAGGATCAATAATGTAAACAAGTCATGTCAAGTCATAGTGGGTAACCCTCCGATTGTGTAAGGGTTAAAGTCCCTGCAGTTCCGGGGCACTAGGGTTATTAGACTCTCCAAGTAGAGGTCGGCCCTAGTAGGGTATTAGTCATGTCAAGATTAGTATAAATAGAGAGCTGGGATCTCTATATAGTACACATCACTCACACATTCAAGTGTAGTGCATAGTTGAGGAAGGAGAAGACACTGGGACTAGACAAGAAGAAGATTACTGCTGTCGGGAGTGCATCTTATTGTTTTGGGGTTTTACGTCTTGTGCTAATTCTATCTCTGAGGAAGTTGCGGGGTTTTCTCCATTTATGGTTTCCCCAATCAAAAACACTGTGTTCATTGTCTCTTGTGTTTGATTGCTGTACTTGTTATTCTCTTAGTAAAGATCCTAACATAATGCTAGCTTAATGTTGAAAAACTAACATGGTATCAGAGCTAACCTGAGAAGAAGACACTATGCAGCTGCGAGAACTAGGGATTCCTAGTTTCTGGATCTTCCTTCACAGATTTTCAACAAAAGTAAGGTGGAACAACTCTCCTCCTTAGGGCGCATCTTTCTGTCGAAGCAAAATCCAATTCAGACGTTTTTCAGTTTTGGACCTGTCACTACTGTCAAAAATTAGGCCTTTTCACAGAAGAGGAATTTTCCAGTGAGCCCAGGCCTGGATTGATCTCCTCCCCAAAATCGAAGTTAGGGACAAATTTCAAGGCATTTGGGTAGACAGAACTCCAGAAAAGCAAAACCCTAATTTGCTCCTGAACCAACTCTGCATGATTTCAGGTCAAGTTTCAGATCCGAGATCTTGAACCTGGTAAGATCTAAAATATTTTGTATTTCCATTTGAGGTTCTCATTTAAGATGTCTCATCATACCAAGCTTGATGAAAAGATTGAGGGAGCTGAAAACTTCCGAGCCTAGAAGTATAGGATCTCCTTGGTCCTGGAAGAAAATGAATTAGACTCCTACATTCATGAGGAGGTTCCAGTTCCAGAGGGAGATGAGGCAAAGGCCTTACACAAGAAGAAGATGGTTATGGCAAAGAGGATCATTGCTGATTCTATCAAGGATCACCTTATCCCACATGTGTCCTCTCTCAAGACACCTAAAGCTATGTTTGATGCCCTAACCAAATTGTTTGAAGGGAAGAACATCAATTGGAAGATGACTCTGAGAAACCAATTAAAGAATGTGAAGATTCAGAATGCAGAAACAATCTAGTCTTACTTCACAAGAGTTTCTCAAATCAAAGAGCAACTAGAAGCAGTTGATGAAGAAGTGGAAAATGCAGATATTGTAATGACTACATTGAATGGCCTTCCTAGGTCATGGGATTCTTTCATCCAAGGAATCTGTGCTAGGAAGAAGTTAGTCAAGTTCAGTAGACTATGGGAAGAGTGCTCTCAAGAAGAAGCTCGGATAGCATCTTGAGAAGATAAGATGGGAAGTGAAGACCAAGCTCTTACGGTACACTCCAAATCTCACCCCAAGTCAAGCAAAAGAAAATCTCATGGTTCTAGAGGTAAGCACTTTCACAAAAATAATACTAGAAGAGATGTATCTAGGATCATATGCTATACTTGTGAAGAAGCAGGACACTATGCAAGGAATTGTCCTAACAAACAGAAGATAGTAAAGAAGAGCAACAAAAGAAGACATCATGCTCATGCTACAGAGGATGATGAACCATCCAGGAAGAGATCCAGATATGAAAGTGAAGATTCTTCAAGCGAAGATGAATATGTCCTGATATCAGCTCTCACAGGTAACATTACTCATGGTAGTGATGATTGGCTTATAGAAAGTGGGGCTTTCAAACATATGACTGGATTCAAGGAATCCTTTGTTAGACTATCAGAACATGAATCACCTCACAAGGACTCAAAAAGAACCTTCTCTCCATATCAACATTAGATGCAAAAGGAATATGGGTTGCATTCATAGATGGTCAAGTCATCATGTGGCCAAAATGAAAGATTATCGATGATGCGCTAGTGATTGGAGAACAAGAAGGAGGATTGTACAAATTAAAGGGCCATCCAGAACAAGCCTTGGTCCATGACATAGTAGAGCCAAGTGAACTTTGGCATAGAAGGCTTGCACATGTGCATTACATAGCACTACCTATTGCAAGCAAAGCTGTCGAAGGTCTTCCAGAAATACAAGCAAAACATGATGGGGTCTGCAAAGGATGTGCGAAAGGAAAGAATACAAAGAAGACATTTCCAAGTAGTGAAAGCAAAGCAAAAGGAATCTTGGAAATTATCCACTCCGATGTATGTGGTCCTATGTCATCAAACTCTCTAAGCGGGTATGCATATTATGTTTCTTTTATTGATGACTTTTCTAAGAAGACATGGGTTTACTTCATGAAGAACAAAGACGAAGTATTCGGTAAGTTCAAAGAATTCAAAGCCTTGATCGAAAACCATACTAAAAAGAAGATCAAGACCATTCGATCAGATAATGGTAGAGAATTCACTTCAAATGAATTCGGAGAGCTATGCAAAGAATCAAGGATTAAGAGGGAGTTGTCCACTTCATATAATCCACAACAGAATGGGGTTGCAGAACTAAAGAGCATAACTATCATGGAAGCTGCAAAAGCAATGCTTCATGATCAAGACCTTCCTATGCATCTTTGGGCAGAAGCTGCCAGAACAACGGTGTATGTACAAAATCGTACTCCACATAGATTACTTGAGAACAAGACTCCTGAAGAAGTATTCTCTGGCAAGAAACCAGAATTCAGCCATCTCAGAATATTCGACTGTCTTGTGCACATCCACATTCCAAAAGAGAAGAGGAATAAATTAGATCCTTCAGGAAAGAAGGGTATATTTGTGGGATACTTTGAAAGCTAGAAGGCTTACATAATATATTTCCCAGGATATAAGAAGATTGACATCAGCAGGGATGTGACATTTGATGAAGACACAGCTTACAACAAATCCAGAAAGAGACCTGCTGAAGAACCTAAAGAAGCAGAAGCACCCAGAATTCATGATACAACCATGAATGAAGAAACTCAAGAAGAAGATCGAGAATTTGAAGAACCACAAAGACCTATGGATCCACCTCTGGAGAAGAATCCTCATAAGAGGAAGCCTGCTTGGGTACGAGAACTTATCTAAGGTGCGGAAAGATATGGGGCTCCAAAAGATAATCACAGAGAAAGAAAGAGAACTAGATCCTGTTCCGGGTATGTAGCTTTACTATGTGATTTCATTGATAAAGAACCTTCCAGTTATGAAGAAGCGACATAATGGAAAGAATGGAAGGATGCTATGATCAAAGAGTACCAATCGATCATGAAGAATGATGTTTGGGATGTTGTCCCAAGACCAGATAGGAAGTCAGTTGTAACTTCCAAATGGATCTACAAGATCAAGCATGCTGCAAATGGTAGCACTTAAAAGTATAAGGCAAGATTTGTAGCTCGAGGTTTCTCTCAGAAAGAGGGAATAGACTATGAGAGACCTTTGCACCTGTAGCCAGATACACTTCCATCAGATCAGTACTTTCTCTAGCTGCAGTGATGAAATGGAAGATACACCAAATGGATGTCAAGACTGCTTTCTTGAATGGTGTAGTAGAAGAGGAAGTGTATGTAGAACAACCACTCAGTTTTGAGACACATGACAGGGAGTCTCATGTATGCAGATTGAAGAAATCCCTGTACGGTTTGAAACAGGAACCCATGATATGGTATGGCAGAATTGATAGCTTTCTACCTAGTTTGGGATTTACTAAGAGTAAAGCAGATTCCAACCCTTACTACAAGGTTGAAGATGGCAACCCAGTGATGCTTCTACTATATGTAGATGATCTGTTTGTGACAGGTATGGATGGGTTGATTACTGATACAAAGAGAAAGCTTGCTGCCGAGTTTGAGATGAAGGACTTGGGTATGATGCATTACTTTCTAGGTTTGGAGGTGTGGCAGAGTTTGGATGGAATCTTCCTTGGACAAGGGAAGTATGCAGTAGAGATCCTGAAGAGGTTTGGGATGATGGATTGTAATATTATGGCCACACCTATGGCATCAAACCTGAAGCTATTGAATGATGCTTCTTCAGAGATGATTGATGCTACGATGTATCGTCAGATGATTGGGTCATTGATGTACCTGACGAACACGAGACTAGACATTTGCTTTGCTGTGAACACCTTGAGCCAGTTCCTGACAGATTCGAGAAATGTTCACTTGATTGCTGCAAAGCATATTCTGAGATACTTGAGGGGTACAATTGATTATGGGCTCAAGTATGATGCAAATCAAAAGATTAACCTGGAGGGTTATGTTGATTCAGATTGGGCAGGCAGTAGGAAGAGCACTTCGGGATGTTGCTTCAGTATGGGATCAGGTGTGATCTCTTGGTTTAGCAGGAAGCAATCCTGTGTGGCACTAAGTACAGTTGAAGCAGAGTACGTCACAACTTGTTCAACTAGTTGTGAGGCAGTATGGCTATGGAAGCTACTGTCTGATATATTTGATCTCCAGTTGAATGCTACTTGTATACATTGTGACAACCCGAGTTGTGTGAAGTTGTCAGAGAATCCAGTATTCCATGACAAGTCGAAGCATATTGAGATCAAGTATCACTATATCAGGGATATGGTGGAGAGGGGAGCAGTGAAGCTCAAATATGTTGCAATAGAGGAACATATATCTGATGTGTTGACGAAGCCATTAGCCAGAGTGAAGTTCGAGTACTTTAGGGAGAATCTTGGTGTTCTCCAGATCGAGGTTTCCTCCAAGGGAAAGTGATGAGTCCTAAAGCCATTCTGACGAACAGGTCAGATGTAAGGGCTGAGCCATTCTGTTCATGGTGAGAGGATTTAGTTCCTTCCATGTCAGATGTGAGTGCTGGCCATTCTGTTGAGTAGGATAGATTTAAGGGCTACCACCATTCTGACAAGCAGGTCAGATGTAAGGGTAGTGCCGTTTTGTTCATGGCTAAAGGATTTAGTTCCTTCCATGTCAGATGTGAGTGCTGGCCATTCTGTTGAGTAGGATAGATGTAAGGGCTACTACCATTCTGACGATTAGGTCAGATGTGAGTGCTGGCCATTCTGTCGAGTAGGAAAGATGTAAGGGCTATTGCCATTTTGACGAGTAGGTCAGATGTGAGTGCTGGCCATTCTGTTGAGTAGGATAGATGTAAGGGCTACCGCCATTCTGACGAGTAGGCTAGATGTGAGTGCTGGCCATTCTGTCGAGTAGGACAGATGTAAGGGCTACCACCATTCTGACAAGTAGATTAGATGTGAGTGCTGGCCATTCTGATGTAGGATGAGCTCCTACACAAATATAAGGGCTACCGCCTTTCCGACGAGTAGGTCAGATGTCAGTGCTGGCCATTCTGATGTGACTGTAGGGTTAGGTCCAATATGATCAGATATAAGGGCTACCGCCTTTCTGACGAGCAGGTCAGATGTGAGTGCTGGCCATTCTGATGAGTAGGTCAGATGTAAGGGCTACCAAAGACCTACGAGGAGGTAGGCATACACCCAGCATGAAAGAAGGCTAGCTCTGTAGAACTTCCTATGATGAGATAGCACACACATGATGATGACCAGGTGAGATCCAAATCTAGCTATGATCCAGATCCAGTTATGATGACTCCAAGAGATCCAGATCCGACAATGATGATCCAGATCGAGAGATGATCCAAATCGAGTGATGATTCAGATCCAGTCTAGTGATGATGATCCAAATCGAGTGATGATCCAGATCTAGTGATGATGATCCAGATCGAGTGATGATCCAGATCCAATGATGTTGATCCAGATCAAGTGATGATCCAGATCCAGTGATGTTGATCCAAATTGAGAGATGATCCAGATCCAGTGATGATGTCCCATGATGATCCATATTCGAAGCATAAAGATGACTTGAAGATGAAGATGACTTGAAGACTCGGAAGACTCGATATGCAGATGACGAGATGATCCAGTTGATACAGAGAAGAAGACCAGTGCTGAAAATTGTGTCGAAAGAATACCTTCCTAGTTAAGAGGGAGTGTCGATGTATTTGTAACTTCGGAATGTATTCATCTATGTATCTTATGTATTGTAACCCGATGTTTATTCCGGGATGTATCTATTATGTATTTGAGTCATGTTGTCATGCCCCAATGTTTCGATTGGGAGGATCAATAATGTAAACAAGTCATGTCAAGTCATAGTGGGTAACCCTACGATTGTGTAAGGGTTAAAGTCCCCGCAGTTTTGGGGCACTAGGGTTATTAGACTCTCCAAGTAGAGGTCGGCCCTAGTAGGGTATTAGTCATGTCGGGATTAGTATAAATAGAGAGATGGGATCTCTATTTAGTACACATCATTCACACATTCAAGTGTAGCGCATAGTTGAGGAAGGAGAAGACACTAGGGCTAGACAAGAAGAAGATTACTGCTGTCGGGAGTGCATCTTACTGTTTTGGGGTTTTACATCTTATGTTGATTCTATCTCTGATGAAGTTGTGGGGTTTTCTCCATTTATAGTTTCCCCGATCAAAAACACTGTGTTCATTGTCTCTTGTGTTTGATTTTTGTACTTGTTATTCTCTTAGTAAAGATCCTAACATAATGCTAGCTTAATGTTGAAAAACTAACACATACCATATAGGAGGAGATGACTGTTGGAGAATTAGCGAGGACTATTCCCAGAATCAATGCAGCCTTGGAGAATCGACAAGAAGAATATCAAACCCCGTAATTTGAAAATGTATAATACTAATTGTTGGACTGTTTCATTTTCCACCAACCATTAGCTGTTAGTAAACCGCATATTCAACATTTTATGTTATCTTAAAATTTTAAATTTTTTTGAAAATTTGGGGTTTTGACAAGAAACATCGTGCAATTGCTTTGTTGGATCTCTGAATATTGAGGTGCATGGCACCAATATTACTAATAGAAGGTAGACAATTTACAAAATTTACACTTCAATGTCAAAATTTCAATTCTCCATGATACAATTAAAATTGACTAACATAAATGACTAATTCATATTCTTCTAGCTAGTCATTTTTATGTCATGACTTAATTAGTCATTTATCTTAGTCATTTTTAACTCTGTCACTTATTATCTAGTCATATTTGTTAACTGGTGACTAAATTAGTCGTTAATTTTAGTCGTTTATAGTTGGGTCAATCAAAATTGCTCATATTTAGCAGTAAATTACTTGAAAAGCCTGTGGTGACTAGAATTTTTAGTCACGTAGTAGCTAATTCCTCATTTTGTACTAGTGTTTGGTCCCCTCAACATCCCGTTGACAATTGGAACTCCTCATTTTTGGTTTTGTAAATTTTGGTTGTAAAACATTTTGCAAGAAAATCTAGCTTTGGTTTTTGCTCATAGAATCTTATCTCTAAAAAAATCCAATCTACAATCACCTTCTTTCTAACAACTACCAAAAACCATGAAAAGTGGGTCAAGAACCCCCCAGATATTTTTATAAGACCACAACACTTGGGCCATAATCACTACAATGTCTTATTGCTACCAAAATAAAGGACATGCTATCTTAGCCTACATCGCAAAAATATGAAAATATGTTTTTATATTTAGTATCCCAATTTGAAACAAATTTGAGTTTTGTTTTATAAATGTATTTTTTTAAACCAAAATCATAGAACTGAATTAGCTCCTTCCTTCCATTATGCCCTTGTGAAATTTTTTATTGCTTCATACTATGATCAATCTAGAAAAAAAATCAGTGTTTTGGAATACCTTGGGAGGTTTACGAAAGTTGTAACACCCCAAGGTCCACATATTTTTGTTTTTTGGAGAATACAATGTTCTGTTCCAGTTTGCAATGTCTCGACTCTTTTTGTGGGTCTTGAAAAAAATTTAATTTTGGGCAGAATGGTTAGGGGTCTCAACCTTACAGTCCTACTCCTTTTTGGGTCTTCATACTCTTGTAAGTTGGAAATGGCAATTTGTCCATAGTTGTGCTACCTTGAACATCTAAAGAGAACTCTGACATAATCTATCATTTAAATATACCTCCATTTCCCTATTTATATCTCAATAGAGTCCAATAGTCCTTCTCTCGGATCCATTTCTTCTAGAGTACTTGTTACTGATCAGTCTGTCACCAATTCCTCTTAATATTCTTGGTATCCACAATTCTAGAGGATGACCTGGTAGTCTCACCCAGATGATCTGAATCATGAGAGATTCTGATCAAGGGTTGAATAAGGATTCCATCGTTTTAAAATAAGAGAGAATAACTCTCAAAACTATGTTAAATTAGTTATATTCTCTGGGTAGAACACAAAGGCTAGCCATCCATAGATCAAACATTGAATACTAGAACTTAATATGGAATAGGGAGCCACACCTTATGTAGTCACTATTCCAAAGACTTATTTGAGCATTGTCTCCCCAGAAATTTCCCATCCAAAGTGGTGTTCTTCATATCTATAACCTGCTCCTTCAAAACATCTTCTGACTTCCCCAAGCACCAGTTTCGCCATTTGCATCTTTAATCCTGTAAGTATAAACATTTGCTTTTTTTGTCACTCTAATGATAGGCTTTACTCCTTCACTGAATCTCCTCAACACTCTGGAAGCTTCCTACAAAACCAGTCTCTCGCTCAAGTCTTGAAGACATATAGTCTAGGATTTTAAAACCTAAATATATTCAGTCCTTTGCTTCCTTAGGGATTTTTCCCGAGCACCTTGCATAATGAGCCTCTTCGACACCTTTCTTATCCACTAAAACCTTTATTTATGTATGCAAATATATCAGTTTTTCCTCCTGTCTGTGCTGCATGTTGAGTGCAAACCTTAACTCTGCTTTTGTCCCGTGCACTTCCTTGTTATAATCTCTAATAGCTATCAGAGACTCAGATCCATTGTCCTTTTCTGATCCGTTTCCAAAACCCTTTGTTTCAAAGTTTTGAAAATAGGTTTAAATTTAGAATCTTCAGAAGAAGGCATATGGCCACTAGAGTTAGTGTTTATGGATCAACAAAATCCCTCTCCCCGTATTCCGTTTACGATTGGTTCTTGACTAAAGATCAGTTGTCCAGACCTTCTAGTTGTTGACCAAATCTTCCTCTATACTCAGACCTCATCTACTCCTTTTCCTGCCTCATTGCTAACTGCTTGGGAGCAGGAAATTTAAATGCTATTCTTGAGGCAGAGGATCCATTTTTGTAATGAGATTGCAAAGTTGTTTCGAAGATGCATTGCACCTCATGAACAGACATTCCTTAGATCCTGATGTCTGGTTCAACCAATTCTTAAACTTGTTATAATATATGGTCCTTGATCGAATAAATTATTAATCATTTTGGGCCCAGCATTTAAGATAACCTTTAATATTTGACCATTATCCTTGGACTGCTTTCTTTAGTTGAAAACAAGGTTATTTCTTCCTTCCCTTTCTATTTTCCAAATAGCATTGTATTTTATGGGTGGAATAGCATCAGAAATAAATTCTAGAACTGCTGAGATGAGTTTTGGTATTCACAAGGAAAAAACATATTTGTATTCATGTTTTGTTTCTCAGTAAAATTTACTTGGGATTCTGTGAGTTACCATTTTTGTTATGCATGCTTTGATGACTTGTATTATCGATTTTAAAGATTTTCAGAATTCTCTGTTTCCCCCTTGAAGAAATCCCTGATAGGTTGCTGTTGCATGGGTATTGTCATTTATATCCTTTATGTTTGCAAAGTTTTTACCCAATTGATTTTGAAATATCTAATGGTTTCTAGATGATACATTTCAAGAAGCCAGTAGCTTTGAAGTAAGAGAGCTGCCACAAGTGGAGTTGTCAACACTTCCTTTAATTTTGAAGGTATTATTTTCTCATTATGACATTTACTGAAAATTTTATTTAGTGAAGTGAGATGAAATGAAATATTTCTTAATATCCACTAATATCCATGAAGAGTTACACTATAGTATTAAATACATAGTCCTCTCCGTACATGAATGAAATGATTTGTATGTATAGTGGAAGGATGAAATTTGTTCTAAGATTTGACTGGTTGCTTTATTAGAGTTTTTGTTTTTGATGTATTGGAATGGAAACATGAAACAAGTATAGATAATAGATAGAAAAATGCAAGCTTTTGATCAATGTCTCAGTTGTCATGCATGGGTAACTATACATAATGATAAAGAATGTAGCGGTGATCTTAAACACTGTTTCATAGTAACTTGAGTCGTTAAGCGATGATTGCTAACCTAAAAATCCCACCCAATTCATCTTAAGCAGCTCAGATTGTTGCTTACTATCCAATTTCTTTCCTTATTTACATGTTTCAGATCATGAATATTGATTTATGAAGGTAGGGAAATGGTAGAGGCTCACTAATCTATCTCTATGTGCATTTCTGTGAAAAGAGGGAAGGCCTTTCCTGTATGGACGTTGGCTTACACCTACCTTCATTGAGTTGTTGTCGAGGTTGAGAAACCAAAGCACGAGTGCTCTTGTCTTTTCTGTTTTTGTGTTAGCAAAGTTTAGGTAACCAGGCTTGTATTGCCTACTGACAAATCCAATGAAGTTGTTCAAAAATAGACGTGGGTGGGTGATTGGTAGAGGCCAATAATCTGCCTGAACTTTGAAAAGAGGGGCAGACCTTACCTGCTTGGGCACTAGATTACACTTCACATGTCAAGAAAGTTGACCAAGCACGAATGCCCTGATATTTTTTGGTTTTGTGCTGGTAAAGCTCAGGGCTCAAACATAACTATGTGCTTATTAGGTATTCACATTATCAATGTGGATTGAGAGGTCTGTAATGCCTGCTAACAAATCCAATAAAGTTGCTCAATAATGAAGGGCGGATAGGAGAATGGAAGAGGCCCATAATCTGCCTCTACATGCATTGCCAAGAAAAGAGTGCTGGCCTCACCTTACCTGTAAGGGTGTCAGCTGACACCTACCTACATCGCCTTAACCTTACATTCTGTGCCTGTTAGTATGTTACAAAATTGCTCTGGAAATCATTCCATATAAAATTGACCTCCAAAATACCGAAGTCTCCTACACAAATTGCTCTAAAATTATAATATGTGTTTCTTCCACAATTGTCTGGTCTTTGGAGACCAATCCATACGGAAAGTGATCGGCAAAAGACCTAAGGCCCCTTTCATTGAGACGAAATATCCTAGTCTATGTACAGGGATTTTGATGTTTCCTTCAATGAAGGATGCATTCGAAGCAACTTTTAGTCATTTGTATGAAGCCTACAGTGCATGTATACATTTTTAAGATCCCATCCCCTGATAGGATAGTTCCCTAAAAGTTAAGAACTAATTCATAACATGAACAAATACAAATAATTACAATAAGCATGACATCGTCTTATAAACATGGCTAAGTTTTAACCCTATCAGCCTACCAGGGGATGCGATTTTGATGTTTCCTTCAATGAAGGATGCATTCAAAGCATCTTTTAGTCATTTGTAAAGCCTACAACGCATGTATACTTTTTTAAGAGTTCGTCCCTGGTAGGCTAGTTCCCTAAAAGTTAATAACTAATTCATAACATGAACGAATACAAATAATTACAATAAGCATGGCATCCTATTATAAACATGGCTAAGTTTTAACCCTATCATTTAAAAATTCATTGCTTAACTTTGATGTTTCCTTCTGGTAATGGAGGATGCATTCGAAGCATCTTTTATTCATTTTGCTTCATGGACCGACATGATATGAAACCTACAGGATGAGTATATGACTTTGACATCCCATCCCCTGGTCGGCTTGTTCCCTAAAATTGGGAATTATTGACAAGATGACAAAATTACAAATAAAGCAGGACATCCTGTTATGAACTCGGTTTAACTCTGTCATCAGAAAATCCTTTGCAGAAAATAAACAATTTTATTTGGGTTGTCCAGTGACCTAGCCTTTGTATCATGTATTAATCTAGAGAAACTATTTGACATCCTTGTAAACGCTGCTAACTCTGTAATCTAAAACTTCTTTGTGGGCAATAAATAGTTTCATTTGGGCTGTCCAATAATCTAATCTCTATATCCAGATTAATCTAGAGGAACTAGTTGGGTGCCTTGTTTTGTACGTAAATAAGCAAGAAAAGCTAATCTACTTATGAAACTTATCTACTGTAATAAAAAATAGGTCAAAGAGAAAGAAAGAGAAAAATAACATTTCGAGTACTACTTACCTTGTAGAGATCCAACAAGACATTGTCAAGGGACTCTTGTGCTTGGTCATCACAAGTCTAAACAACAAGAAAAATGGAAGCCAAAACCAAATACTTATGATAAAGGTATGTCTCTGCAAATCCTTTCTTTTGATTTGGTTTTCACTTAGTGATTCTTTTTATGTGCTTTGCTATTTGTCTATAATATGCCGCACTTGTTATATTTTCATTCAACTTTTGTGCTTTTGTTATATGGAATACAACCAGGCCAGGGTCAGATGGAAGCAAATAAAGAGTAGCTTCAACTTCCAGGAGCTCCTCATTCTGAACCTTCCCTTGATATCAAACAAACTGAGCCAATTCAAGATGTAAAATCTCTGAAGCCAATTATGATTTCCAGTAATGGTAAGAAAGATCAAGTAATGACCCAACCGTCAAATTATGTGGGCTCAATGAACCACTCAAATTCTCTTCCAAAAAAGAGTATACAGAGCTCTATCAAGAGCAAGAGCTTAAATGATGTAGGAGAACAGTCTCTAGAAAAGGTTCAAGTAGGAACAAGCATATTACACCAAGCAATGAAGGGGAAGGATGTAGTAGCAGGAATACACAAGTCCAAACAACAAGAAAAATGGAAGCCAAAACCAAATACTTCTGATAAAGGTATGTCTCTGCAAATCCTTTCTTTTGATTTAGTTTTCATTTAGTGATTATTTTTATGTGCTTTGCTATTTGTCTATAATATGCTACACTTGTTATATTTTCATTCAAACTTTTGTTCTTTTGTGTGTCCTACATTTCCATCAAGAGCATAAATCATTGTGCTTAATTCTTAAAAAAAAATCACAATGATGTCTTCCTCCTTTGTGTCAGAGGGTGATGTAGTGCAAGGAAAGTGCAAGAATGAAAGTGAGCCAGAGGTACATAAGCCTCTTAAGAAGGTCAAGTCCAGAGCAGTAGTTGATGGCTCTAATGGTGAATTGTCAACAGTTCCCAGAGAATTAAGCAAATCTGATAACCTGCATGGACCAATGATGCATGGTGTGAGACCTATTGCATCTAATGGAGTTACAGGAAGGGATCCTGATGGAGCAGTTGGTACAAGTCCTATTAGAAGAGACCATGGGAAAGCTACAGGAAGTTCTATACTGAAAGAGGCCAAGGATCTGAAACACTCCACAGACAGATTGAAGGTCTCCTTGACGTTAATTATTCTTATTGCTCCATCTATACATAGCCTAAAATTATTCTCGTGATTTGATGCAATCCAATGTTTAAAATGCTAACTTCCTTAGAAGTCTAACATAGCTGCAATAGATGTTGCAAACTATGGGAGGTAGCGACCTTGAAATCACTGGTCGTTACTTTCAAGCGGCTTTAAAATTTCTTCATGGTGCTTCATTATTGGAGCCTTGCATTATAACAATGCAAATCATGGAGAAACAACTCAAGCTATGAAGGTGTATACATATACTGTCAGGCTTCGCGAGTAAGTCTCATAAGCTCTCAGAGTTTGAGTTAAAAGTTTTATCCATTTTTTTCATTAGTCAATTTGGATGTGAGCACACTGTATTAGCTTTACTTCTAGAAATTTCTCAGGCAATTTTGAAATATAGTCGTGCTGATTCAAATATTGATAGGTTAGCTTCTCTGTTACCTTTATAGGTTTTGTGCCTTAACATATGAGAGAAACAAAGAAATGGCAACTGCTTGAGTTGGATAGTAGGGGAAGAATGAATTTTGTTTGTTGAATTTGATTGAGTGTAATGCTTGAGTTGGATATTATATTGAGCTAATAAATCTTCATTGGTAATTAGCAAGGCAAGAATGATCAACTATGACATGATTAATATTTACTTACAACTTTTGTGCATTTCGAATGCAACCATGTTCTCTTAAACATGTGTATAATGTATGGTTTACATGAGATAATCTTAGTAGTTTTGTTAAGGTGGCACATTGATAAAGGGAGTAGGGTAAAATCTAGATAAATTGAATCATGTATAATTGAGTTCCAAGTAATGTGTCTTGTAACGAATGGAAATGGTTTAAAGGGATGAATAGTTTTTGTATTTCCATCCATAAATAAAAATAATAATTAAACATGAAAATGCCCCAATTTAGACATCCTCCCACATAACCATTAATTTAGTTTCCCATCAGGTTGTTCTTTAGGAACAAAATTGGCAATTTAACAAAGAAATTACAACCGTCAGTTAATCCCATCCATAGATCTTGAAGCTTGAGAGCATTGGACGGCAGGGGCCTCTTCTTATTTTTGGTGGGTGTTTTTTTCTCTACTAGGCATATATCAATCATTGATGGGAATCTTATTTGAATTCAGTCTTTATATTCCTACTAACATTGACTTACAGTTTCAAGGTTGTTGTACATATCTTTTTTATTATAGGTTTTTCTAACAACTTTTTTGTGGATACAATATGTCTATTCCACATTCTCAAGCATTGATCTAAAGTCACATTATTGTATCTCACCATATCAATAGAGAAAATGAGTGAAACAAATAAAAATGAACAAAAATGAAAAATCCAACATACTAATTCTGAAATTGCTAGTTGTAGCTTGTCACCTCATCAAATAGTGGTTAATAATATAAGGGACAAGGATGAGTAAGAGTGCACTTTGCAACTTCCGTCATTCTAAGATTTGAGTTTTACTATTTTAACTAATCCTCCTAGCATAAACATGTACTTTACTTCACCATATCCTATTCAAAGAAGAGTACTAATTTATAGCTTTTTTGTAGTCAACTGTTTAATACAATTTAATATTTATGAAACTTCTAATGCATGTCTACTCTACTGCTGAAATTTTAACCTTTCTGTTACTTATTGAAAACACATAAGAGATGGTAAGGCTAGAGATCCTTTTGTTCAACCAAGCTATACCTGAATTGTATGGATATTTTTTAACTTACTTTTATTTATTTATAACACAAGATATGGCCACAAGACCTTAATGGTCATTTCAAGTTGGCTAGATCAGTTTATGATTTGAGCAAGGGATTTCGTCCTTTCAAAAACGAGCATAGGTTGACCCGGTTTGGGATTGAATTATCTTTACGGAATTCTTCTAACACAAAATTAGAATTTTTTTTTGAAAATTTAGGACTAAATGTAAGAAATCCTACATTCAATTACTTTCTTTCTTTACAATCCTTTAAAATCCTTCCCACTTTTCCTATAGATCTTCGA
Organism: Pseudotsuga menziesii; assembly: GCA_001517045.1. NCBI lineage: Eukaryota > Viridiplantae > Streptophyta > Pinopsida > Pinales > Pinaceae > Pseudotsuga > Pseudotsuga menziesii. The sequence continues at coordinate 34,546 of LPNX010156299.1, forward strand.
TTTCACACTAGAGGGAGGAATACATTTGTCTGCATCATATCTAAATTGTGCCTCAGTTTAGAGGTATCTTTGATTATGTTCAGTTTTCCATTTCATGTAACATTTTTAATTTCAAATATATTGTCAAATACAAACAATCCTATGTCGAAATGGTCTCTTGCATGATAAATTCTTCATCATAGGTTATACTATTACATATTATGTGGTTTGCTTATTTTTGTTGGGTCATAGCAACAATCTACTTGTCTTCAAAATACTACATGCTCTCGTAGTCTTATACCATTGTTCCCATTCCAATGTATTTACTCTACTGAATTTAGTACTCTACCCTAATGGGTCATTTGTATAAACTACATCCATTGACTACACCTCTAAGTGTTCCTCATTTAACAAAGAAATTACAACCGTTAGTTAATCCCATCCATATATCTTGAAGCTTGAGAGCATTGGACGGTAGGGGCCTCTTCTTATTTTTAGTGGGTGTTTTCTTTTCTACTAGGCATGTATCAATAATTGATGGGAATCTTATTTGAATTCAGTCTTTACCTTCCTACTAACATTGACTTACAGTTTCAAGGTTGTTGTACATATCTTTTTTATTATAGGTTTTTCTAACAACTTTTTTGTGGATACAATATGTCTATTCCACATTCTCAAGCATTGATCTAAAGTCACATTATTGTAGCTCACCATATCAATAGAAAAAATGAGTGAAACAAATAAAAATGAACACAAATACAAAATCTAACATACTAATTCTGTAATTGTTAGTTGTAGCTTGTCACCTCATCAAATAGGGGTTAATAATATAAGGGACAAGGATGCATAAGAGTGCACTTTGCAACTTTCGTCATTCTAAGATTTGAGTTTTACTATTTTTTGTTAAATTAGAGACGTAATCCAATAATGAACAGGTGGAATCATTATGTGATATTGTTGCCTCTACATCCACATAATAGTCTTTTGTTTAACTAAGCCTCCTAGCATAAACATGTACTTTACTTCACCATATCCTATTCAAAGAAGAGTACTACTTTATAGAATTTTTGCAGTCAATTGTTTAATACAAATTAGTATTTATGAAACTTCTAATGCATGTGTACTCTACTGCTGAAATTTTAACCTTTCTGTTACTTATTGAAAACACATAAGAGAAGGTAAGGCTAGAGATCCTTTTGTTCAACCAAGCTGTACCAGAATTGTATGGAGATTTTTTAACTTACTTTTATTTATTTATAACACATAATATATGGCCACAAGACCTTAATGGTCATTTCAAGTTGGCTAGATCGGTTTATGATTTGAGCAAGGGATTTCGTCCTTTAAAAAACGAGCCTAGGTTGACCCAGCTTGTGATTGAATTATCTTTACGAAATTCTTCTAACACAAAATTAGAAAAAAAATAGAAAATTTAGGACTAATTGTAAGAAATCCTACATTCAATTACTTTCTTTCTTTACAATCCTTTTAACTCCTTCTCACTTTTCCTATAGATCTTCGATTTTACACTAGAGGGAGGAATACATTTGTCTGCATCATATCTAAATTGTGCCTCAATTTATAGGTATCTTTGATTTTGTTCGATTTTCCATTTCATGTAACATTTTTAATTTCAAATATATTGTCAAATACAAACAGTCCTAGGTCGAAATGGTCTCTTGCATGATGAATTCTTCATTATAGGTTATGCTATTACATATTATGTGGTTTGCTTATTTTTGTTGGGTCATAGCAATGATCTACTTGTCTTCAAAATACTACATGCTCTCGTAGTCTTATACCATTGTTCCCATTCCAATGTATTTACTCTACTACATTTAGTACTCTACCCTAATGGGTCATTTGTATAAACTACATCCAATGACCACCTCTAAGGGTTCCTCATTTAACAAAGAAATTATAACCGTCAGTTAATCCCATCCATAGATATTGAAGCTTGAGAGCATTGGACGGTAGGGGCCTCTTCTTATTTTTAGTGGGTGTTTTTCTTTCTACTAGGAATATATCAATCATTGATGGGAATCTTATTTGAATTCAGTCTTTATCTTCCTACTAACATTGACTTACAGTTTCAAGGTTGTTGTACATATCTTTTTTATTATAGGTTTTTCTAACAACTTTTTTGTGGATACAATATGTCTATTCCACATTCTCAAGCATTGATCTAAAGTCACATTATTGTAGCTCACCATATCAATAGAAAAAATGAGTGAAACAAATAAAAATGAACACAAATGCAAAATCCAACATACTAATTCTGAAATTGCTAGTTGTAGCTTGTCACCTCATCAAATAGGGGTTAATAATATAAGGGGCAAGGATGACTAAGAGTGCACTTTGCGACTTCTGTCATTCTAAGATTTGAGTTTTACTATTTTTTTTTTTTAAATTAGAGACGTAATCCAATAATGAACAGGTGGAATCATTATGTGATATTGTTGCCTCTACATGCATAGAATAGTCTTTTGTTTAACTAAGCCATAAACATGTACTTTACTTCACCATAGCCTATTCAAAGAAGAGTACTACTTTATAGCTTTTTTGCAGTCAACTGTTTAATACAAATTAGTATTTATGAAACTTCTAATGCATGTCTACTCTACTGCTGAAATTTTAACCTTTCTGTTACTTATTGAAAACATATAAGAGATGGTAAGGATAGAGATCCTTTTGTTCAACCAACTTGTACCAGAATTGTATGGAGATTTTTAAACTTACTTTTATTTATTTATAACACATAAGATATGGCCACAAGACCTTAATGGTCATTTCAAGTTGGCTAGATCGGTTTATGATTTGAGCAAGGGATTTCGTCCTTTAAAAAACGAGCCTAGGTTGACTCGGTTTGGGATTGAATTATCTTTACGGAATTCTTCTAACACAAAATTAGAAAAAAAAATAGAAAATTTAGGACTAACTATAAGAAATCCTACATTCAATTACTTTATTTCTTTACAATCCTTTTAACTCCTTCCCACTTTTCCTATAGATCTTCGATTTCGCACTAGAGGGAGGAATACATTTGTCTGCATCATATCTGAATTGTGCCTCAGCTTACAAGTATCTTTGATTATGTTTGGCTTTCCATTTCATGTAACATTTTTAATTTCAAATATATTGTCAAATACAAACAATCCTATGTCTAAATGGTCTCTTGCATGATGAATTCTTCATTATAGGTTATGCTATTACATAGTATGTGCACTTCTGGAGTGCCCTTGGTTCTGATAATTATTTGTATCAGTCTAGTTGTGGTTATATCTAAGGCAGGTTGACCAGAGATAAACTTACAAACATGATTGAATGTTTCACACTGATTTTCATATAAAATGTGTCAACTATAATGTTGGGTATGCTTTTATTATTTCATTCAACTCTTTTTGAAATATGTGTTGAATTTCTTTTGGTTGCTTATTTTGGTAGCCTTCAGACTTCTATAAAAATATGTTTCATTTTCTAAAATTGACTGATATGGTAGCTTATGCTTTGCAATCCTCAGTCTGAAATCTTTCGCTTTCATGTATTTTTATATTGTCACTGATAGATTGTTGTATGAATGGCAAGGTTTGCTTACCTTATTTGACTTTTACTTTGCTTGATTTCATATAATGATATTTTTCTCATATATTCAGGCACACCAAGAGATATTCCATACATTGGCTGACTTAATTGGTATCACATCCATCACAAAGGTATTATGTTCTCTCTCGTAACATGAATGGATATGCCAGATAGGGAAAATTGTACATAGCTCTCAGGAATTAGTTTATCATAAATACTAGTAACTGGTAAGTTGTAATAGTAATAATTATGTAGTTTGTAGATTGCTATCTATCATAAATTTGTTTTAATATCATCATTTTCAAGCAATAACAACTTCTTAAAGGGTGCTAGCTCAATGGTAGAGCGCCTGCCTAATTATAGGCAGGAGGTTGGTGGTTCGATTCTTTCGTGCCCTATCATAAATTTGTGACTACAAAAACGACTAAATTCGCATATATACGACTATTAGTAGATAATTTCCCGTATCTTTGTCGTATTTACCTTAGTCATTAATATGTTATCATTTAGGAGTTTATTTAGTCTTATATTTGATCATTAATTGTTGCAATCAGTGATGAAATCAATGACTAAATCCATGACTAAATCTTTGACTAAATCAATGACTAAACCATTGACTATCAATGATTAAATCAATGACTAATAAGTCAAGATATTAATGACTAAGTGAAATACGACTAGCTATAAGATAGTGGAAATTAACTACTATTAGTTGTCGACTCAAAAATAGTCGTTTATAGCCTGATTTTAGTCATTAATTTTTCATTTTGTATTAGTGAGTTGTGCGAAAGGACCCATTGGAGGTGTTTTTCCTCAGCGAAATTGAAAGCAAACCATCCCATGGCGAGGGCCACCACTGCACGAACCACTCCAAGGGTTTCCAACCAATTTTCCTCCGACCACCTAGCCACCGTCTGTTGCGAGAAAGTCTGCCCTAAGGTCCTCCAAACCTATGTCCGGTCAGCCATTTGAGATACTTGGTGCCACTCGATATCCTCCCCCAGGGTATAGTTGTATTTGACCTTCTTCTTGATCCAATTTTTGTGATTCTTCTTGTGTCCACCACAGCTTCTAGACCTATCCTTTGCCTTAGTGCTTGTACCTGAGCCAACAAACCTGTCGCCACCAAGGCTAGGGAAACCCCTCTGTTCACATGAACCTAAGAACCGCGCGAGGGATCTGTGTTCCTCCCTTTGGAACCCAACACTGAGGTATGCAAGGGTATTTGGGCTGTCGTTGAGTATCGCTGCTCCTCAGCTAGTGCCCTTGTCTTCCACCGCCCTGTCAACAAACTGTTGTGGCCCTTTGATCCTATCCCTCGGTGACAAGGAATTAAAAAACCTCGTCTTCCCTCCATGGTCGACAGTACAGTTCTCCGTCAATAGTCCCCGCACGAAAATGTGCCACAAAACCCTCAGAAGGCACAGGAGAAACTAACATAAAATCCTGTGGCGAAAAAACCTCTGGATGAACCACCTCTTCATACCTTTTAGCCCAAGGAGGAGGGGAGCCTCCACATCAACAAACCCACATTCACCTATCACTGCCCAAATGTATTCATCGCACAACTGATCACTGGAATAGTCAAGCAGATCCACGCCCTCCATCCTGTCAGGGTAAAAATGGAATGGTAAAACTTGGAGAACTTACCAGACGTAAAAAAAACCCGCCCTAGCTAGCAGGTAACCGATATAAAGAACCCTGATGGTTCCACACTCCAATCAAAGTTCTAACCCCTGTCGTCAACGGGCCGTATGACTGCGTCGTAGCACCAAAACCCTAACCTCTGTTCGCCATATACTCAATCTCCACACTCTAGGAGACTTGGGTGATATATCTTTCAATTAATACTTGTCTATGCTTGTAATCCAAGCAGTAATCTCATATAATGAACAATAAGTGAAATACGGGAATTTCTTATGACATTAAATGCAACAGATGTATTTTGGAATCCAACAAAGAACACAAACATGACTATTCTTCATACTTGTAGATACCCAATAATGAGCCAGGTTTATAAAAAAAATAAAGAAGCTAATGTAAAGTATAAACATAAGTTACACACAAATAAAACTCCTTCCCCTGCCCCTAGCCCCAAAGTCCTTCTAACTGACTTTACAAAAAGACTAATTTTCCCTTAGGAGTATCTAGTCCAATAGATAAATAGAATGATCTAGCTCATCCTTGAACAAATAGGATGTTACACTTTCATTAAATAGAAAAAAAATATATATCTTGTTTGATAGAAATGCATACAAAATTAAATACTTCTACCCTTTATAGGGTTTATAGGGAGTTGAACGAGAGCCCCCTAAAAATTATGGATATATATATTCATATCACAAATCTGAATTGGGTTCGATTAACTACAGAACATGAACAACCTTTGCCATACGAGTTCTTGTTGATGGTGTCTGGGCAGTGCAAATAAGTCCAAGTTTCAAGACCTGCATGACCTCATTTTCAGGTCGATGCAATAAATTGGGATCAATACATGTTGCTCCTACCCCTCGTTTAAGAGAGGATCTCACATACTCACACATAACAACTACCTCTGACTCATAGCTTTCAACTGGCCTCCGTCCTGTAACAAGCTCCAACACAATTACCCCAAAGTTGTATACATCAGATTCTTCTGTTAGCCTCAAGCTCTAGCAAGCAAGTTTTGTAGCAAAATAACTAACACCAGTATGGAACTCCCTTACGTAGAAACCAACTAATTAAATGGTTTGTGTTAAATTAAATATGACATTATTAACTTAAATTGCAACTTAACTTTTAACTATAATTAAGATATAATGATTAAAATAATCTAAAAATAATGGTAGCGTTCGTGCTTTATAAGTTATTTGATCAAACTTATATGTAAAATTGTAAAAAAATTCAGTTGTAATAGTTTTTATTTGTTTTATATGTTAATTTTTTTGCTTCCCATCTTTTTTTAGAAGATATTACAGTTCTTAAGAAAGCAATTCCAATAGTAATTTGAAATGGATGTATTTCATTATGCGTACACCTTGTTCTTCTCGTTGCTGCTGATATGTTTGCATTGTCACTTTTCATGAGGATTACATTCTTTGCACAAACCGTATAAAAATGATAGCATATTATAGACAAATGATTCATAGTTTTAATTTCCTTTTTGTGCAAAGAACATATGCTAAGTGTATGTATTTTCCTTTTTTCAAAATCTTCCCATCTAAGGGCTTTAGTTTTAAAGGCTAAACAGATGAACCCTTGTTTTAAAAGGGGCCTTAAACCTCCACACATATTTCTAGCATCACAGGTCTTCTCTTTGGTTATCACATATAAATATTGTCTTTTATCCTAATTTGGTTGTATATAACCCTAAAGTAGATTTCCTAGACCACACCAGTTCATCAACATCTTCTCTGATTTGTTTATGGCTTACTCTTAGCTTCCCTATATAAGCCTTCCAAGGATCTCTCTCCATTCCTACTACATCTAAAAACTCTAATTTTTCTATGATAAATTAGTAAGTTTTGCGTATTTAGCCTAGACTAATGTATAGATCTCCTTCTCATAAAGGGAAACAATCAAGTTTTTAAATAGATCATATGCCTCTCCACATCCCATTTAACCATCAAGATCCACCCTCACCTTTTCCCCATTTCCTACTCTCCAAGCTAACCAACTTTCCACTAAGGGGTGTTAAACTAACAGCAACAAGGAAGGTCTTCCTACATGCATGCGTCCTTGCATGCAGAAGACTTAAATTAGGAATCCAATTGTATTTAATTATTTTTCCTAAAATTATTAAAGTGATCTAATTGTTTATTGACTTTAAGTGAAAGTGAAATTAGGGTTTTCACTTTACCTAAAGTTATAAAAGAGAGATCAATTGGTGGAGAGGACACAATTGCATTTTGACAGAGATGGAGGAAGAAGTCTGAGAGAGAGAATTTTGGAAAAGAAGAGGGAGGGGCACTAACTCAGGAAGACAACCCTAAATTGTAGAGAAGTGAGACAATAGACTTTGGCGGAGGTACACCATACAGTAGCATTGTATAACTGTACAACAAGAAGCTACATTGGGAACCGTGCCATCTCACAGGTTTTTCTTAGTGATTTTTTCGTGTTTCGATTTTTCCATCTAGGGCATAAAGTGATTTTCTAATATTGTAAAAGCTATGTATTTTCATAATAAAAATATCCTCTCATACTCCTGCACCGGTTTTCCCATCTTGGGTTTTGTCGAGGGTTTCTACCTAAAAAAATTGTGTCGTTTCTATTGATGTGATTGATGTTGTTAATGGTTCTTAGTTTTATATTCCACTGCATACTATAAAGAAGTGCATGCATGGCTATTTCAGTTAAATTTAAATATATTGTTTTAGCCCTAGTTGTGCTTTAAAGGAAAATTTACATGGTATCAAAGCTTTGGTGAGCTAAAGCTGAGAGATTTGCAACAACAATAGATTAGGGGAAAATCTAGTTAAAGACACAAGCCTGGAGTGCATATCTAGGGTTTGGTAGGTACACTCCAGTATGGCCGTGCAATTGAGAGTTGATGATAGAATCTAGGGTTCTCATAACTTTCCTACATGGAAAGAAAGGATCACAAGGATCTTGGACGTTAGTGATGCAGATGAGCACATTGACTCCACAAAGGTTGCACCTACATATCCGGCAGATTTAGCAGTTTGGAAGAAGATTGATTCTAGAGCCATGTTGATTATCATGGATGGAATGAAGGACCATATAGTCCCTCACCTTTTTGGTAAGAAGACCACAACAAAGATGTGGATGGATTTAGAGAGTCTGTACCAAAGCAAGAACGAGAACCAGAAGATGGTGTTGCAAGAGAGGATGCGCAACACCAAGATGGCCAAGGGAGAAGGAGTGGTGCCTTGTCTCACGAGACTCACACAAATCAGGGATGAGCTTAGAGTTGTTAGCTCTAAGACAATGGATGAGGAGCTAGTTCGAATAGCCCTCAATGGATTCTCTAAGCCAAGGGACACCTTTGTCAAAGGTGTTGTGGCTAGGGATAAGCTACTTGATTGGCAAAGACTATGGGATGACTTTGTGCAGGAGGAGACCTATATGGGTCAAGGATCAAGCTCATCCAGCAGTGTCCCACAGATTGTGGATGAGGAGGCTTTAACCCTTACAAGGAAGAGCAAGGGTAAGGCAAAGAGGAAGAAGGACGGTAAGAAGAACCTTGACGTGTCAAAGGTCAAGTGTTTTATTTGCCACAAGTAGGGACACTTTTCCTCCCAGTTCCTAGACAGCTTGAAGAAGAGTAACACTCATATGGTTGGATCTACAGAGGTGGATGAGTTGAGCAGGAAATTTGATGAGGAGTTTTGCTTGATAGCTTGCATGGAAAGCACCACAAGGAGCAGTATCTGGTACATCGACAGTGGAGCATCTAGTCGCATGACTGGACAAAAGAGATTCTTCAGAGAGTCTTGCAGGAGGGCGGAACAGGGATCCACGTTGAGCTGGGTGATGATGCACGATATAAGGTGCAAGGAGTTGGCATTGTTTCATTTGAGAGGGAGTCTGACAAACCCCTCAAATTTGTTGATGTGTTATATGTTCCAGGATTGACCAAGAACCTTATATCAGTATCCACTCTGGAAGACAAGGGATATCAAGTGAAGTTCCATGACCATAGAGTGTATATCAAGCCCAAGGGGTCAGATAGGAGCTTGGATCGGGTGATTGGAAGAAGGAGTAGGAAATTGTATAGACTGCACTTTGAGCCTGCAAAGGCTCTAGTCAATAGCGGTAGCAGTTAGGGTGAGTTGTGGCATAGGAGCATGGCACATTTACACCATGGAGCACCGAGGAACTTGAGACAGGATGTCATTGGAGTTCCTCAGGTATGAGAGGAGAAGCATAACCACTACAAGGGTTGTGCTTTGGGGAATAACATCGGGAATCCTTTCCCACAGAGTGAGTACAAGTCTAAGGATCCCTTGGACTTGGCACATTCGGATGTATGCGGACCTATGAGTGTCCATTCTTTCAGTGGTTACAGTTACTGCATAACCTTCATTGATGAATATTCTAGGAAGACATGGATCTCTTTCTTGAAGGCCAAGTCAGAGGTATTTGAGAGGTTCTGAGAGTTTAAAACTCTCATGGAGAACCAAACAGGAAAGAAGATCTGGGTGTTGAGGAAAGACAATGAGGGTGAGTGCAATTACAATGAGTTCATACATTATTGGTTGGTAGAGGGGATCAAGAAGGAGCACACTTTTCCCCATACCCCACAATAGAATGGAGTTGCATAGAGAAAGAACGAGACTATGGTAGGAGCAGCCAAGGCCATGCTATTTGATTAGGGATTACCACTATTCCTTTGGGTCGAAGGCATACAGGTCTGCAATTTACATTCATAATAGGTGGCCCCACATATATTTGGGGAGTAAGACACCTGAGGAGGTCTTCACAGGCACTAGGCAAAATGTGAGTCACATTCGCATATTGGCAGTATTTGCTATTGTCATGTTCATGCTGACACTAGGAAGAAGTTGGACCCTTCTAGAGATAAGGGGTTACTTATTGGTTATAGAGAGACTTCGAAGGCATATAGAGTTTACATTCCTACTTGCAAGAGGATCATTGTGAGTAGGGATGTCCAGTTCGATGAGGACAGGGCCTTGCGAAGACCAATGGACTTACCAACAAAGAATCAGCCATCACAGGACACGGGGGTCAAGTTGGAGGAGCCAGAGGTACATGTACATGTCAGGTACAGACACGGGGCACAGGTTCTGGTAGTTAGAGGGAGTTAAGTGGAGAATATCCTCCCATCTTTAATGGGGAGGATGAACATCAATAAGAGACAAACATTAAGTAGTCGTAACTGGTAGACACTAGGCCAAGGCCTAAGTGGTTCAGGTCCATAGTATAGGATTCCAGGCAGGCGGATCTTCCACATAGATATTTTAGACGGAGTGTACCGCCAGAGAGACTCAGTTATATGGCACCGATGACAGAGTTGATTAACTCAGAACCTTCTAGTTTCAAGAAGACTGCACAACATGACGTGTGGCAAGAAGCTATGGTTGAGGAGTATGACTCCATTATGAAAACACTGGTATGGGAGGTTGTGCCGAGGCCACAAGGGAAAAAGGTGGTGGGATCCAGATGGATCTAGAAGGTGAAGCATGCAACAGATAGAAGCGTGGATAAGTACAAGGCATGCTTCATGGAAAAGGGGTTTTCATAGAAGGAAGGTATTGTTTATGAGTAGACCTTCGCCCCTGTAGCCAGGTATTCTTCCATTCGGACCATTATCTCTTTAGCAACAGAGATGGGTTGGCGAGTCCATCAGATGGACGTCAAGACTTCCTTCCTCAACAAAGTGATAGAGGAGGAGGTATATATTGAGCAACCAGAGGGGTTTGATGTGGAGAACAAGAAGATGCATGCATGCAGGCTGCATAGAGCTCTTTATGAGCTCAAGTAGGCACCTCGAGCATGGTACTCGAGGATAGACAACAATCTACGAGAGATGGGATTTCAGCAGAGTGAGGCTGACCACAACCTGTACGTATTGACAGGTGAGGTGCCTCTCATACCGGTCCTATATGTGGACGATCTCTTTCTTACATGAGATGAGAGGTTGATTGGACACTGCAAGTCCAACATTGCAGTGGAGTTTGAGCTGAAATACCTTGGGTTGATGCATTACTTTTTGGGGTTGAAGGTTTGGTAGAGAGATGGATGCTTCTTCATTGAACAGGGGAAGTATGCAACAGAGATATTAAAGAGATTCATGATGGAGGACTGCAAGCCTATGGCCATACCTCTAGTTTCCAAATGGAGGAAGATTGATGCATCAGGGTCAGATGGATTTGATCCTACCTTGCATTTAATTATTTTTCCTAAAATAATTAAAGTGATCTAATTGTTTATTGAAATTAAGTGAAAGTGAAATTAGGGTTTTCTCTTTACCTAAAGTTATAAAAGAGAGATAAATTGGTGGAGGGGACACGGTTGCATTCCGATAGAGATGGAGGAAGAAGTGTGAGAGAGAGAATTTTGGCGAAGAAGACGAAGGAGCACTAACTCAAGAAGACAACCCTAAATTGCAGAGGAGAGAGACAAGAGACTTTGGCATAGGTACACCATACAGCAACAGCACCGTACAACCATACAACAGCAGGTCGTATAGCAGCCAGCTACCTTGTGTACCGTGCCATCTCGTAGGTTTTTCTCAGTGATTTTTGGGTGTTTCAATTTTTCCATATAGGGCATAAACCAATTTTCTGATATTGTAAAAGCTCTGTATTTTCTTAATAAAAACATCCTCTCATACTGCTGCATCGGTTTTCCCATCTATCGTTTCTATTGATGTGGTTGATGTTGTAAATGGTTCTTAGTCATTCCACTGCATACTGTAAAGAAGTTCATGTGTGGTTATTTCAATTAAATTTAAATATATTATTTTATCCCTAGTTGTGCTTTAAAGGAAAATTTACAAGGGGAAGGATAACACTACATCTTTCCATATTGTTGATACAATGTGAAAAGTTTTATTTTTCTTTCTAATCCATTCTTCAACAAAGTAATTTTCTATATATTTTTGTGTAATGACTTGTTTCCATAGACCCTCCTTTAAGATCAATCTCCATAAGATTTATGTAGCCAATGTATTGCTAAAGTGATGGATGTTTTTTAATCCCCAATGCCATAGGTCCTTTTGTTTAGCTATTACCTTCCATTTTATGACTAGTTTCCATAGACCCTCGACCTCCGAGATCAATCTCCATAAGCTTTTTAGCCAATTCCTTACCAAAGAGACTTAGGTATACTCCTTAGCTTTCAAGAGCTAGGGGTTATAGATCTTTCTTCCATGTGTGTGCCTTATGAAAGGGAATGCTTTTATCATGAATTACACTTTCCCTACACCCTTGTGTTTCCTTTATTTATTTATTTTTATTTTTAGCTTGGTCCCTTTTTCTTTAGATATAGCTTTGATAACCATGGAACTTAGGAATGGGAATTTGGAAAGGGGGCATGGCTCATGTGCTTTACAATTTCATTTAGCAACATCATCCTTAGAGTACTTGACTTTTTTAGCTTTGATTTAGGCATTCATACATGGGAATATTTATGAGACCTTAAAGAATTGCATATGATAGATAAACTATAAAGGGGAAACTGATGGAAATGGATGATAAGGTTAGTGAAATGGAAAATAGATGGATGAAATGAATGTAACACCTGCTTAGTTTGCTAAGGGTACAACTTAACCTTCAGGACGACACACCTATCTAAGGGAGAATTATGACCACGCCATGATACATCCTAGCAATGGACACTAATTTTTTAGTATTATGAGCCACTATAGAACATAAAAGTGGCATCCTATGATCAAACCAACATAAAATAAAAACATCTCGTTTGTCAATAGGCACAAAGAAAATCATAGCACAAACACATTTGACTCTATATCCACCAATCACATCAAGGCACAATAATAATGTGTGCATGATGGGACAATCTTTAACCAATGATTTATGGCAATAAAAAGATCTCTCTGGCAAGTTAATTGTGATGGGATCACAACCAAAATGGATCATCAAGTTACCCTTGAACATTTAGGGGTAACAACCCAAAAGGAAACCTAAGATACTGAAAAATCCTCCATGGTGTAGTGATAGTCGTCTTATGTTGATCCTCCTTTACCAACACTTGGTTATAACTAGGAAAAACATTTAACTTGGATAGCATACCTGAGCCTATAACCTTCTACATACAAGAACTATATGTTATAGCGGATTTCACCACTCTAGGTGAATCACACTTTGTATGGCCTTCCCCTGTCCCGCTGCAGACTCTTTAGACCCCATGGACCATCTTTTGTCCTTTGATGTTTCCTTGATCATCCCTAAAAACATATAAAAAAATGATATACGCGGCTTTTAACCCGATAACCGCGTACATACGCGGGTTTGACCCATATAATCGCATACATCGGGATGTGTGCATAATCCAAATCCTTTTGGAGTTTTCCTTGACATGGATCCGACTCATTCGACTCCTGGACTTCCCTATGCCTTGAGACCGCTCGGATTCGACCTTTCATTATCCCTTTGAAAGCTATATAAGGAACCCCTTGGTACATTGAAGGCAGATAGAGAGAATTGAGAGCAAAGAAACTATAGTCCATTGTTGCCAGAACTTTTACTTGAGTCTGCATCCCTTTGTCCCTTGGAGCACTGTTGTGTTCTTCCCAAGCTTGCCTTTTTCTTGTGAGCTTGTTATCGAGAGATGGAGGATTGAAGTGGTGGAGGCCCAAGTGGGGGATTCAGTTTCTCCGGTTCGCAGACGTGCCGTCAGAGGTTGTATCTATCTTGTAATCTCTGATTTATATTAATAGAAATATCTTTTCCTGTCCAATGATGTGTATTTGATTGAATATGGTATCCATTGGAATATGTCAAATGCTTTTACATTATTGATTATATATGCTAGAATAGTTCCAACACCATGATATATAGTATGCTTGTATTGTTTACTTGTTGTTGAGGAAGTATTATATCAATTCAAGCTGAAGATTGGAAATCTCAACGGGGATCTACTTCAACCATCCGGAATAAGGTACGAGGTATGATCCTTTAGTGTTAGACATTTTATTTCTATTGCATATTAGAAAGGATTGATTTCTGGAGTCAAGCTATCTGTTGTGGTACCCCAAGCCATAGGAATTTATCTCCGTAACACTATATACTCACAACGAGAACTATAACCCTAAAAATCCATTTTCTTGTGTCAAAAACACCAAAATCAAGCTTCAAATTGAAAAGTGATGCTACTAGTAGAATTGCTTTTTTTTGTTTCAAGGTTAAAAAGACAACCATTGCCTTAAAAACTCATATTGTTGCTAATAATAGCCTTAAAATCAACCATTGAATAGAACACTACTGCTATTATAAGCACATGTGTTTTTTCAAATGCCAAAAGTATAACTTGTTTGAAAGCGTGGACTTAACAATCAGTGTTATTGGAAGAAAAATATTACACTCAACCTCTAAATCGAAAAGTAGTGTGAACATTGCAGTATTTTTCAAACCACTACCTTGAAAAATAAAATGCCCCATCTTTGTGGCCATCACTTCCCCCTCTCCATTTTTTAATTTTTTTAAAAACTTTATATAAAAAAAAATTAATAAACATTTAAATTTTATTATAAAAAAATGGACATTTTTATTAAGAAAATATTTTTTTTTATTAAAATAATTTAGAAGAACTTAAAAAAAATCATTAAAAAACATTTAAAAACAATTAAAAAAAACTAGAACCATTAAAAAATATATAAAACACAAAAAATAAAATAAAAAACATTAAAATTTTAAAAAATATTAAAAAACAAAACATTAAAATAAAATAAAAATAATATATATATATATATTAAAAAAAACCCTACCTGCCCCACCCTCTCTCCTAGGGCGAGCGTGTCAAATGTCAGACCGATGGGCACACAATGTTCATTTGCATCCACCAACTTCCACGACCCACTAGCTCCGGTGACTGAAACAACCATGTCTAATCAGCGTGTCCCTATTCATGGCTGGCCATTTATTACTCAGGCTGGACACCTATTTTTGACAGCTGTAGATCCTTAACATCCTCCTATAAGCGGCTACTTTACTACTATTACTCCATTCCTCCAAACACAGTGACATACCCTGCCGTTACCGTTTATCACACAAACCGTCATTACCGTTTATCACCACTTTTGTCTCTTTGAAATATGAGCAGTATGATGTAACGCGGGCTTGAAACAAACACAGTGACATAACCTGCCGTTACCGTTTATCACACAAACCGTCATTACCGTTTATCACCACTTTTGTCTCTTTGAAATATGAGCAGTATGATGTAACGCGGGCTTGAAATTTAAACTTCCTAAGGCGGGCTTTATTTAAATTTGAATTGAGCAATGTCTTTTCACTGGATATTTTAACAAGCTATTACACAATTTGGGATTTTTTTGGTTTTTAACGCTGTAGTGTTTCTGAGCTAAGCATACAAATCACTGAGGATATATGCATGTTGGTAGTTTGTTGAGCAGTGTTCGTGATTGGTTGTATTATAAACTGTAGGTCAATGGTTCAATGGTTTCTGGGTATTCATTTAGATCGGTTCAGTTATGATTTTAAATAAACCATCCAAGTTTCAGTTTTAATCTCTCATTGCATTTGTGTGTAACAGATTAATAACTCCTCACAATGGATTTGTAACTTCGATGGAATTTCTTAGTCACAAAATTTATAAGAGGGCTTCACCACAATTCTTGGCATGTCCATCTTGGGTTATCATCAATTGGCTCTAATGTCCAATAATAAATAACTATTTTTATTGCTTCCCCTTACAAACATGGACTTTCATTTTCGTCAATATTGTGCGATAAGTGCATGGCCATTTGTTAACGTCATTCTTTAGATTAAAACAAGGAATAACTTTAGATTGAGTGCATTTTTTATATGTTTTTGCATTTGTGAAATGTTAATAGTACAATTCCCTAATTTCTATGTTTTTACCTTCTGTATAATTTTTTTATGTATTGACTAATGCACTCCCATGCTTCCCAAATGTAGAAATTACAAAGAAAATAAAAATTTAAAAAGACATCCATGCTTCACCCCGAGGATATCCACTCTTAGCTCGATAAGCTCCACAGCAACCCCCTCTCCCGTCTCCTCTCCTCTCCGCCCCTTTTCCTACCTCGCCATCCCATTCCCGCCCCTTTTCCTACCTCGCCATCCCATTCCCCTCTCCTTTCCCTCCCCTCCCCACCTCCGCATTCCGCCGCCGCCCCTTCCCCC
This sequence comes from Pseudotsuga menziesii, assembly GCA_001517045.1. NCBI lineage: Eukaryota > Viridiplantae > Streptophyta > Pinopsida > Pinales > Pinaceae > Pseudotsuga > Pseudotsuga menziesii. Next base: position 50,922 of record LPNX010156299.1, read on the forward strand.
CTCGTCCCCACCCTGTGGCAGCCATTGAGCCACAACTCGATGACGGGCATCAAACCGTTGTTAGATGGGCGTCGCACAGGGCTCCCGAGCGCGCCTCATGTCATGGCAATATTGGTGACTTAACAATGCCTCACTATTGAAAATGAGTGTGAAAATTAAAACAATCGACGACTATAACATTTAACAAATTTGCATGTCTATTCAATGAACACCAGCCAAACGATTTACACACATGCTCGGACTTTGGGCTTCAAAGCACTAGAGTCTATTGTCACCATGTCGATAACAAATGACCAAAAAGGAAGCTTTGGCATATTACAAGGCTACAAACTTCACTTTATCTTTTTATTTTCAAACTCGGCTTTGCCCTTTTATTTTTAAATCTAATGAATTAAGCGGTTATAAAAATGGTTGGAGATCGCATTGACTTGCAATGTCGAATGTAGGTTTGTAATATTTGCCACTGAGAATGGCTTTGTGATCACATTGTTGGATTGATCGGTCCAGTGAAATCCATCCCATATCACATATGACCCCGGATCCCCGCAGGATTTGACTTTCACAGGCTTGCCATTAATAATTCTCATGCTTCCGGCACCAAATATTGGCGTCATAGTTATATTTTCCTCCCACTCCACAACAAGCTCGAGTGGTTTGGTTGAAACCTGCATGCATTCATACTAGTCGTTAGATCAATTAGACATGGAAGGGAATAAAACAAAATAATGTACAATAAATTATACGCATCCAAATGATATATAAATCAAATTTGTAGTGCGCAGTACCATTGTTGGAAGGGTTAGTCATTAAGTCAGACATTGTTGGAGGGGAGGGGAGGCGGAGGGGACGACCATTGTTGGAAGGGTTAGTCATTAAGTCAGAGATTGTTGGAGGGGAGGGAGGGAGAGAGGGAGGGACGTGTGGCGGCAGGGAAAGGGGCGGAGAGGAGAGGGGGTCGGGTGGTGGAGGGGTGAGAGGCTGGGTGGGAGAAGCGGAGGGGATGAGGGGAAGTAGACTAGTAGGTTTTTGTTTTTTGTTATATATATATATATATATTAATAGGTTCTTTTTAAAAAATAAAGGTTTTTTTTAGTATTTTATATTTTTTTATATGAATTTTCAAAAAATCTTAATAAATTTTATTTTTTAAATAAAATTTTGATTTTTAATAAAAATTGTGTTGTTATACTTTTTTTTTTTTAATTTACTGTGTTATTTTATATAACTTTTTTAAATATTTTTAGTTTATATATAGTTTAATTTTTTTATTTCATTTTAATTAGTGTTGTTTTTTAATTTATTAATCTTGCATTTGAAGTTTTAAATTTTTAAAATTGTTATTTGTTTTTTAAAATATTAATTTCAAATTACAAAATAAAAATTATTAATTTCTTTTATTTTTAAAAATGTGTCTTTTTATGTAATTAAAAAAAAATTTCTCAACGGGTTTCCAAAAAATTATGATTTTATTCTTGAAAAATTTGGTCTACTACTAGTAGCACTATTTTTCGAATTGGAGGTAAAAATAGCAACTAAATGGAGACTATAAAAAAAAAGAACTATTTACACTTCTCGTCAGTTTGTATAATGTGTTTTCTCTATGTTGGCGTAGAAATAACATCTCTAATTCTATGAGTTAAGATGCTAAGAAGAACTATAGGAAATAGATCTTGCTACTAAGATATTTCTCGCAAGCATACACATGAAAATAGAGAGAAGAATGGACACTGAATCACATGAATGAAGAGATGAATATTGGAGTGTATCATTCCAGTGAATGATGATGAATAATAGTGTACACAAATAGTACCTCCCTCATATGTAAAATCGAGTTGTATTGGAGACAACTCATCAAGCTCAGAAAGAAATACTAAATAGGATAAACCCCCATAGGTGGCTAAAGAACTTCCCAAATAAGTCAAGGACCTCACTAATTAGAAAAATCATGAGTGAGTCGTCAAGAGTGATGGAAAACATGCTAATCCTCAAATATGGAGAGAAAATCATGGAGGATGGGTTGGCAACAAAAGATAGCAGTTTCCTAATTGTCTAGCTTTACCTTATCCACATAAAACATGGAATAAAGCAGTAAAAGACAAAATCTGCAGGAGAGTGCAGTTACTAATTCTGGCATTCAATAAAGTGGATAGGATCAACCCAAAATCAGGATTAAGGTGCTCTTGGGGTATATATGGCAAGTGTTGAGTATGTGGTGCAAGTGGATGCCAACTATCTAGACTAGCGGGTAGGAAATTAATCAAAATTGATTAAATATATTATCCTGAGTTATGAAGTGGGTTTATTATATTCCCACACCCCCATTTAAGTTTGACTTTATGATGTTTATGTTTGAAATATAGGTGTATATAGGGCCCATCAACAAGGATATGGTCACCCTTTACAATTATTCATGTCCAAAAAAGTGAGGAAAGAGACAAAGCCACACGGGGACAATCCTCCCTCAAGAAAGGAAAATGCACAAAATTTGAAATAACATGTCTTCAGTATGTCTTTATCTTTACTTGAATGAGCTGAATGAACTGCTTCTTGGTGAAAGACTTGATGAAGAAATCATGAACTCCATGATCATGCGCTAGAGTGTATAATCTGCAAGAAAGAAGTGGAGAGACTCCTTGTATCTCATCAACTGATGAAGTAGGAGAATTATATGAATGCCTCTTGCTGCTAACAAAATATGATCTACAAACAAAATCTGAAATAGAAAAGAGATATGTGCATACTCATTCCCAAAGAGTACAAAAATTAAGACAATTTGTTACACAATCAATTCCTTGAATAGCTGAAAAATTGTGATGTGAATCACATGTCATTCTTCCAATATGATGTAGCAACTTCCTAGATCTGATATGAGACTAAAAAAACTCTGATTTATGGAACAACAAAGACAAATGCTTCGGTGACTCCATGAGGATAAAGGGATAGACTATGAAACCTATGAGCAACTGGGGAAAACTGATGAGTGTAAACATTTGAATGATAAATGGACTTGAGATCTGAACCATAAGTGTTTAGAACATATCCAAACATGTGCAATATCAGTTCAATGATGACTAAAGTCATGGATAACCAACCGGTGAAAGATATGCAAGACTTCAAACCATGTAATATAAGTAACACTATGTAAGAGACCAATGAGGAGTCAACTAGTGAGCTTGGGATTTGTATAGTCTTAGAAGTATTCAGAGGTATGGATGGTGGTATGAATGATGTCATGAAATGTATATAATCTTGCAAACGATGTTCTAAATCAGAATTATTATGGAGTGAGGAAGAGTTGCTTAAAGACAAGTCAAGATCTAGTGAAAAAACACAATTATTGAGAGATGAATTTAGGAGAATGATAGGTGGATTATCAAAGAAATGATCTGATATTTCTGATATTGATATATATAAAAATGAATCTATATCATAGACATGAGGAAAATATTTTACTATGGAACTTAAGGCATAGTTTATATGACCTTGGAACTACGCACAATGATAATGTTATGAAGAATCAACAGGCTTCTCTAGCTCATCTGGAACTTCAATGTTGTGCCTCTCAAGAAGCTGAGAGACGGTGTCCATATTTTTCTTGAAACATTTATTCTCTGGATGAAATCCTTTGTAGCAATAATAACACTTGGATGTGCTCCCTTTCTTCTTGACTTTTTTCACTGAATCTTCATCAGTAGGCTTCGAACTTTCATCTTCAGTTTCTGACTTTGGCTTCTTCTCTTTCACAATTTTCTTTTCTTTGGTTTTGGTATTCTTGCTTCCTTAAACAATGTGAGCATGATCCTTGCCCTTGGAATATTTAAGAGAACCCATTTGGATCAATTTTTCTTGCTCCTTTGTTAGTGAATTAAAGAAAGGACACAAAGAAGATATTTTCCAATTAAAAACAATAAGCCTGGTAGCATGAAAAGTAGACACAAAAACTGAGTATTCATGACCCAATTTAGAAAGAATGGAAAGGATTAATTGATCATCTTTCTTCTCAATCCCACAATGTTTGAGCATTATAACACGTGACTTGAATTTGGTGAAGAAACACTTAATAGAATCAAAATTGCTTGGACTCAATGAGAATAACTCAATCTCCAACTGATGCGCTCTTAACTCATCTTGAACTCCAAAGAGAGACTCAAGACTGGTCCACACTTGGTTTTGAGTGGTCAAACCATCTATATGAAAGAGTAGATTTGGATAAATAGAGAGGAAAAGCAATCCATAGGCTTCATCCAACCTTTTATGCCACTTAGCTTTCTCAATAACAACATTGGGCTCCTTCTCCAAGGCTAGAGTAACTCTGTATAGTCCCTTACCGCGCAATAGAATTCCAATCTTGGATTTCCATTCATGATAGTTGAAGGGATTCAGAATTATAGATGAAGAAGAATCCAAACTGATTAGTTGATGCGCTCAAGAAGAAACTCTTTGCAACCTGCAAAAATAAAACTAGGAGAAAATCTTGTAAGCTTAAATACAAGCTCTTCTTCAGAGAGGAATGGGAGACTAGATGTGCTATGATGGAGAGAACATATAGCTCCTCAACTCTATTGAACTTGAACAACCTTACACTCCGATACCATGTAGAAATAAAAACTCTAATGCTTTGAGTAAAGATGCTAAGAAGATGCTATGAGGAAATAGATCTTGCTACTAAGATAATTCTCAAAAGCACACATAGGAAAAATAGAGAGAAGAATAGAGACTGAATCACATGAATGAAAAGGTGAATATTGGAGTGTATAATGCCATTGAATAATGATGAATAATAATGGACATAAATAGTACACCCCTCATAGGAAAAATCGAGTTGTATTGGAGACAACTCATCAAGATCAGAAAGTTAGACTTACTAAATATGATAAACCCCCATAGGTGGCTAAAGCACTTCCCAAATCAATCAAGGACCTCACGAATTAGAAAAAGCATGAGTGAGTTGTCAAGAGTGATGGAAAAACATATTAATCCTAGAATATGGAGAGAAAATCATTGAGGATGGGTTGGCAAAAAAAGATAGTAGTTTCCTAGTAGACTAGATTTACCTCATCCACATAAAAGTTGGAATAAAGCAGTAAACGACAGAATATCCAGGAAAGCGCAGTTACTAATTTTAGCAGCCAATATGGAAAGTGTTGACTATGTGGTGCAAGTGGATGCCAACTATCTAGGCTAGTGGGTAGGAACAAAAAATCAAAATTGATTAAATGCTTTATCCTAAGTTATGAAGTGGGTTTATTATATTCCCACAGTTGGGAAGCAAATAATTATCTTTGAGCGATAATTGTCATGTCCCCTCCCGTCCGAGAGGATGCAACTACGACACTACTGCTATCATTTAATTGGGCAATCTAAGCCTCATGAACATAAGCAGAAAAATGCATTGAAGATAAAAACATACACATAAGCATAATGCATGCAATCTAAAATGGAAGCAAATACATTTTATTCAGAGCATTCATCCTGTTCGTAATTCATAAAACAAGCAACATTCATCATGTTCAAACATTCAACATGTTCATGATAACTTATCAATTAAATACATTGCAGAGATTAAACACACAAGAATACTTATCTTGAAAAAGAGTTGTCCTGCAACTAGCTATGTCATTGCAACGTTCCACCCAACCATAGGCCAACGGGCTCAACAATCTCTCAGCACCACTACCACCCCTGAGCTGGGCATTATTCCCACAAGGAATAAGGGAACAATAATAGGCTCACACATAGCAAGACCATACATCCACGGTTAATCCAACACATAGTTGGGTTTCACAGACTGCTAAGGCAACGAACCAATAACATACTGGTTCCCTGGACTTACTCAGCCAAGTCAACAATCACCCCCAAAGACAGTCAACCATATAACATATGGGTTCCTTGGAATTACTCAACCAAGCCAACAATCACCCCCAAACACAGTCAACCATCTAACAAATGGGTTCCTTGGACTTACTCAGCCAAGCCAACACCAGGATGAACTTCACAGCCAAATACAAGTTCTGGGTATGGACAAAAACGTCCTGGGAACCAAAATAAAAAATGATAATTGGAGAAAAATGACCCAGGTGAGCAAATCGTTTCAGGAAACGTTTAATGGCTTCACAGAGGCAAAGATGACCTCTACAAACCCCCAGTTCATGGATTCGAATTCAGAAAATGTCTACAGGCTTCGCGTGGGAAAAAACAGCCTCTTTCAAAATCCCAAAACGTGGATCTCTATTGGACATTCACTCAGCAACACCAAAGACGAATTCTGGGCATGGAGAAATGAAGAAACAACAGGAAGATCGTGAGGGGAAAATGCCCAGCAATCTCAGCCGCGTGAGGCAAACAATACAGCCTCTTAAAACCCCCAAAATGTGAATCCTTGCTGCACATGCACACAACAACACAAAAATGAATTCCCAACCACGGGGAAAAATGGTAAAACTATAGAAAATGTGAAAGAGAGAGCTCAACAAGCTTCAGCTGCGTGAGAGAGCCAAACGTTAATGAGAATGGGTGAGGAATGAAAGACATGGGTGAATAATGGCTTGGGCATGCATTTCCAAGCATTTACTTTCCCAAGAAGTCAACTTAAAAATGTTTTCCAAAAATGGGTGGCTTCCCAAATTCAAATTTGACTCCCATACTCTTCCCATCCCCATGCATTAACTTCTCCAACCAATTTCTCGATGACGGGGCACAAAAGACAAAATGGGTAGTTGACAACTTTATGGGTTTCCCCTTTGACATTTGGCTTTACCCTATTGGCTCAAGGGTTTGAATGTTTTCCCTCCCTATTCCTTGTGAAATCATGCCCCCATCTCTTTAACGTCGCGATGCATAGCTAGTTGTGGTATTTTTATTAATTTGCATTTTTACATGATGTCTCCAAATGTATTGTGCCTGGCTAGCACATAAACCATCGGCATCGATTTTAATCGTTGATACATAAATGTTAAATCGATGGCGGGGCCTTTTCCTTGAGATCCACACCATGATTAAATAACGATATTTACATCATATATAATTTAATGCAACAGGGTCGAAACCGGGGTGTTACATTCCCCTCTCCCTTCAATAGCACTGTCCTCAGTGCTTTACAAAATCGAATAAAATGCTACATTGGCACCGCCCTCAGTGATTCGCATAATTGAACAAAAAAGGGAATTGTCAGTCTCATGGCATCCCATCTCCCACGTAGCCTCATCAGGACCGTAGAACTTCCACTACTCCTTTGTCTGTCCAATGGCACGATCTATAACTCTTCTAAGTTCTTAATTTCACGCATCAATACACTCCGCAAGGTGCACTTGTAAGAAGATTCTTCACTTCTGGTAGCTTTCTTCACATCTGGGTGTCCATTCAACTCTTACCCCCTTCTTTCACAAAGAAGTGATTCAATGTGCAATCCTGGAGAATCCTTCTTCTTAGCTTGGAACATTTCCAATGTCCTTGGCAACTGGAAACTAGCAATACCTATGCTCAAGCCCCTAGCAATGAGTCAATTCTCATGTTAGTATTCACAAGATTTTCCAAATCATAGATGAATCACATGCACATGTATATTGACATAAAATCAACAAGAAGTTTCCAAGTGAACCAAATACTTATCTGCACAAGTATCTTCTTTTGGATCCACATGTATCCGACTTGGATCTGTACAACCATGGTACCCACAAAATCTGCCCCACCCCACACAAGGATGGTACCTCCTCTCTGCTATACAGTCCTTTGAGCATACCCACCCTTCTAGTGCTCTCTAGGGTGTGCATTAAAAGGTAGGCAAGTTTTTTTTGCAAGCCTCGGATCACCTGTGACAATATCTCTCAACTGAGATTTGACAGCTCCATTCCATAGAATAACACCTCGTCTAGGTGCTTACCAAGATTAGGTGCTTCCCTTCCGGACACCACATAGAATTAACTCACATGTCATATTCATTCCTATAGGATGCAATCTATAACAATATTTTCAAAACCATGGCTGCATCATATGCTCATATATATTTACAGAAAATCAACAACAACAAAATTTTGTTAAGTAAACCAAATACTTATCTATAAAGAATCTCTCAATCGAGATCTGGTCAGCCCCGATTCAAAGCCTAACACCTCCTTGTGTGCTCAATGCCAACTCAATGCCAACTCTAGATTAAGGGCCTAGCACCTATTCCAATGCTCACCAAGCTTAGGCGCTTCCTTTCCAGGCACCATAACAGATTAATTCACATGTCATATTCATTTTTGCAGGATTCATTAATTAACAAGATTTTCAAAATCTTAGCTGAATCATTATGCACATGTGTAATTACAGAAAATCAACTAGGATTTGCCAAGTAATCCAATACTTATCTATATAGCATCTCTCAACCGAGATCTGGTCATCCCCGCTTCAGAGCCTAACACCTCCTCAGGTGCTTAATGACATCTTTGGCTTAAGGGCCTAGCACCTCCTCCAAGTGCTTACCAATTCTCAGGCGCTTCCTTTCCAAACATCATAATACGTAGGGGTTATTCTCTTCACGAAGCCCCCACTCTCGTGACAGTCCCCTTACGGTGTGAATGTGTGCGAAAAGAAGTATAACTGGATTTATTACACCCTAGGCATCCCCAGTGATGCATACTGGTGCCTAGCTGGCAGGGGGGAGAAGCTATGTACCCAAATACATCCTTCCAGAGGAGCCATGTACCCCAAATCTCACCTGCTTTACATACAAGCATGCAGTTCACATGAGATGTCATCATAAAAAAAATTCAATCATAGGTTTTCAAACCTATTCCAAACACATCCCTTTGATAAGCTATGTATCCAAGTACATCCTTCCGAGGAGCCATGTACACCCAGTACATATTTTCATCATCTCACCTACATTACATACAAGCATGCAATTTATATGAAATGTCATCATAAAAATTTCAATCATAGATTTTCAAACCTATTCCCAACACATCCCTCTGAGAAGCTATGTATCCAAGTACATACTTTATAGGAGCAATGTACACCCAGTACATCCTTCCTAGGAGTTATCTATCCCAAACACATCCTTTCGAAAAGCTATGTACTCCAAAAGCGTACTTTCATCATCTCACCTGCGTTACATACAAGTATGCAGTTTACATGAGATGTCATCATAAAATTTTCAATCACAGTTTTTCAAACCTATTCCCAACACATCCCTCCGAGAAGCTATGTATATAAGTACATCCTTTAGAGGATCCATGTACACCCATTACATCCTTCTGAGGAGTTATGTATCCAAAACACATCCTTCCGAGAAGCTATGTACTCCAAAGGCATACTTTCATCATCTCATCTGTGTTACATACAAGTATGCAGTTCACAATTCTGCTTCTTGCAGAAAATCAGATTTTTGCAACCATGAGGTCATCCTCATATTGTTTGGCTCTTTCTAGTGGGAGTACTTATCCCTTACTTACACATGCTTCCAAAAACCTGGACATCCACATACAACATGTCATCCTGACACGATTTTAAATCATCCAAACAGTCACAGTTAGCAACAAGAAACTTCATACATCAAGCAATGCAAGACAAGCATATCCACTATTAGCATGATTCAAAACCATCACAGGAGATCATAGTCTCCCATAATCAACAGAAAAACTTCCAATATGAAGTTCCAAAATCTGTTCTCATTCATGAGTTTTTCCCTCATAATGTCTGGCGTTTGCACATGTCAAATTCCTGCCTTAATTCACTGAGTACCACTTAGACTGCCCTGTCCAAGTCATTATATATGCAACCTTTAGGCATCACTGTCCCAAGCACTCCTTGGGCGAACCCATACCCAACTTTGAATGTAGAGTAACCCTCAATGACCTCCTGTAGTATCATGCAAATACCATACAGGATCTCACATCTGTCACATTGCTCAATGTGCATACAACTCATGCCCCTGAGCACTTTCAATACCATCCATATATGTGTTTCATGCTTCTCCTCATTCTTAGAATGAATACAAATGTCATCAAGGATGACAAGAACAACTTGTCTAGATACTTGCTAAAAACACCATTCATGGAACATATGAACGTAGTTGGTATGTCCATGAGACCCAATGGTACCACATGATGCCAGGTGCTTCTTTTGACAGTATTTAGCCAGACTGATACTTTTTTTTTAGTATGGTCCCAAATTTAGCAAAACCACTAATCTATCCGACTCGATCAATGTCCTAGGCAACACTCTTTCCATGAGTGGACTTCAATCCTTTGGTAATCTGGATTTCATAAAGATCTCACTCCCATCTCCAACAATTAACTGACTTGCTAGTTCGCCAACGAAATGGCTGGAGGTCCATCAGATCTAGATCGACGGTGGACCTCAAATAACATAGGGTTGATTTCATCAAATATCGCACCCTTCAGCACTTTCTTTCTCTGCACAATTTCACCCAGTGAAATAGATCACAGCCGTTGATCTGCTTCAGGATCCACCTCATCCATTGATCTCGATCTCTTTTATGGCAATTACCTTCACATTTTGCAGCCGTTTCACCTTTTTATCCTTCTCGCTATTAAGTCAACAAAATTCCTTATGGTCATAGATCTTCGGCCCTTCAAATCTCCGCCACACGATCTACCATCGTGAGGATGATTTAATCTTGGAACTATTGGGTTATCTCATATGTAACTCCAACCTTATGAATCCCATGTTCAACCATGGAATTGTTCCTAGTCATGATCCCAACTGCCTACATAGGCATGAACTTAGGCCTTGCTTACCATCGATCCTTGCAGTGGTCGATCCCTGATCTAGAAACCTGAAACAAGGTTATTTTGAACATTATTCATTCATGATATCCTCAATGGATTATTAATTTAACTCTCATTCGATTGATCAGAGAATCGATCAATCGATCTCTATTTATCTCGCTCTCATAAACCATGATTCACATACATGATTATCAATCATTAACAGAGGATTCGATTCATGAAATCACATATTCAGAGTCTAAACAAGAGTCTCAGAAGTCTTCTTCTTGTTTTCAAACTCTCTAAACATGAAAACATCATCGAGCATTTACCGTCTTGGGCTCGACAAAAATCCACAAGATAGTATCATACTAAGCATACTTCTATGCCTTCTTCGAGCTCCTTAAAGTTCTATGAAGAAGGCCCAAACGGTACCTTTCAGTGCTCGCATATTGCATATAGTCTCACATTATGTCATCTTCCCCCCATTGGGTCTCCTTTGTTCAGAGTACTCTGCGATGAGTTTCCCTTGGATCCCTTGGATATCACTTGTCCAGTTACTTCCCCAAGTATCTCCCATTGAAGTTTTCTCCCCGGTTCCACAACTATGATTCCCTCCCCATGAGTCAATATCATCTGCTGCTAGGTCAACCATGCCGCCATACTCTGAAAAAAGGAAGTTTGAGTTCCCCGTACTCCCTTGCCCCTATTCTCCATTCAGTGCCTCAATCCCATTATTATGCCTTATCTCTAGTTGTTCCCCTCATGCTTCTATAAAGGAAAGACACAATATGGACCAAACCCTCCTATAAGAAAGCACCGACATTTTCAAAAGAGGGGATGTGAGTGTCATTTTATTGTTAAGCAAATGGCTTGTAAACCCGATGTTTCCATAATTACATACAATATGTATGCACACGAGGACAAAAATGGATGGCCATGCCATGGAAAGTTTGATAGATTTGTTGATGTAAGGGTGATGTATGCGCCTCGTCTCTCCAGAGAAATGGTATTGTCAGTGGAAGCAATGCATTACATGGGATTATCTGTTGATATGGTTTATGAATGACACATGTTGGAGGTTAGAGAAGGATTATTCAACGTGGAAAATGAAAGCACTAGAGATAGCTTTTTGACACTGAGGGATGTCATCAACATTTTTAATCAATTGGGTAAAGCCAGATTTCAACTTAACAAGATCAAAAGTCATTTTTTTTTACCAAAACCCTCATGGAGAGGACATGTCATTTATCATTGCTATTCAAGCAAAGTGGATGTTACATAATATGGTGAAATATGTGCACAATAGTATTATCGTAACGGACTCAACATTCAACACAAACAAGTACGGGGTGAATTCATTTAGACATTTTCCACATACGTGAAATTGTTTTGATTTCTAGTTTTTGTATTTAATATTGACATTATAATTATGTAAATGTAGTATCAATTGTATACCTTGCTCATGTTTGACAAGAAACAATATGGAATCCATATTGCATGGGTTGTGTCATCTCGAAACATGTCATCTAACATCTCATTGTGGTTGTACAAACTTAAGGATAGAGGTCGACAACTTAAACCCGAATGGACAGTGAATGTGTTTATGACAGGTGATGGATTGGCAGAAATTGATGCAATAAGGTATAATGCCTTGCAATTAGTTAAGATGCTTCCGCATTTTTTTCTTGGTTCACTAATTCATTTAAGACAATGTTCCTTTTGCTTCATGTAGAACTGTTATAGGTTGTCAAGTTTTTCTATGTGCATAGCATGTTAGAAGAGCTTGGTTGAAAAATGCGTTTAGGTTGGCTAGTTTTCCTGCAATGAGTCCAATGTAGCACTCTGCCACCTCCTTTTCCCATGAGCAGGTGGATCTAACCCCTCCACCCTGCCACTGCGTCAATGGTACCTCGCTAGAGGATGCAGTCGCACTCTGCACATGCACATAGTATGCCATCAGTATCTATCACATGCATGATATAACTATCACTATTCTAGTAATTTATATATGACTGAAACCAGAAAGAGCATCATGTATATGTACCATCAAGTCCCCATACCTGTCATGGAGGTCGAGGCATCTCTAGATCTCCCCGGTATTACATCTCACTGTATGGATAGTCCTCTATGAGGATAGGAATATTCTGCCACTGTGCAACCCAGCCCCACAAACCCTTAGGGCTCAGTCGAGGCCCCCATAATGAAAAAAATCCAAAACTAAACTACTGAAAATGACAGGCTAGGTGAGAGCTCTTACTTGCAACTCACAGCTCAAAAAATCGTCAGTCTAATAGGAAGAAATCAACAGATTTGCTTTGAGGCCCTCCACTTCAACTCAACACTACACAGTGAAAATGACACGTGTCATGTGGTCTCCCCTTGTTTATAGGCCTCCATTTGGTCAACTCCTTCTTCTATGCACCACATAGTCATCCGATGTTTGTTTTTCATGTCGTTCGCACCATGTGGTTAGTTTTTTCACCCTCTGTCCACCTATGGGACTCAAGTCTCATGCTCTCCCTACCTTTTTTGGTCCATTTCCTAGAGTTACTTCGATTTGCGTGCCACCATGCAAATCAAATCCCTTATGTATTGGAATGGTCACGAGCCCTTTGCTCCATCCATAATGCAAACTTGGTGTTAGCACTATTTCTGGTTAGCAGTTGGAAAGGGGGCAGACCTTAGAAGAAATAAGGTAGGAAATGAAAGTTTCATAATATGACCAGAGATATGTTGAAAAGAGTTTTAAAAAATAATGAAGGGGGCTATTTCTGAGCTTAAAAGCCATACATTTTGAAAAAATCATGGTTTAAGTATTAGAAATAGGTTTAAATGAAAAAAATCCGCTCCTATGTTATCTTGTGACAAGTTCTAATAGTGTAAATATGCAACTGGGAAGATCTATGGCTGTAAATAAATTCACTAGCTAAAGTTGCACGAGGAAATAATTTTTGGGTCGCCAGCGGAATGAGTTAAAAGGAAGCAAATATCAACGGTCACGCGGTGAAGGTAATGTAGATCTACAACCATGAATGATTCCACTGATGGAACTAGCACGAACAAATAAACTTTTCCAATCAGTAGAAAAGTTTACATGTTGAATACATCAACAATGAAGATCAAGAGGTGAAAGTGATCAACGGTCTACAATCATTCCGCTGGGAGAACATGCACGAGAAAAGTGAAGTTGGGGATTGGCAGAAAGTGGTATAACCTGCATAAATCCATGGTTGAGATCAAGGCCTAATCAAGATTGACGATCGAGGATCATTCTGCCAATTGTAGTTGTGCCAAAAAAGAAAGTATTGAAATCAACAAAATTGATTAAAGGACCTGCATGATCGAAGGTGGATATTTGATGAGATTAATATCTACGGTCCAAAATTATTCCGCTACCACAAGATGCACGGATAAAATCATATGGAGCCCCTTCAGAATTGGTTAAAGAGGGAAAGTAATTAAAAGCTAAGATCAATGCTGAATTAAGATCTACGACAGAGGATGACTACGTTGGATGAAGGTGCACGCTATTTGTACAACTAGATATGGGAGGAATGTTTAAAGGTCAGGATAGATCGACGATTGAGGTTTTTGAAGGATGAGATCAAAGGTCAGTTGCCAATCTGGTAATGAAAGGTGCAGTTTAGTTATTATCCAAATATTTGACAGTAAGTTGGGAAATGGATCTACTATGGTAAAATAAGAGATGATGAATCTACGATTGTGAAGGCATTCACTACTAAGATTTGCAGGAAGGATAAAGTTGGATAATATAGAGGGAATGGAAATACAAGGGTAAATAGTAATCAAGATCAATGGTTTAAAAAAAAAGACATCGGATCTACGAACATAGAAAGACTCACCTGGGTAAGATGCATGGAAAATAGGTAGAAGATTCCAATAAAATACTATAAAAGGAAAGCACGTAGAGAAGGACCATTTGTCTTTTATGCATTGGAAGTCTAGAGCTCAGTACTGCATGGAAGAAGCCAACTCATGCAGATTCATTTCCACCCATCAGTTGACCAGGTAGGCCACTTTAATTACCAAAGGCTATTTAAAATGGACAATGGAGAGGGAGTAAAGGCTCAGGCCCTGAAATACCAAAACATTGAGGAGGTTTTTGAAGATAAAGACAGTGAAGTTTTTGATACCCTACTATCATTTGGTTCAATAAATCAACTAAAGTCTAAATTAAAAATATTGAAAGACCAGGGTACATACATACATGGTGTCTATAGGTCATATTTTTAGTTTTTCTGCCCAGAGCAAACCCCAAAGTTTTCCTGATTTCATTGACTGGTGCGCTTCTAATTATTCCTCTTTCGAGAGAGTAATTATGGATGCATCCAAGTCTAAAATCTTGTGTCTTGTCATCCCGTTAGTTGTTCGTGATTCATTTGTAGTTCCTTATACATTTACCGAAATATGTGAAGATTTCAGTGAAGAAAACCTAGTCAATTTATTCCGTGAAGAAACCATTGAACAAAAGCAGTGTTTTTTCACTACAAGTTTTAAACTACACGTGTCTTTACAAAATCAAGCCTTCCCTGTAGACACGAATCTGTTTAACGATGAAACCCAGTTAGTTATTTCACTAATGAGTTAGTTCTTAGGTCTAGATACTGACAAATATGTCACTAAAATGTTAATGAGTCTCCTTTTTAAAATTAGTACCAATCCGGCTGAGCCTCAATAATCCCAGTCAATTTGCTTTAAATATGATGAATTCCTACCTAGTATTCACTCACAGTGAGTGAATTTCCACAATACAAGACATTTCATATTTCAGTCACACTTAGTAAGAATGTTTTTATTCTTTAATGAAGAGAACTTGCACTTTCCATAAATGGTTTTGACTAATGAAATCAACAGAAGTATTTTCAAATATATGAACTTTATAATGGCTGAAGTGTACAAAGTCGTTTTCCAACACAAGTTACCAAGGGTGTTGTCTAATATGAAAGAATATTTGCAGTTTTCACCGGAGAAAAGGATTGGAGATTGGTTTTTGTTAGAAGAAGGTACTGTCCTTAGGGTATATGGATTCACCCATGAACCATATATCCTACCTGCATTTCTTACCCCCAATATTTTCGCACTATAACTGATCGGACAAAAGCTCATTGTTGAGAATGAGCATTTCATTAATTTCAGGAAAGCCTCAGAGATCAAATTTCCCTGGGTGGTTGGCCCATTTATTATTAAAAGCAAAGCTGCATTACCTGTAGTGGAGAGTTTGTTGAAAGAGATGGGGTTTCAAACATCTACAACCATTAACTACAACCATCATCATGTCATTTCCATAAGGAGGCAAGTTAATAAGAACAAGCCATTTGAACACCAGGAGGTTGAAGGCTTAGCTGAGAGTGCAAATTGGTTAGATTATCCCATGTTAACACAGAATGAAGAAGACATGCAACAAGGATCTACATCTCCAGTGCAGGATGTTAATGATACACAGTCATATCCATTGGCTATTGTCCCAACACCATAGGTCATTACTCCTATTGCTAGTTATTCCGAAATGACTAATAAAAGGACCTTTTCTGATGCTACGAAGACTGAGCATGAAAATAATTCAACAACATCAAAGAAACAAAAGGTTGAGGTGGAAGGTGAAATGGTAAAGGTGACAGAGACTATAGGGAAGATAAAAGAGATGAAAGTGAAAGGCCCTGCTTTTGAGATAAATGGGTATTCTTTCTCAGAGATTCTCGAGGAATCTACAACTCAATTCAAGACCAAAGCAGAGTTGTTTGATAAATACATGGATGATAAAGAAGTGTCAACAAATGAATCCTTAAAGTTATATATTGATGTGAGAAAAATTTCAAGTAAGGATGTTGCTTTTGGTTATGATTAGGGATCATACTCAAAATACTCTAAACCTAGCAGTATCCACCAAGTATAAAGTAGCAAAAATGAGGATGAATCTGGAAAATATCCCTGTCCCTGACATGATCCATTTGCATAAGCAAACTAGAGAGGTCATATACAATGACCTGCTTAAGGAAACTTTGAAAGTATCTAGATTACAGTCAACTAAAAGAAAAATTGAGAATCAATTAAGACAGGAGAGAGTAGAAAACAAAGCACACCAACAATAGATTAAAAAGCTTCAAGGAGATTTATTGATTGCTGACAGTGAAGCAACAACCCCAAATTTTCTTACAAAGAAAGAGAATACCATTCAATTATTGAAAAAGAAGTTAAAAATCCCTACCACTAAGCTCATTCAAGATTTAGAGCTTATAGAGCTGGAAAAGGAAAAATAAACATTGAATGGTGAATTGAGCAATTGTAAAGCAAAGCTCTTGAAATTTGAAGAAGAAAAGAAGGAATGGGAGAAAGAAAGAGTGTTTTTTATTGAAAATGAAAAGACCCTTAAGAAAAAGCAAGCAGAGTTAGAAAATGAAATAAATGAAAAATAAAAGGAACCTGAAGTGAAAATTGTTCCACCTCCCGCACAAACTAATGAAAGATCTATTGTGCAAGCAATGTCCCATGTTAGCCTGAGGGATTTAGAGATCATTGGGTTGAAGAATCAAAATAAAATTCTAGAAAATGCAGCCCTAAAAAAAGAGGAGGAGAGAAAGGCTATGGAGAATAAGTGTAAATACATCCTGGATAAAAATGATAAACTAATGAAGCAAATAATTGGACAACTGCTTGTACAAGGAGCTAAACATATCATATGGGGTATGATTATAGCTGAAGCAGCAAAACTTAGACCATATCTTGACTATATTATAGATAAAGAAATTGTCATGCAGGGTGCTAGACAGAGTGTTACAACAATTGAGGAAGTGTTGAACAAGAAGCCCATAGACACTGCAAACAATACAATTAATTTTATGAATGGCCTAACAACGGATGATTTGAAAGCAGCATGAATTAAGGACATAATTTCAGTCATTACTTGGGCAAGAAAGGTTGTTGGCAAGCACCAACATCTTGACACTGTACAGGCTAATTTTGATATAATGCGTCATCAAGTGAAAATGTTTATTGATTTATTAACACCACTGTTCAAAATGGGTTTACCTTTCTTCTAAGAAGAAAAAGGTAGAATTTTATCTGAAGCAGAATATCATGCTTAGTTGGTCAAATGCAGGTTAGACCACAGGAAATTTGAGGATATGCAACAATCCTTGTCTAGGAAGACAATAGTGGATAAACTGTCAGAAGATTTCGAAATTTTGCACACTTTTAGAGCCACATGTGTGCAGTTGCCAGAATTTTCTTATGTAGACCACATGGAATTAAGGGTGCTGGCAAAGGAAATGGACAGCTTGGAGCTGCCACCAGTCGACCAATGGAAGACACTTGAGAAATAGGGAAAAACCAAATACAGGTTGCGTGGATGAAGATTTGTTGAAGACCATTTGAAGAGTAGTTAGTTAGCAAACCTTAGGTCAACTAGGGTGGATTCTTAATTTCATAAAACTTGGAAGATGAAGTATCCAGAGGATGGGGAACAACATGTTGATTTTATCTATGCCAACTTCATCCTACATACCATGTCATCATGTCCTAGGTTATTCCTTTGTCATTACTGAACTTCTTTGACATCAATGACAATGATATTCAACATGATCCATTTCTTGGATGCATGTGTGTGTTCCATATCATTCACACTTATTATGGTCTTGACCTATCTGTGATTTTGAAGCACTTGTTCAAAAAATCATAAGGCTCAAATCTTCACAATTTAATTGTGCAAGTTCAACGAATAAGAATTGACGAGACTTGATACAAACAACATGTGGAAATTGTGCTCAAAAGTAATAACTGGTTCTAGAAATATGCAAATGGAACTTTGGGGTGTATGAAATGATAAATATCCACTCAAACATTTACTTGTAGTCATTGTGGTGTACACCTTGGAAACCCCCTTTAATAAGTACTAAGATGTTTGTGGACAAATAATTGTTTAGAAATGTTGTATTTTGTCCTTCAAATCATCTTTATTTTCTTACATGGGCATCCTTTTTATGTGCAAATGTTTTCCTTTTTTACAGTGACATTATGGGAATTATATCTCACGTAAAACAAAGGCCAAGGAAAAACGCATGGCTAATGAAGCTGCACAAAGCTCACTTGAGATTAGTTTAGTTGCAATTTTTTCCACGTTGAACATTTTATTGGATAGTTTTTGGCATTTTGTTTTTAAAATTTTGTTCTAATTTGATCAATAACAGCATATCACAATTTACACTAAGGAAGTTTTAAAGCTAATTTTAGCTTTTACTTTATAAAACAACTATTCGGTATATTGTTGAGTAATGAACATTTTGTACACATTCATTGGGTTTGTGTACTTACCAATTTTTGTATAATGTGATGATGATATTTTCATTTTATTGGTTGTTAGTGCTATTGATACTTATTGCCACATGCTTTTAAGCGTTTGAATTTTTTATAGCAAAAAGTGTTTGAATTGTTTATATTTGCTTTATCTATATAATTTGTTTTTTTGTGCTTTCTCTTGAAGTGTTAAGAGGCATATTCAGACTTGTACCTTGGCTCTATATGACCTTTCCTATGTTTTGCTTTTTGCACTATGGTAAATTATTTTCATGAAATGCCTTTTTTCTTGCAATATTTTAGAATTTCTTGATCCTTAATTTGAGATTTGGAGTGGACTATGACTTGTGCTTTTTCATCTATGGACAAGGATGAGACAAGTGTACTGTCAAGATTGATTCTATGGCAGTCGTTCAAAATTTGAACTAAATAATTATAAAAAAAAAGAATATAAAAAATAATTGGTAGCTAGTTGGTGAATGGATAACTTGTAGCAATGCATGGATAACTCATAGTTGATGAATGGATAATCAACAGTTCATGGTAGATAACTAGAAGAATGTGAGATAAAAAGAAAAAGAATATAAAAAATAATTGATCGTTGATAAATGGATAACATGAAGAATGCCGATGATAACATGTAGCTAAGCATGAATAACTCACAGTTGAACCCATTTAACTAAAAGAATACGAGTAAATAAAAAAAATTCCAAACTGTCTTCTATTCCATAACTATTTTGTAACCATTTGATCCCTATCGACATGATCCAACCACAAACTATGTGGGTGTGCTAGTTATAAGATGATTTATATGAGTAGAAAATTACTTAAAAGTTCTATGTTTAATTGGAACACATTGGTTTTAGTTTTATTAAATTGAATTTCCTCATTTTTGAAGGTGTTTTGTCTGCATTTTTAAGAGAAATTAATGAGTGTAATGCTTTCAAGATGATGAATGTATCTAAATTGTGACATTTTTCTATACAAAACAATCTATCGAGACATTATTGCATTTTTTTGAACCAATTGCTAGTTACACCAATAGGTGTTTTTATTTGAGATTTGGGGTGGACTACGACCTATGCTTTTTCATCTATGGACGAGGATGAGACAAGTGTACTGTTAAGATTGATTCTATGGCAGTCGTTCAAAATTCGAAATAAACAATTATAAAAAAAGAATATAAAAGTAATTGGTAGTCGATGAATGGATAACTGGTAGCGATGCATGGATAACTCATAGCTAATGAATGGATAACCAACACTTCATGGCAGATAATTAGAAGAATGTGAGATAAAAAAGAAAAATAATATAAAAAATAACTGATAGTTGATAAATGGATAACACAAAGAATATATGTGATAACATGTAGCTAGACATGGATAGCTCAGAGTTGAACCCGTTTAACTATAAGAATATTAAGAATAAAAAAAAATTCCCTTCCATTACATTTCTATTTCTCAACCATTTGATCTATATCGATGTGATCCAACCACAAACTATGTAGGCTATGAGAATCAATAATGAGTTAATAACTCAAAGGAACAATCAATAATAAGTTTTTTTTTAACCATGGAAACAACAACCTCCGAAGAGTATATCCAACAGCCTGCAAGTCAGATTTACCAATAACTTGTGACTTAGCGAGGGCGGAGACGTCTCGAAGCCCACCGGGGTGAGCCTCCATCCCAGAGACCGCCTACCCTTCGAGCCTTGTCACAACATGACAATGAACAACCCTACCCTTGTCGATTTCAAACCTGTAATCTACAAGGACATAAGTTAGTAACTAACACAACGCATAACTCTAGGACAATTTCATGTGCGTGGAAGGGGAGGTAGAGGTACCATTATGTCATCAACACTGGACCCTCTTCTCTCCATATGCGAAGTCTGTATCAAGGACTTTGAAATAATTCATGGGTCGTCATTTGCAGGAAAACCTCAAGGGAACGAATGGCTCAGAGCTTCCCACGATCACTCCTGTTATTTGGGACCATGAGACCACGTGCCAAGAAACTTTGCCCGACATAGGCTGCCCCACGCCAGGTCGATCTATCGACTCATAAAATAAATTCTTAATTAAAAAAAACTTTTAATAAAATAAATCCGTGAATATAATATAATAAGGCTGCCGGATTTTCCGACTGCCGCGAAGTTGTTTGTGTTTCGTGGACAATATTGTGTTTCGTGGCTGCAATTTCTGCTCAACCACGTCGTTTTTCATCAAGTTGTTTATATGGTTCACACATTACGTGCTATCTGCACATTTACATTGATTTTATTTAATATGGCTATGGTATTATGATAATTAAGTTGATAAGCGTTGCACACTTATATTTTATTTAATATGGTTATGGTATTATGATAATTATGTTGATAGTTGTTTTTATTTGAGATTTGGGCTGGACTATAGCTTATGTTTTTTCATTTGTGGACAACTATGAGACAAATGTACTATCGAGAGATGGATTCTATGACATTCATTCAAAAATTTTAAATAAACAATTAAAAAAAATTGGTAGCTGATGAATGGATAAATGGTGGCTATGCATAGATAACTCATAGTTGATGAATGGATAACCAACACTTCATGACAGATAACTAGAAGAATGTGAGATAAAAAAAAAAAATATAAAAAATAAGTAATAATCGATAAATGGATAACGCAAAGAATGTCGATGATAACATGTAGCTAGGCACGCATAACTTAGAGTTGAGTCCGTTTAACTAGAAGAATACGTGGATCGTTTTTTTTGTTTTTCCAAACTGTCTTCCATTTCATCACTAACCAATTTGATCCCTATCGGCCACAAGCTATGTGGGTGTGCTAGTTAAGATTTGGGGTGGACTACGAACTATGCTTTTTCATCTACTGACGCAGATGAAACATTCTATGATAGTCGTTCAAAATTCAAAATAAACAATTATAAAAAATAACTGGTAGCTGGTGAATAGATAACTGGTAGCTATGCATGGCTAACTCATACCTGATGAATGAATAACCAACACTTAATGAGAGATAACTAGAAAAATGTGAGATATCAATAAAAATAATATAAAAAACAACTGATACTTGATAAATTCCAAATTATCTATATTTCATTCCATCACTATCTCTCAACCATTTGATCTCTATTGGCTTGATCCAGCTACAAAAAC
The DNA here is from genome assembly GCA_001517045.1 of Pseudotsuga menziesii. Classification (NCBI taxonomy): domain Eukaryota; kingdom Viridiplantae; phylum Streptophyta; class Pinopsida; order Pinales; family Pinaceae; genus Pseudotsuga; species Pseudotsuga menziesii. The sequence continues at coordinate 73,109 of LPNX010156299.1, forward strand.
GCTAAATACAGTAATTGAGTATCTAACCAAACAATTCTTAACTCAATTATAATTAAAGCTTTTATATAGAAGTGTAATGCTTTGTGATCGAGTGAGATGGAATTAACTTCACATTTCATTGCTTTATATGGAAGTGTAAAATTTTAATGTGTTAGGAAAATCCTTTTGTTATCAACAATGTGTGACGAAAGAATCTCACAAGATTGTTTCATAGGCAAATTGACTGCTTCAACATATGAGCATAATTTTGTGATTTTTTTTCTTGTGAGTGTAAGTTAATAATTTTTTTTGGCATCAATATCTTTTTTAAGTTAGTACTCATGAAAGATTTAAACTCATAACCTTCTATTTATAACTTTTCATCTTAATTATTTATTACCCATTACACTATTTTTTATAAGCTTAACATCAATATCTTATAAAAAATAAAATATTTATATTAAATTAAGTATTTTACATTTTTTTAACAAAATGACAAATAAAACTATTTATACAATTTTTTTATAACTAATCTATTTATAATAAAATAACTAAATACATTGCTTATTATATGATGTAAGAATGATTTATAGATCTCAAGCTTATTTGTCATAATCTCTATCATGGCGCTGACTTTGAAACAACATAGTTAGTCCTACTGATTTATGAATTTCAATCTTATTTGTGATATTCTCTATCACGGTGTTGCATAAGAAAGGACATAGTTGAGCCCTAATTTATTTTATAGCCTTTTATGTCAGGTTTTTACTACTCACTTATTATTCCCCGCCCCTCCTAAGTAAGGATTATAGGAATGGATCAGTTATAAAAACTGCATTGATTTTTTTATTTTCTATTAATTTCATAGTTACTTTATAATGTTTTTGTTAAAATTAATTATTAATTTTATTTTTTAAAATAATAAAATATGTTTTTTAGTTTTTGAAATTAAAAATTATTATTGTATAATTGGTTGCAAGCTTTGATTTGACCAAATAATTATGGTTGGAAGCAGGGATCAAATTTGAAGGGTAGGGCCCCATTTCACTTTGAAGGGCTATGACATAGTGAACCCTTCAATGTTGGCATATAAAAATAAATCATTCTTTTCATTTGAAAATGTAATGGAATATCAAAACTTTATTATTGTTATTTTAATTCACTAATGTAAGTTGACAATATTCGCATTGTTCAGGTTTATAAATTTTAATGATCAATGTTATATTAATATGGGCTAGTTAAATAATCCAAGAATCCATATAAAATAAATTTTAAAAACAAAAAGAAAAAAACAGATAATACTAAGAAATCACTTGTTTTATAACCAACAAATATTCTATTATACTAGGGAAGGGAGATTCTTACTTCAGACTAGAAAGGGAGAGGATGTGTGATTTGTGGATTATTTGTAGAAGATCTAGTGTATAATGGGAAAAATATGGTGAAGAAGAGGGATAAATGAGCATGAGAGATAAGAGAAGAGCCTAAACAACAAGTTCAATATTCTAAGGTGAGGTTGAGATGAAACATGATGGGGAAAATAAGGAGAGATAACATGCCCTAGGAATAACATCTAAGGTTGGTGCCAAGGAAGCACTAGGAAAAACATCTTGGGAGAAGAAAACATTTTGTTCTTGAGAACTTTAGGATTGAGAGATGAAGGGGATTTGGAGAATCACCGAGAGTAATTTGAAAGCTAAGAAGTGTTGGAAGTGTATGATATTGAAGATGAGATGGGGAGAAGGATATCTAGCCAAGATTGATGTTGGGGTTGGAGGGTAGCCTAAAAAAAACAACAAAGTGCAGATTTGGGTGGGCCCGGACCCTAAGGAACCAAATAGTTAAATAGGTGAGATGAATTTGAGTTTGTTGGGTGAATCTAAGGGCTAAGAGAATTAGCTAAATAGACTATTATTGGGGTGAAGGGAAATCCTCAAGGAACTCAAAATGTTAGAATTTCTTAGGTGGGCATTGGGCCAAGAGATCTTGGAGGAGTAAGTCTAGACCTAATTGCTTTGATACCATATCATAAGTAACAATTTCACTATCAATAGAAAGAAAATAACAAAAGACAAAATACAAAATTTGTTGAATTCGCTTGAAGAAATTAGAAAATGTGATAGATTAGAGGAGTCAAGTGTAGTTGGTCCATGAAGCCCAACCATTAAGATAGATTAGAATGGAACGCATAATTCCATAGATTTGGCAAGGACCACTCTTGTAATCTTACAATGAGTCCATAATCTAATTATCTATCCCTCATAAACTAATAAACTAATTTACTAATGTAAAATAATACCATTACGTTAGTCCATGCAACACAAGGATGGACTGAGATGACTATCTTAACTAAATCATTAAATAATCTAATGTTTTATATCTCGAACTATGACCCCTCATGGAAGAATCAATCATATTCACTAGGGCACATTGGCTTGGATATTAGTGTGTTGGGATAAGGAACCATGTTTTCTATCATGACTATTCATAATGTATTTATTGTATCATTACTTGAGAGGTGTGTACCTCATGAAGGACACTAGGGAGTTCCATTCCAAACTCCTAATGATCATAGGAACCAGGCAAGAAGTTGTAACGTCTGCAAAGAAAAATAATTCACTAGGTCAAAGATCATTGGTAACAACATTGAGAGGATGATTACGCATGGGAATTACAGTATAAAATTAAAGGAATTTATCCTTATTTATTTGTAGACAATTCAACTTGAGGGACAATATTTTTGAGGGGAAAGAGTTGTAACACCCTATATTGTAACTTTCCTACTTTAGTCACCTAAATATAGATGGTTGACTTATTTTATATTACATACATCACGGGACATTATTATTACTATAGATACCAATATAATATTTTGAGGATGATGTTAGCTTCATTGGGTTATGCACTTCTAGTGATCATAAGACATGTGATTTGAGGTTATACATTATAAAACTCTTATGGATTTGCTCAATCTTTCTCCAAGATTCTCTAGAGATGTTGCAACCCCAAACCTCACACCCATACAAGATAACAGGAGTGACTAAAGTTTCAAAGAGGAGCTTCTTTTTATCCCACATCACAAGGTTTGCTGCTTTACAATTATTTTCAAGACCAAAGTAAGCTTTCCACCCTCCATTAATCCTTTTCTCAATGCTATAGTTCCACTTGAGCTTGTGGTGAATATCAATTCCTAGGTATTTGTAAGAAGACACTTCCTCCAAGTTGCTATTGTCATACACAAAATTAGCGTGAGTGTCCTTCTTGGATTTGATAATCATAACTTTTTTTTTGTTAGTGTTGACAGTCATACCCATGGTAGAGCAGAAATCCTTAAGAACTCGTAGTTGCTTATCAAGATCAGATGGACGCCTTGCCAGAATAACAATATCGTCAACATAGAGAAGAAGGATGATGACTATTCTAGCTAAGAACCTGCGAGTACATTCTTCTTCTTCTAAGCAACCTTCTAGCTTATCGATGTAAATTCTAAATAGGGTAGGGGAGAGGGGGAAACCTTGTTGAACTCCGATATTAGACTTAATATCTCTCGACCACCGCTCGTTTCTCTTAAACTTAGCGATTACATTCTCGTATAACCTTATTGCGGCAGCTCTCAACTCGAAAGGAACCTTTAGATCTTCTAATCTATTCCATAGGTTATTTCTAGGTACCGTATCGAAAGCCTTTTTAAAGTCCACAAAGCAACAAAAGAGATTGGATTTATCATTATGACACTCCTCCACAATGATCCTAAGTGCAACGAGGTGGTTCGTTGTTGAGTGTTGTCTTCTAAGTATTAGTTATATTTTTGGATTCATATTTTTTTATATCCAGAGTAATGGTTTTAAATGTTTACTTATTTGTTTTTATAGTTTTGTTCACAAGTATATAATAGATGGTAAATAGATGTTATTGTATTTTTATTAATTTTTTTATGAACAAAAATTAATAAGTTTACTCAACAAATTGTGATTTTAAACAATTCAAAACAATTTTTTGTTAAAATATCATTTAAACAATTTATATTAATAATGTTTATAAGACAATATAAAATTAAACAATTTAAAAAAGAAATCAACATTACATAATAAAATGAAATTAACCTTACATATTTTACTCAATATATTATTTTAATTAAAAAATTAAGTTAACATTACATAAATTAATAAACTGTTTTACTAAATATATTATTTTAACTAAAGAATAAAAAAATATATTGGTTAATAATAATTTTTTTTTCAATGTTATGTAGATATATTATCTATATCTGAATAAAAGATTTAAATTTTTTAATTTATAATAATAATATTTACAATGCAATATAAAATTGAATAACTAAAAAAAAAGACATTTAAAATTAAATAAATGAAGTCAACCTTACATGTTATCAAGATCTATTTTTTTAAATGTTGCAAATTATGAAAAGATTATTTATTTAAAGTATTTATTTTGTTTATTAGTTTTTTTAGTTATAAGAATCAGTGAATTTACTCAACAAATTGCGACACAATCAATTAACTTTGTTACAAAAATATGAACTAAAATTATCATGACACAAAATAACCCTGAAATAAGTACATTGTCTATCAAAAGAGAATGGTTGTCTATCATAACCATTGCAAATTATCTACTAACTATTTAACATCACAAAATAAACAATTAAAATTATATAAATAAAGTAGTGATTGCATATAATCATTAACACAATCATAATCAAATGTTGATGTTAATTAATTAAACAATAAAACAAAAAAATATAAAGCTAACGCAGGGACAAGCTGCTTTGTAGCTATTGTACTTGTTTTGTTTGTTTCTAATTCGCCTATAGGCGACGCCAATGAGAAATTAACCCAGAGGGGGATCGCGGCCATGTAATGATTAATTGACAACGGACTCATGAGATTTCATATCAAGCGGGGATATTTGATTGGTGGAGCACATAGTTTCAAAGGCTATGATTGAATTTGTTATTAAAAGTTAATTTATTAATCCATCAGTTATTTGGATTTACCTTAATGGGGTGGTTTCATGAGTGATTGGCGGCTTTGGATCTGTGTTCTTTGATAAATTGCCGGAAAAAAAGGATTTAGCCATAAACGTTCATTCCTTGTTCTGCACACAGTTAGTTCACCAATTTCTAAACGAGGTAATAATGAAATTCTTAAACCATGTATAGTACATTTCAATTTCTAGCTTCAAATAACCATGTATACTATTAACAAAAATCAAATAAATAAGATTAATATGTTTGAAATACAACCACATACATATTTGACATATTAATAATGTTTTTCTCTTAAAGAATATGTCAAACATTACTAATAAAAAGTTCAATAATCCAGTTTCTAAAGGAGGTAATTCTGAAATTCTTAAACCATGTATCACTTTTCAATTTTGGATACAGTACATTTAAAATTTTCTAACTTCAAATAACCATGTATACTAGTAGCAACAACCAAACTAATAAATTTCTAACTTCAAATAACCATGTATACTAGTAGCAACAACCAAATTAATAAGATTAATATGTTTGGAATAGAGTGACATGCATATATTTGACATATTAATAATGTTTTTTTCCTAAAGAATGTGTCAAGCATTACTAATACAAAGATCTATAATTTATTACTAATATATAGATCTATAATAAATTATTAATACACGGTTTAATGGAAGTTCTAGACTCACCAACGGATCAAATCTTGATCGAAACAAAAACTTTTGTGAACACTCACCCCTTCTTATTCATATTTATATATCACCCTCAGAGCACATTACCTAACTGATTGTTCTCATGATGTTACGTAGCCAAATGGAAATCTTATTGGGCGGTGCATGGTTTCAGTGCAATGAAGGTTGACTTCATAGACTAAGAGATGGAGTCATTGGAGTACAACTAAAAGTTCATATAATAGTTTTTTATTGCCACGTTTTCATTACCGCATTCATTTATATTTATTTTAATAGTTGAATCATGATTGGAGTTAATCTAATAGTTATCCAATACAACTACTATTAGAGTTGAAGTTAAGCTAGTATTTGTTTCTAATAGTTAATTTAAACGTTAATATATCAATGAATGTAGTTCAATTAGAAGTCTTGATTGGAGTTGAAGTTAAACTAAAGTTGTATCATCATTGGAGTTAAGCTAATATTTGTATTTAATAATCAAATAGTTGTATCATCACGATTAGAGTTTTAACTACCAAGTTGAAGTTGAAGTTTAATTTTTCAAACTATCACGAAGTGTACTTATCACATGTTGACTAAGCTAATTTTAATTTGTTTGAAATCGTTAATTATGAATTTTGAATGATCCCTATAGAATCAATCTGCACAGTACACTTATATCATTCTCGTCCATAGACGAATAAGCATAGATGGTATTCCACCCCGAAAATGTAAAGTATAACGCCTATTAACATAAAAATTCATCATTATGGGTTCATTTCATAAATAGATCAGGAGAACTTGGTGTCTTCACTTGGATATTTCAATGAATCTAAAGAACTTATGATTATCTATGAGCACATGTCTCCACGCATCTTTATGGTAAATATATATATCTTATATGTTTACTTAAGTAATGTGATAGAATAGACTAGGTAACAAATCCTCATTTAGTTCTGATTTCCTTTCCTGGTGGAGTATTTGAACTAAAATAGAAAACAAGGGTCAAAATAGCTTTAGATGCAGCTCAACTTAGTTCTGTGTACATTATATTTTACAATATAAATGACAATAAATTTCTACTTTATCCTTTACAAATATTTTAAATGTAATTGGCATAGATTTCTACAATGAAATTGGCATGTACTTCTTTCTTGAAGGATGTTGCTTGAGTGGACAAGGTTTGGTGGGAAAATTGTTTATGGAGGTTGAATATGCCTTTAAAAATTAAATTCTTCTCATGGCTGGTGATTTTCAACAAGATTTTGACTTGGGATAATTTACAGAAATGGGGTTTCTTTGGTACAAGTATTTCACTAGTACAAAATGAGAAATTAATGACTAAAATCAGGCTATAAACGACTATTTTTGAGTCGGTGACTAATAGTAGCTAATTTCCACTATCTTATAGCTAGTCATATTTCACTTAGTCATTAATATCTTGACTTATTAGTCATTGATTTAGTGATTGATAGTCAATGATTTAGTCATTGATACTCATTGATTTAGTCACGGATTTAGTCGCTGATTTAGTAACTGATTACAACAATTAATGACCAAATATAAGACTACATAAAATACTAGATGATAACATATTAATGACTAAGCTAAATACGACTAAACGTTAGTTGCGCTATAATATACGTGAAATTAGCTACTAATAGTCGTATATATGCGAATTTAGTCGTTTTTGTAGTCCCAAATTTTTGATAAGGCACGGAGGAATCGAACCACCAACCTTCTGCCTATAATTAGGCAGGTGCTCTACCATTGATCTAACACCCTTTAAGAAGTTGTTATTGCTTGATAATGATGATATTCAAACAAATTTTGCATCATTCAAGCATACAAAGTAATGATTATCAAGTTACTATAGATCCATAATAGCTTACCCTGTACTAGTCCTTCAAGTCATTTGTGCACTTAATAAATGAATTTGAAATACTTGAAGGACTATTACAAGGTAAGCCATTATGTATCTATAGTAACTTGATAATCATTATTTTGTATGTTAATTCATAACATTCTACACAAACAAATATTTTCAATGATAACAAATCCAAGCATTAGTGTGACATTCGACAATCCAATCTCCCCCTTGGGTAAACAATTTAATTGCAATGCTATAGCTACTCTCCATGCAATGATCAAGTTTTTAAACTTCCAAGGTGCCCCCAACAATGTATTTCAACCAAAATCCAACATATACAAAAATTATATAAGAATACTCACAGAAAATATTGGCATGCTTTTGTTATTTGAGTGCCACTCTAAGTAAGATTTCTTAAAATCAAATGATACTAACATAACCATTTTGAAATCCAACATATATAACAAAAAAATGTAGAAAAAAATACTTCAAAGAAGACAAGGGGAATATATTGGAATGCTTGTACTATTTTAGTGCCACTGTAAGCAAGATTTCTTGCAATGAAAGGATATGAATAAGATTGATTTCATCTCAAAACAAAAAATGTTTTCATAAGATCATAACCATCAATGTTATGAAGTTTTTGTGGGGAGTGATTTTCCCATATAGAGAGATTGATGTCGCAATTATCTATAGGAAGAAAGGTAAGTACATCCAAGGTCAAGAGATTCCATGCCCAAAAATGTCTTGAATTAACCCCACCACCATTTCCCACCCAAAGTTATGTTGGCAAAGGAAATGCACCATTCACAAGGCAAACACATGATTGTATTTTATGCCTAAAACATTTTGCAATAATGTGTTGGTTGGTTGAAGCATTTCTTCAAACACATTGACAGGTTGCATGGGAGGCTACATTCTTAATCAATACAGGCAAAGTTTCTTCCTCCGTGAGATCACTTGCTTGCTGGGTTGTATTGTAGGCATTATGCCCTACGATTTCTCCCCATTAAATCAATTTCTTAATGGTTTACTTGCAGAAGTTATGGCAATGATTTTACCCCATGAAAATATCTTTCTCGTACAAGAAAACACACGGTCATTAATGCCCAAGAACAAAACTTAGGAATGAATTTGTTCGAGCAAGAAAAGCCATGAACTTGGCATATTCCTGTCCTAATATGAACCCAAAACTCGTTATGAAACAATTTTCCAAAGTAATGCAACAACAATTATCATATTCTTTTGTACAAATCAAATCAAATTTTCAATGTGGTACAACAAACACTTAATATGTTCCATTACCAATTGGTTTACTAATTAAAAGTCCTTCTTGATAGACCTTCCTCATGAAACCATAAACACTTGCAAAAGTAATGTGTTACAGAAAATAACTCATTACTAACCATCGTACAAACATAAAAGCCAACAGTAGTGAAGTAGAAGGACAACATTCTGAAAAAATGATGTAGCTCTCCAAGTCTATGCATATCTCTGCTGAGAACTTGTTCTCCATTTCCATCGAGATACTTTACCCTCTAACAAATCAACCTGGTTTAGTCTGACATCTCGTCCTTTCTAACCTGTTGCAATGGCAAATTTAAAGGTTCATTCTTAACAAAGAAAAATGTGCATAAATGGAAAGGAAAACAATAAAATATTACAGATAAACAACTAACTGAATGTATTCATGATGAGTGATGTTTCCCCGTCGTAAAGTCGAATTGAACCTTGCATATTGCATGATGTGTTAGCAACACATATTTAACATGCATATTTTTGCTAGACTACCTATTTTGCATGTATGCAATTTCTTGCAAACTCCGATACAACATTTTGCTAGCACCAGTGTATTTCCTCCAATCCTTGGCAAAATATGTCCAGCAATAACTACTAACAACCCATTTTTATCAAAGCATGGGATCAATGACTTTCTTGCAGATAATTCTTGTAGAATTCATTGTGTCATCAGAATATAAAGCTTTAATCCTCTCAATGTCCATATATTAATGAACAGTTGTGTTTGATTTGTCTTGAGCTATTTATTTATTGCGTCTAATTTTGGAACTGTTTCATTCTTTTCTCCCCATTTTTAAGAAGTGTTGGACAATTATTGTATTTCTAATTTCTTTTGTACATGCTAGATCCATGTATAGAATGGAAGGCTTAAAATGAACAAAGATTTCCACTAATTCATATAAGAAAATCTATATAGGACTACAAAAATAATGTTTTAGCTAAACGATGCAAATTCATATGAAGTGAGGCATATGTTTCATTGAAACATCTCTATGTGTGTGACATCAAAACCATGAAGCTCTACTCCCAATATCCTTATATATGAGAATAGTGTTGTTTGATTTGCCTTGAACTAATTCTTTAATGTGTTTAGGTTGGAATTGATTTATTATTTTCTCCTCCTTTTTAAGAACTGTGAAACAAATCTTGTATTTCTACTTTCTCTAGTAGATGTTTTGCTAGTTCCATGTAGACAGTGGAAGGATTACAAAGTGACAAGGAAGAAATATTACCACTGGTCCAGATTTTTAGTGAGTGTATCACTGACAATCGCAGCAGCAGATCTGGGCACTTTTTCAGTAGCACCGTAGAAGATAGACAGGGTGCATCACAATTCTCAAGGAGGAGGCACATCACTCAGTTATAGAGGGAGAGGGCACATGCATGCACCTGCCAGCAAGCCTTAGATGAGGCATGTGCCACCATCAAATAATCTTAGAGGCATGTTCCAGTGCCACGAGTGGAACATAGACAGGAATCACCATAAATTAAAATTTAGTTTGGTTTTATTTTTAGGAAATTCTATTTCTGAGTTTGACTTAGGATAAAGAAAATTATTTTTTTGAGTTTGACTTAGGATCAAGTAAATTATATTTATGAGTTTTAGTCACATGCAAATCTACTTTTGTAAACCCTATTATTCCCTTCTCATATCTATAAGAGAGAGGGCGGGGATATGGATTCATTCATCGAGTCTTGACTCTAGCAGCTAGGAGTTTAGGGGTATTTCCTTGTAGTAGATTTTTTCATGTTCAGAATTAATAAAAGCAATGACAATTTCTGGCAATCGTCTATTGAATTCTGTTTATTGTTTACTACAACATGTGTTTATAGATTCTAGCATTTATTAGAGATCTATTTTGATATGTTCTTAGTTCTTTTGTTTTTTTGCTTTTCTGTCGGAATTGTATTACAATGTAGAATCTGTTTACCATGAGTTCGAAATTCTTTACAGACTCCATATAAGAAAATATATATGGAGTTGTACTTGAACAACAAAAATAAGGTTCCAGCTACATGCTGCAGAACTCCCAACCACCATAAGTGTGACGTCTTCCATAGCTTGCATTGGCCCAAACTTAGGGATTTTTTTACATAGAAGCATCTTCATGGGGAATTATTTGTTCAACAGAGGGTGAACTATCCTCTACTTAAAATAGGCAAGCATGCTCCTTCTTGTCTTTAGGGAGTAACCGCTTATGCCTAATTTATTACTTATGTTGGACAGCACCAGTCGTTGGATTGTAAAAATTGCCTCATTTCATTGAGGAACTATTCCCAGCGAAGATTGTTAAGGATGGCTCGCTTTAAACATATTATTGCCATTACCTTTCTATGTCTACTTGATGAAAGGAAGTAGAGTGAGTTGCACAGGAAAGGAATAACCTACCATAGGATCATACTACTCTTTGGATTCCATCGTGCTTGGGCACTTACTTTGAGCATCGCTATGAACTTTTGAAGCCAGTATACATTATGAATGAATGCAAATTTGACGGTTACCCACAGGGAGGGGATTTTTACTTGGCAAGTGCCTTATGGATTCGCTAAAGCCGTCCCCCTTCTATTGGAAGGGCTTGGTTTACACTTACAGCATTCATGTTGACTTCTTTAGCCTATTTGAAAAATGTTAGTGCAAGAACCTCTTGCTACCAACCCAACCTATCGTGTCAACCACCCTTTCACTTTTCAATTTTCCGTTTTTACAAGGAGCAAAGTACAAGCTGCTTTCTCGCCGACCTAAAAAGGAAAACTAGCGCTTGACCAAAGGGATAAAATGCGTTAGCAGGCTCACCCACCGCCCCCTGAAAATTCAGGAAAGGAGTGGACCTGCTTCTTACTCCACTCCATACTCATTCCACTCATAAAGAAAGATTGGATAGCCTGGAAAATGAAATGCACGGGCTCTTCTGCAAAAAACTCACTAAGCGACACCCCAAGATTCGGGTTATTAAAGGCTTTAAGTGATTTAAAATAAATGCCTAATTAGGAGCCACCTCACACCGCATCCTGGACCAATTATTGTATCATAACTTGAATCCATAGAGCCAAAAGCAAGTTTTCTTTCATAATCCGTGAGGCTTTTAGTGTGATGGTATCCATTCCCTTAAATAAGGAGGAGCAAAACAAATCGTGGCAAGTCTATGCCCTGCTAGTAACTGAATCTCCCGTCTGATCGCCCACCACTACTACTGAGATAACACCCTTGTTGCTATGCATACAAACTTCTTCTTTCCAACCGACAAGGAAATAGAATTGAAGTAAGGATTTATACATAAGCCTTTTAATAGAGCAAATCATATAGCCATTTTAGACAGAGTAAGTAAATTGTGTAAGTAGTATAGTAGTAATAGAACAAGGAGGTTATTTGTTTGAACTCAGAGGCTGAGATGGATGAGGACTTAGAGGCTCACTTGGTGGAGGACTATGGGAAGCATTACTATCCCATTATTATCCCATTGAGTTATATCTTGGTAATCTAGACCGCATAATTATATAATGATACTTATTTCCATCATTGATGGGGTTATCTCTATCCAAGTTGGTTATACCTAATTAAGAAGTAGATCCCCCTAGCGAGGGAGGAAAAGCTTCTAGTCATAAAGCAAGATAGTACCAACTTCTAGAGCTAGCGAGAAAAGCAACCCGCTGACTGCTACTATGACTATGACTATTCTCCTGTAAGGGGCACCCTTCCACCCGTCCTTTCCTATTACGGGGGACTTCTATAATTAAAGTTATTAAAGCTCATTGAAAGGCTGCCAAGCCATTAATTCATAGGGTTCTAAGTTGATGTAGAGCAGAAGGTGCCCTCTTCCTATCATAACACAGTGGGATCCCCTTTGTATTATAGAGTTCATATAGGTTCCAATAACAGGGCAGAATATAGGATGTTTCAAATTCTCATGATGTTGGCAGAGTAACATGGGATGGAAAAGTGACAAGTTTTTGGTAATTACCAATTAGTCGTTCAATGTATGAAAGGTAAAGCATTATGTATAAATTTGGGTCTATCTAATCTACTCATGAATATTAAAGCCTTTAGGGAGCATTTACAACAATTCTATTCCAGTTAGGATAAGCCTACTAAAAAAATGAAGTGAGCAGGGATCATGTGAGCTTTTACCCAACAATGGCGTGACTGGCACAACTCAAGTGGGCTTCAAAAACCACAGTAGTGCAAATTGCACGAGAATTATCCCAATCATTATGAAAATGTAAGGGTGCTTGCTTTCCCAACATAATAGGATAAGTGCAAAGAGAGAAAGAGTAGTTAAGAACAGGAAGTCACTCAAAATGTACTAAATGCTTGAAAGACCATACAAACTTGTTGGCGGACTGCTGCCAATATTTGTGCATCCAAATGTCGAATCTCACTTTGGATCTTTTGCATCATAGGCTCTACACCTGATAAAGATGCTTCTGCAGTTTACAAGACAACAACTTTAGAGACAAGTTCATGAAATAGGTTTATCACAATCATAAGAAACCACATTTTGGTATTATGTATTTAGATATCTATGCCGTGTCTACTTTCAGGAATGGCTAATAACAATCTTTTGACTACTCACATATGAGGTCTACTGCAAGAAATTGACTCTTGATCATTTTTTTATTAAGATCTAAAACAACAACAAAATAATGGACAAGGTCCTCTTATGACTTTAACAAATATGTAAAGAGTTAAGCCATTTCTAAGAATCATGTTAGGCACAGGAAAATTACAAAGATACGATAAGAGAAAGCTCATGAACTCGAAAAGGATACAGCATTGAATCAACAAACAAAAGAAGTTTTCATGTATTGACTCTTATATTGAAATAGCAATAAAGACAGAAGTTTTCATGTATTGACTTTTATATGGAAATAAATTGAAGTTTATGTATTGACTTTTATATTGAAGTTTTCAAAGGATATGCAGACTGCTTCTTGTGTAATTGTTGCTAAATTATGATAGGTTTGTAAGATTATTGATGAGATCATTCTATAATCAAAATGAATCATGCCTGGAAAATGCAGTTTGTAGTAACATGCTAAAATTTGAAAGCACAGGAAATGAGTTTCCTACTGAAAAATAAACAGTACCTGCATAAATATCTTCACTAATATTAATGACCTGAGATACCTTGCTATCAAAAACATCTGGATGTCCATAATGCATATGAACCCTAAAACACCAAGAATCCATAGAAAACCAAAGAATGGAATTCTAGATCAGGCTTAACCATTCAGTCACAACAATACCTTTTAACCATCATCAGAGGCATAAGCTTCATAAATCGCTTGGGTCAAGCTCCACAGTCTAGCTGCAATTTTGGCTGGGGGTTTGGGCTTCATGTCATTTGTACCTCTAGTAAAATTATAGCAATTGGCAGAAACAACCGGATCATGTTCCATGAAACGATAAGGACGATTTCCATCTTCGAAGACATTCTCACTAGAAATGGGCACACACCATTATAACAACAAAGCAAAAGGCATTTAGTCACTATATATATATCAGCCATAAAAGAGTGCAATAAAAATGGAGCAGTCTTTAAACAGTTTTAAAGACTTTAAAGTAAACAAGTGTTGTAGCAAGGCAATTTAGTCCTTGCCTAAATGAAAAACTTAAATAACTAAATTGTTTTAGATGTTAAATTCGCACTGACTGCTCTAATGTTCATAAATTGTTGTGGATGTTAATTTGGCATTGGCATTGATCCAATGCTGGTTATGAAGTGAGGATACAGTCGATCTCTAGAAACATTTGCGATCTTGCTTCTAAAGTAGGCTGTGGATGTTGAATTGGTATTGACATTGCTCTAAATCTCGTATATTGCTCTAGATGTTAAATTGGAATTGACATTGCTCTAATTCTCGTTATGAAATGGAGATCCAGTGGATCTGTGATACTCGTTATGAAGTGAGGATCCAGTGGATCTGTATAAAACATTTACGATCTTGATTTTCAAAGTAGTTGGTTTGTATTGTATTGAACAACTTTTACCTAACATTTGTTTTAGTCATCTGCTTACAAAATACAGAGTATGTATTTTTACCTCCTACAGAGTATAACTTGTAATATTTATACGAAAGTCAAATAATATATACTTATTTCAAGCCATGGCAGAGAAGTCATATATCGAGGTAAAAACTAGTTCAAATAAACACAATCTTTATTAACAAGATAAATTATGAAATATTGCATTTGGGTTAAACCATTTATACATTTAGACATTATGCTCTTAAAATTTACACAGATTATCTTGTATATATTGTTCAGCTTTTTGTGGCTTTATGGCTTATAAATAAATTAGGGTTTATGGTGATGGTTTTGACAGTGTAACTGTACAATTATTGTATTTCAATGTCTTAAAACAAAGAAGAAAATGTCTTAAAGAATCCCACTGCAAGAAGATGAGTAGACAAGGATCTGCATATCAGTTGGAAAGACTCTAAAAATCGCTTCAAGTTTGTGTTCAGAAAAGACAACAAATAACTGTTATTGATTAAATGAAGCCGTCAAGCAATTGAAAAGAGTATGAAAGAGGAACGATGCCAATCCTGTTCATTAAACTAGTACAAAATGAGGAATTAATGACTAAAATTCAGCTATACATGACTATTTTTAAGTTGGTGACTAATAGTAGCTAATTTCCACTATCTTATTGCTTGACTAACTTAGTCGTATTTCACTTAGACATTAATTGGTTGACTTATTAGTCATTGATAGTCACTGATTTAGTCACGAATTTAGTCACGCATTTAGTCATTGATTGCCACAATTAATGACCAAATATATGACTAAATAAACTACTAGACGATAACATATTAATGACTAAGCTAAATACGACTAAACATTATCCGCGCTATAAGATACTGGAAATTAGATACTAATAGTCATATATATGTGAATTTAGTCATTTTCCTAGTCACTAATTTATGATAGGGTATGGAGGAATTGAACCACCAATCTTTTGCCTATAATTAGGCAGGTGCTCTACCATTGAGCTAGCACCCTTTAAGAATTTGTTATTACTTGACAATGATGATATTCAAACAAAGTTTTGCATCATTCAAGCATACAAAATAATGATTACCAAGTTACTATAGATCCATAATGGATTACCTTGTACTAGTCCTTCAAGTCCTTCAACTGCATTTATTAAGTGAAAACATATTTTTCACTTAATAAATGCAGTTGAAGTGAAAACATAGTTTTCACTTAATAAATGCAGTTGAAGGACTTGGAGGACTAGTATAAGGTAAGCCATTATAGATCTATACTAACTTGGTAATCATTATTGTGTATGCTTGAATGATACAAATGCAAAAATCCTAGAAATTTATGTCACGACCCCATGCCTCCGACCGGCGAAGAGGACGCGACTACAAGCTTCCAACATCCGGGCTAAGAGCCCCATGAACATATGCATACCCAAAATTGCTAAAACAGAATGCTGAAGGAAAATGCGTTGAAGTAAAACATGCACTTATGCAATCATCTATCAGACACAGCGGAAACATCATACATTCAAACAAGCATTCATCATACACAGCGGAAACCAACAGCATTCAATCATGGATGCATTCAACATGTTCATCATTTCATTAATAGAAATTAAGGTTGCAGAAGTATAATTGGACAAGATCACTTATCTTATGAAGAAGTCATTCCGCAACCAGCTACGTCGCTGCAACGTTCCACCCAACCATAGGCCAGCGTGCTCCTTAATCTCTCAACAACGCTGCCACCCCCGAGCTGGGCATGATTCTCCAAGGAATAAGGGAACAAGCAGGCTTACACATAGCCAAGGATATACAAAACACATAGCCAAGCCAACACAGTTGGGTTTATCAGGCCATTAAGGAGTTGGGAAAGGCTAAATGCTAAGCTGGTGAGCTCATTACAGAGCCAAGAACACCTACACCAGAACTAGCTTGACCTCTAAGATACCCAAACACACCCAACACAAGGTATCAGTATCTTCTCTGCTACACAGTCCCTCAGGCCCTGCATTCCCTTCCAGTGCTATTCAAGGGTGATGGAGAAGAAGGCCAGCCCTCTAGCTCTGTCTGTGTGGTTTCCGACCACCAGGTTTATCAAGAAAATCAAGCCCCCATCCCTGCTCCCAACACAGTCCAAAGACCAACCATTGTACACATGAAATCAAATCAGTTGTTACAGCTTAAACATGGAAAAATGAATCCCAAGTGGATTACTCAGCCCCAAACGTATCAGTGGACATGGGGAAAGAACAACAGTCCCGAAATGTAAAACATACATTACCAACATACACAGGGAAAACAACAGCCTGTTTTACACAATCGAAGCTGCTGGGTAAAAATGTACGCAGACCATACTGGGGACAAATTTACAGTTTCCCGACTGGTGCGTGAACATCCACAGTGTCGAACCCACAAATCAGCCCATGAGTAAGGAACGGAGCCACACCATTCTCACGTCCGCAGAGGAAAACTGCGTGGTAAAACCAGGAAAATCTGGTGCGTGAGAAGAATAACGAACCGACAATGGTGGAGAACGAACAGAGCATAGAGAGGACGCGAAAATTGGGCGTGTGTGAGTCTTCAGCACCGTCGGGGAGAGAAGAAAATGTCTGTGTGAGGCCAAACTGCCAAGAGCCTGTGCGTGAGGAGAATCAGACAATGGAGATAATGCGTAAGGAATGATCAGCAAAATCGTGAGGCCGCGAATTGGGGGAGTGCGTGAAGGTTTTTTCCTTGCCATTGTGAATTCAAACACTGTAGGTGGAGTGTGCGTGTGGGTGAGGACTAACAGTCCTGCCACCCCACTCCCAAAGATCATAACTGCCTCAACCACCAGCAGCCTTTGTTAATGAAAGTGGTTGGAATAAGACAAGGGAAGAAGACACATGGGTTTTTTTTTCTCTCATTGGCCAAGGTTTGACAAATTCCCCACATCCTTATCCTTGTGAAAATCATGCCCCTTTCGATTTAGTTGCCGCGATCGTAGCTGGTCGGGTTCATTTAATTATGGATGCATATTTACATGATGATAAACTTAAAACGTATGCCGCATGCCCCGATATACACTCGGTGACAAATTTAATCCAAAACATAGCATAATCGATCGATGGTGGGGTCTTGGCCTTTAGCTCCACACCATGATCATTTACAATACATACATCATATACATCTAATGCAACGGGGTCAAAACCGGGGTGTTACAATTTATAGGAATGACAAGCACGCCTCCATTGTTAAACTATTTACCAAATCATCTAGAGTCATGCCAAGATATCTGAATTTGACTAAAAATCATAAGTAACTTGATGATAACGGCAGATGATTCCATGGAAAAGAGAATTTTAGTTTATATAGAAGCAAAGGATGAGAAAATGGTGTCCCAAACTCATCTTCCTCCAATGTGGGCCAAGCCACCATCCCCTGTAAAATGAACACAAGTGCATGTTTTTCTCAGGCTCCATGAACATCTTACACAACCTTCATATAGTTTCAATAAGATTTGGATGTCCATATTAACTTCAAAGAACCAAAACATGGAGTAGTAAATTTGGATTCCATCCACTAATGTGAGGAAGCATCCCTTGGATTTCCTCGTGAAGACTTCCGTTGAAAAAATATATATGTGCCAAATAAAACATGACCCCAAAACAGAGAAAGTTTAGATCTCCAAATATGTTTCACTTCAAATCTCTCTTGCAAACTAAGGTCTGGACTACTAGGAAAAACTCATACTTGTGTGTATTAAGATGTTTAAAGGGGCTATTTTATAGGTACAATTTAGGGCTTTAGGGCCCCACAAATTTCCCTTTTTATGTGTTTTGTGTTTATACAAAAAAATGATTTGTTTTGGAGTGGTCGTCTTGACATTTTCAAAAAGCTAGTAAGAGATCTTAAGCAAAATCTATGGCACTTCGAAACTAGAAATGCATTGCAAGTAGATCTGGATACACGAAAATGTAGATCCTGATCTGGTAACAATAACATAGTGCAAGTTTCTTTATCAAATATTTGCAAAAGGAAATTAAAAATTACTTCTTGATTTTGCAAAACTAGAATCGATTCCTCCCTTGGACAATTTTAAGCTTCTATATAACATAATCTCTAATTTTGTTAAGCGAAACAATGCCAAGGAAAAAATTGCAATAGTTGCTTGTTTCTTCAACTAAATAGGTTAAATTTTTAATCGAAAGGAGGAATCAATAGAAACCAGGTAGCTGAGATGTTTGTTGAGGTCAAGTTTTGTATAGATAAAAGTGGGATTTCTACTCGCATCAATGTCCCACAAATAGGGAAAATTCCTTCATCCCTGAGATGCATGTACTCTCTTATTTAGCCTCACATTTTCCTGCATCCCACTCTGATCTTTTACATTGTGAAGATTCCACTCCGACAACATTAGAGAAAACCAATCAACTCTCTATTGCCAATTTCAGCTAAAACTGCCAGCTCCAAAATTATCAATGTAAGTAACCTATCACTTAGATAAGACAAGGCCACAAAAACATAGCCTTGTTCACCAAATAATTCTGACAAAACCAGAACATGTTCTCCACAATCATCAAGATTAACATTAATTTCAACACAAATCAAGCCGCAATACCTGCAATTTTTATTTCTAGTCTTTGAAAATGGAAATCATCGATCAACTAAGAACCATCTCCAATAGTCTTCTAACATTTCCAATCAGTCAAAACTTCCCTCATGTTGGTATAGGTCACATCTTGGCCAACTCCTTCTAGACAGGGCTGCATAAACATCTCAACAAAGTGGTTCAGTATAATCCTTAACACCTTTGTCAAATGCATATTCTTTTGTTACATAAACTAAAGATCGACAATGAAAGTTTAAATACTGAACCACAATTATAGTAACAGATATGGAAGATCATAATTACCCTTCTACCACACATCATGGTTGTTTTACCAAAAATACCAATACTTAAAACTTCCAAATTGGAAATTACCCTTCTTTCAAACTTTATGATTATAAATTACACATCCTCTTTATGCATATCATCAATCAATATTTTTTCCAACAACAATCTAGCTTGCTGCTTGTGGCTTAGAAAAATCAAAACATTAACTGCTGATATAACTCCACATTTGCATAATATTAACCTTTTATTGTAGTAACATCTCTGGTAATACTTATGTATACTCTTCTCCAATTGGGAAGTAGTAAACAAAAGGTCTTCCTAAATTAATGACATGACAAATAAAACCTGGATTTTATGCGAACTGTACAAATGGAATTTATCAACTACGGAAATGACGCTAATCCCATTATCATTGTATCCATTACACTTCAATGGACATGCCTAAAGGATAAACTTTTAACTGTCTCGGCACTGAGTGCCACCAAAGGGGATCAATGTAAAATATTCTGATTTAAAGAGAAAAGATTCAAACTAAGGAAACACATTTATTGGTTAAAAAAAAATATTTTTCCCACAAGGTTGGACCATTCTAGTATGGTACACTTGAATACAAGATACGCTGATAAAGGATACTACTACAGAGATCCCAAACTAAATGTAACTAATTTATCTTCTCAAGAAAAGGAATTAGAAAAAAAATTCAGAAACTGCAAAAGCGTCCTCTCAAAAGAATTTTCCCAAGCCTCCACAGAGTAATCTATCTAACCGAGGACAAAAGAAATTAGCAATGTCTTCGGAAAATAATCAACTCTCTGTCTCCCTTTCTTTTCCTAGAAGAAAATCTACGAAAAGACTAAATCTTCCGGTGAAAAAACTGATGCGTATGGATCTGTCACTATAGGTGGATTTGTATATTATAAATATACGATTGTTGGATCCACATATACTTCTCCTGTTTTTGGTACTGCTTATTGAACTACATAAACTAGTGGGGGTGCAGGTGATGTCTCTACTTCTGGATGACGCTCCCTAACATAATAATACCAATGAAAATAATCAATAGGAACTGAATCATGCTGTTGAGAATAATGTTCTTCATCAAGATCACTAAATTAAGAATCTCTATCTACTGCAGTTGAAACAAAAACTTCTTCATCATTGACAGAATAAACTGCGGAATAAACTACTTAATCAACTAAAAGAGTTGGGTCTTTATCTAAATCACCAGAATCTACTGCAGTTGCTGAGTCCATGGCTTAAGCTTAGTCTTCTTAATACTCTACTTAATATATTACTTCATCAACTGAATCAACTTAGCAAAGTGTTCCTGCAGCCCCTGCGTATTTAACTATTGGTCATGATTTTGCTTTATCTACAGAATAAATAGGTGAACCTCTCTAAATGAAGTTACCGTTTCCTAAAAAGAAATCAAGTTGCCAAATTTCTGTGGTGATAGGTTATTGGTGGTGTAATCGGAGAAACCACAGTATCGAAATGACCAAGTCGACGTTTCGAATCCATATCTGGATCCATCATCAGGACACAGTCGAATGTGGAGAGAGTGAGAACTAATGTTAAAAACTGGAACTAAGTAATTTTTAATTTTATTTGATTAATCTCTAACCCTATTTTTCGGAAAAAAATGTTCATATTCTTAAATCTTTACAATGGCTAAATCAGGATATTATGAAACATTTTTTTTACGGAAATTGATTTTAATTATTTTTACCCTAAAGTTTGAAATAATTCTTTAAAAACCATCTAATGCCCAAAAGTTTAAAACTCTAAAGTTATAGATTTTATTATCATTAATAATAATATTACAAGTATTAGTAATAAACCTAAAAACTCAAAGTTTTTAAATTTAGTATTAATAATAATTGATTTTAAAAACTTCATAATAAATCCCGAAAAACCTAAAGTTATTAATTTCGATATTATTGATGAATTTTAATATTAATTATAATTAAATCTTATTGGCTTAATTTTAGGGTTTCCAAAAGTTGGAATCCCATTAAAACCCTAAAGTTTAATTTTATTATTATTAATAACCTTAATACTAAAATTTAAAGACCTTAAAGTTTGTAAATTTATTATTATTAGTAACAATTTTAAAAACCTCATAATAATTTTTAAAAATTAAAGTTATTAAATATATTAATGAATTTTAATTGTAATTAAATTTTTATTGAAAGGAAATGTTGATTTTAATTATTTTTACCCTAAAGTTTTGAAAAACCCCCCTCATGCCTAAAAGTTTAAAACCCTAAAGTTATGGATTTTACTATCATTAATAACAATCTTACAAGCATTAGTCCTAAACCTAAAAACTTAAAGATTTTTAAATTTATTATTATTAATAACCAATTTTAAAAATCTTCATAATAAATCCAAAAGTTAATGAATTTTAATATAAAGTATAATTAAATCATATTAGCTTAATTTTAGGATTTCAAAGGTTGGAATCCCTTTAAAACCCTAAGGTTTAAATTTATTATTATTAAAGACCTTAATAATAAATTTAAGGACCTCAACGTTTATAAATTTATTATTAATATTGTATGAGGTTTTTAAAATTGATTTTATACTAACAATTTTAAAAACCTCATACAATATTAATAATAAATTTATAAACTTTGAGGTCCTTAAATTTATTATTAAGGTCTTTAATAATAATAAATTTAAACCTTAGGGTTTTAAAGGGATTCCAACCTTTGAAATCCTAAAATTAAGCTAATATGATTTAATTATACTTTATATTAAAATTCATTAACTTTTGGATTTATTATGAAGTTTTTTAAAATTGGTTATTAATAATAATAAATTTAAAAATCTTTAAGTTTTTAGGTTTAGGACTAATGCTTGTAAGATTGTTATTAATGATAGTAAAATCCATAACTTTAGGGTTTTAAACTTTTAGGCATGAGGGGGGTTTTTCAAAACTTTAGGGTAAAAATAATTAAAATCAACATTTCCTTTCAATAAAAATTTAATTACAATTAAAATTCATTAATATATTTAATAACTTTAATTTTTAAAAATTATTATGAGGTTTTTAAAATTGTTACTAATAATAATAAATTTACAAACTTTAAGGTCTTTAAATTTTAGTATTAAGGTTATTAATAATAATAAAATTAAACTTTAGGGTTTTAATGGGATTCCAACTTTTGGAAACCCTAAAATTAAGCCAATAAGATTTAATTATAATTAATATTAAAATTCATCAATAATATCGAAATTAATAACTTTAGGTTTTTCGGGATTTATTATGAAGTTTTTAAAATCAATTATTATTAATACTAAATTTAAAAACTTTGAGTTTTTAGGTTTATTACTAATACTTGTAATATTATTATTAATGATAATAAAATCTATAACTTTAGAGTTTTAAACTTTTGGGCATTAGATGGTTTTTAAAGAATCATTTCAAACTTTAGGGTAAAAATAATTAAAATCAATCTCCGTAAAAAAAATGTTATCCTGATTTAGCCATTGTAAAGATTTAAGAATATGAACATTTTTTCCAAAAAATAGGGTTAGAGATTAATCAAATAAAATTAAAAATTACCTGAGTCTCCCCGACCGACCTTAGACCTTCTAACCGGTTCCAGTTTTTAACATTAGTTCTCACTCTCTCCACATTCGACTGTGTCCTGATGATGGATCCAGATATGGATTCGAAACGTCGACTTGGTCATTTCAATACTGTGGTTTCTCCCATTACACCACCAATAAGAAATCAACTCTATGAAAGAGTAATCCCAAAAGAAATTGGTGAAGGATTTAGAGAGTAATCCATCTTTCCCAGAACAAAAAGAACAATCAACGACTTCAGAGAATCCAGAATAGTCTTACCATAAGAAATTAGCGAAAGATTCATAGATTAGTCTAGCATCGCAAGAACGAAAGGAATTAAGAAAAAATTCATATATTTTAGAGAAATATTTCCAATAGAAATTGGCCAATGCTTCAAAGAGTAATCTGTCCTCCCTAGATTAAATTGAACAAACAACACTTCAGAGAATGCAAAACAATCTTCTGAAAATAAATTGGTGAAGGATTCAAAGGTTGATCTTCCTTTACCACAACTAAAGGAATCAACGAACACTACGGAGAATTCAAAACAGTCTTCACAAAAGAAATCAATGAAGGCTTCGGAGATTAATATGTCGTCGCTAGAACAAAAGGAATCAATAAACACTTCAAATAATGCAGAACAACTTTTTAATGAAAATTGGTGAAGGCTTCAGAGACTAATTTGTCTTCCCCAAAACTAAAGGAACCAGAAAACACTTCAGAGAATGCAAAACATTTTTCCTAAAATAAATTAGTCAAGGATTCAAAGAGGAATCTGTCTCTCCAAGAACAAAAAGAATTATCAAATGCTTCAGAAGCTGTCAGACAATCTTTTAAAAAACAATCGGCCAAGGCTCTCGAGCGTAATCTGTCTTTGCTGGGACAAAAGGAATTAACAAAGACTTTAGATAACAATCTATAATCCCCCATTTCTCCTAAAAGAAAATTAGCTAGAGGAAATTCTCAATGTGAAGTAATAGTCCGTGACATGATTTCAAAGGTTATAAAATCCTCTAAAATTTAAATAAGTAAGTCTGCAAAGCAATCTTTATAAGTTGAACTCAACATTCCTATTGAGCCTTTAAAATGCAACCACCAATTCTTGCCAAAGGTGAAATTAGTTGATCAGACATCCGCAAATGAGCATGGCAATGTGTCCCATGTTTCCAATGATGGTGGTTTCTCACAGGTTTCACTACAAATGAAGCCTAAAAAATGGATATCCAATGAAGAAGTTTCCATTGCCTTGGTAGTTTTATATGGCATAAAAATTGGGCAGTTTGTTGTAAAGCTAGAATGTGACAATGAATGGGTGAAGCATTTGAAGTTATGGGAGAAAGTGCACAAACAGATTCAGATCAAGACATATAAGGAATGTACAATTAATCAAGTTTTTGAGAAGTTCAAGAAAATGAGAAAAAAAAATTGAATATTAGAGAAATCCCATGCCAAAAGAACATAATTAATCTCAATAAACGTGAGAAACTCTTCGATATATATCAGGAAATCTAAAAGAGGGAGCAGAGCACTGCCCCAACCAAAGAGGAGTGAAATGAATAAATATTCTCCTGTTCCAGAGAATATAAATCTAGAGATGAATGTGACAAAATGTTTGGAAGCAACCTTGTTTCCATCCATATGCATGACAACACAAGATGAACAGAACAAGGAGATGGAAGACTCCCTTGCAAGGGAAAACTATGAGGTAGGCATAAAAAAGGTACAAGATGAATGTGGAGAACTGCAAGCCAAACAGGAGACTGAAATGAAAAAATCTTCTCTTCTTTTAGAGAATGCAACTTTATAGATGAATGTATCAAAATATTTGGAAGTTGTCCCACTTCCATCGATATGCACCGGAACACAAGATGAACACCACAAGGAGAAGGAAGATTCCCCTGCAAGGGAAAACTGTGATAACTCAGCAAGCACTAAACATGTATGAGATAATTGTGAGGAACTACTAACCAAAGAGGAGATTGAAATGAAAAAATCTTCTCCTATTTCATAGAATGTAACTGTAGAGATGAATGTGTGGAAGTAGTTCACTACCATTGATATGCACTCAAATACAAGATGAACATCACAATGAGATGGAAGACTCACCTGCAAGGGAAAAATTTGAAAGCTTAGTAGGCAGTAAACATGTATAAGATAAATGTGATAAAATGTGCAATGAAACTCGGGCTATTTATATGTAAATGTGGCAGGATTGAGGAAAATTTTCAATACATGTTGTCAAGGATTAATGAAATGCTAGATAACAAAATGAAGAGTTGAAGGAAACTTGCGCTATCAAGGACACCTGTCTTAATAAAAGGGGACTGTTTTTAAAGATAAGTCTTCTGGAGGTAGTGACAAATCTGAAATGCATATTTTAATGGAGAAACATCTAAAATATAGGTCTAGGAATCTACAACTCATGCATGCATAAACTGTGCAAGAATGAAGAGAAGCTTGAGACACATAATTTAATGAGCAAACTTAAAGATCTTAGAAGCCACAATCTCATGGAAAGACAAACTATTATTGAAATGCACTCTTGTTCTGTATTAAGTTTCTTCATTGTCTTTTGGAATCTCTTTCCCGTTCTCCAAATTTCCTCTACTTTGCACCCTCAATATCTCTATGTCAGCAAAATTATAACATGTACATGCTTTGCTCTTTTATTTTCTATTTGATGCTCAAGGATAGAGAACTGTATAAACACGATTTAATTCTCTATATGTGGATCACTTCAACCTCTGATTGAACATATACTTTTCAAGGAAATGACAGGAGAACCTCATATTACCTCTAATTGCTCGCAATTGTATGGACCAACATGTTTCTCACCACCTGGTAAGTAAAAATTTGAATTTGTGAAGGATGTGAGATGGAACATATATATGTGAAATAATTGAATAAGTTCAACTTATGATATTTTGACCATGGATAAGGCTAATATTTTTGTAAATAGGACTATAGGAACCAAAGATCCAATGATATTCAATGATATATAATGTCTGATACTGAACCAAATAGCCCTCTCATTTGCCATCCCTTGTAGAATTTATGTCTGTAACTTGGAATACCTAGCCAATACCTTTAATAGGATGATGGTACTTCAATTTTTTTATCGATTTAGTGCACATTGGGTTTACAGTTTTGTCAAATAGTTTGGAAGTTGAACTCAATATCACTAAAATGATGACCTTGGCTTTAGACAATTGAGTTTTTGCTTATCTTCATTATGTCGTTCTAATGTTTTCATTTCAGATATCATTCCATATATTTTTTTTCAATATCAAATACATTCAAAATTTAATTATTTACTATCAAATATCACACATTAAACTACAGGAAAAGCATGAACATAACAGTAAGTGAGAATGAACATAACATAACAGGATTAGCTGTACGCCTTCCTAACACACATATGCAAGTAAAATGTGTTAAAGGGCTTTCCACCCGGGTAGAGAGAACTGACGAAAGAGCCGCCTTGAGCGATATATAAGCGTTGCGGTGAACCGTAACAGCAAGGGCCTGGATCGTTATGAAGCTATAGTAGGCACGAAATTTAATTATTTGCTTCCAATATCACACATTAAGCTACAGGAAAAGCATGAACATGGCAGTAAGTGACCACAAATGTAGATCTATGAATACTATTCAGCTGTTACAATAGTTAAATGAGGTAAATGAAATCAGATTTTGAATAACTTCTAACCTGTCGTTTGCAATGGATGTGCAACTCGCTTTGATCATTGCCCGCTGCCTCTACAAAGATTTATTTTTGTGCCAAAAAAAACTTCGATCCAAGACTACTATTCTCTATATATGGGTCGTATTACTAAGAGCTTCAAAATCCATTTAGGTTGGAGGAGGCGAGTTTCCAGATCGATCTATGGCATAGTGTTTATCGGTGGTGGCGATGTAATTTGGATAGCCCCTTGAGCTCTATTATCTCCCTCCCTGACCTCACCTCGCCTCTACTGTTGCTGAGAGATCAGCTTGTCTTTGTTTCTTCGCATCCATTCCTTCCAACCTAAATAAATTACCTTAAATGGTAGAATCCTCTGCCTCCTGCTATCTATAGATTTATTTCTTTGATTTAAATTTGTTTTTCAGAACTATAGATCTGGGGGAGAGCAGACAAGTTAGTCATGAGATTGGATCTTTGGTGGAAAGACACCCCATCCTCCCGCCATAACTGGGTTCCCGTTCC
Organism: Pseudotsuga menziesii; assembly: GCA_001517045.1. Taxonomy (NCBI): domain Eukaryota; kingdom Viridiplantae; phylum Streptophyta; class Pinopsida; order Pinales; family Pinaceae; genus Pseudotsuga; species Pseudotsuga menziesii. The sequence goes on from LPNX010156299.1 coordinate 100,580, forward strand.
TATTCATTTGATTTATAAATGGTGGCAGGAATAAAAGATTTAAATATCCTCTTCTAAATTTGTTGTTTCTTTTTTAAAAGTAAGATCTAGGGATGAAAAATGGATAGCGAGGATTATAAAAGGGAAATAAAAGAGGGTGCCTCTTTAAGGGGAAATTTTTAAATTTTTTTACGATTAGATAATAGCTTGGGGGATTATGAAATAACTGTCTAATCACTTATTGAGAAATAAAGTTTAAAAGAGAGATATAAATGAAAAACTAGAATAAATAAGTAATAAAGTGGAAGTTTTAATTTATTTCACCATTATGTAATAGCTTGGAGGGTTATGAAATAAGGTGCAAAAGACAAATAAAAGGGGAAAAGGGCAATAAATAAGGTAATAAAGGAGAGAGTTTCATTTATTTCATTATCATATGATAGATTTGAAATAAGGTTAAAAGAGAGATAAAAGGGAGGGATTTTTCAAATGTAACTCTTTTGTAAATGGGAGTATAAATAAATGGAAGAAATAATTGGTGAAGGGGCATATTTTACTAAAGGGATTTTATAGGATACTTTGTAGGAATGAGGGACAGAGCTCTAGTGAAAAGAGTAATTTTGGAAGGCCTATTTTATTTATTTATTTTTGCAATATGGATAATAATATAACAATAAGCTTTAATGTAAAAGGGGGGGATTTTTTTTCAAAAAATGGGTCATTGACGCTTTCAAATGTAAGGAGATAGCTAGGGGGGATTTTGTCAACTTTTTGAGCTTAGGTGAAGCAATAATCATGATGGATGGGTGCGGCTTGTGAATTAATAAAGCATGTAGAATTGATAATTTTAGCTATCATAATGCAAAATACATGTACTTGTCAAAACTTTGATAGATTGCTAAAATGGTCAAATTGACTTAGATTTTTCAAAATCAAGTATGAGCACGACTAATGTGATAACCTAAACTCAATGACATAAATATCATGATGTGATGGCATACACAAGGAGAAACGACCAAGATCCATGACACGACACCAACTAGACTATGGCGATGTACATGACACAACTTCGTAAGTTTGTCGAAGGGGTAATATGACAATGAAAAATGGTGAAATAATATATATTGGATGTGGCATGCACATCGAAATAAACATGATGATACAGAAGGAACGATATTGCAAAAAAGTGTAATCGAAACATCTTGATGTTGATCACCACATCATATGCAATAATCGACAAAATCCTAACACTATCCCAACCACCTAGAAAAAACACTAGATATTCCTAATCCCACAAATTGCATTTTGGATTTAGAGTTGTTAACCTACACATGATCAGAGATAGAAGGTAGACAATTTACAAAATTTACTAAATTGTAACACTTCATTGTCACAATAGCAATTTTCCATGACACAATTAAAAATGACGAACATAAATGACTAATTCATATTCTTCTAGCTAGTCATTTTTTATGCCGTGACTAAATCGGTCATTTACATTAATCATTTTTAACTTTATCACTTATTATCTAGTCATATTTATTAACTCGTGACTAAATTAGTCGTTTATAGTTGGGTCAATCAAAATTGCTCATATTTAATATTAAATCACTTGAAAAAATTATGGTGACTAGATTTTTTAGTCACGTAGTCACTAATTCCTCATTTTGTACTAGTGTTAAGAAGAAGTCGACCATTGTGAAATCTGTAAGAAATTTTGTTGCCATTGTTGAACAAGGAAGAACAATGCATTAAAGAAACAAGGGTGTGACAGTGTGATGGTTGTTGAGTTTTGAAAGATCGCTGCAGACAAGGAACCTTAAAAGCTTGCAAATAGTTATATAGAATTTCAAGTGAAGCAATATAAGACATACTTTAGAATTCAACTGCCTGCAGAGTGCCCAAAAATATTAGTATAAAAATGAGTATCTAACCTTAAGAAGAAATATAGAATTATTTGGTTTTAGTAGAACTTGCTTTTTATAATTTCATTTAAGTAAACATAGATTGTTTTTATTATTTTATTAAATTTGTTGGTTCTTACGTAAAAGGAATTTTGTTTCACGAAGAAGACAGGGAATTTATATTTTAATTTTTTCAGAACTTAATTGAAATTTTGTTTCAAGAAAAAGACAAGGGATTACATCCTTTTCAGCTTTTCGTACTAGTATAAATCCATGCGAAGTTAAGATTTCTTCAACATATAGAAATTGTTTTTAATAATTCCAAATAACATAGATTGTTTTTATTATTTTACTAAATATGTTGGTTCTTAACTAAAAGAAATTTTCTTGACCAATAATTTATATTTTAAATTTTTGAACCTAATTCAAATTTTGTTTCAAGAAAAAGACAAGGGATTTATATTTTATTTTTTTCAAGGATAATAATAAATGAGAGTTAAAAGCTTAAAGTATAATTGATGGTATTTGGATCTCCTTTATTTTATAAATGTATTTTTATAAGTGAAAAAGAGTGAATGGAACGAAGTTATGATGGGGATACTAGGGCTAACAATAAGCCTTCATTATTTTCAAGTAGAAAGGGAAAACCACCCTTCATGTGTGCAGTCAAGTGTTATTGGGATCTTCGTGTATGTTTTGGTCATGTAATTATGTGTGAAGAGAAAAGGTAAAAAACAAATTTAATGGAATTGTGATGTCTATCAAAACTTGTGTCCCCTGAGCTACAATATGTGAGTAGAAGGGGTTGGCTTCTGCATCCATTAGGTCATGAAAATTAAGCAACAAGCTACTAATGGACATCTGACTATATACTATCGATATTCAATATGAAGATTGACTCAGGATATTAAAAACTTAAAACACAATATTTCTTCACCTGTCAACCTTATTTGGACATTCAATGATCTTCAATACATGAGATTATAAGAGGACCCATGTGCATGGTCGACATGAAAAATGGTGTCGCTTGTGCAAATTATTATGTGCAGAAATTTTGATGTCTCGCATAGTTCAAGTTTCAATTTCAAAGGTATAGTCTCTCCACGTCCAGGCTAGGTCTCAGTTTCAAAGGTATTTGCTTGCAAATTTCAATCGGAATAATGCCATCAAGCAACTAGAGATCTACACCTTCAAGAAGAACTACAAATCAAAATACGTGGGGTGACACTATTGAATTTCAAATCCCTTGTCTTTGATGCCCATTGCAATGGACTTAAACTATTTTAAAAATATCTATGCAAATTATTTAAAATATTCCATGGGTTTGAACCTTATGTAATGAATTTTTAACTTGCCTCACTTTACACCTTGACACCTTCTTTATTCCTTGAGAATGACATGACTGTGTGCCTCACTTTACACCAACTCTTCATGCAAATCCTTGTTCAACGATGAATTTGCACAGCAGAAATAGTATTTTCAGGCCAAAATGATAAGACAATATGGCCATGTTCCAGACCTTGCAACAAGGTCATCAACAATCACATGTATAAAATCAAGATCTCCTCGCCCTTTGAAATTCTCTATCTCTTCTCTTGTAACAACATCCATACCTTTTGCATATGATGCAGAGGTAGGGTTGCTTGCTGTTAAATTTTTAACATGGATTCAATTTAATAGCAGTAAAAATCCTTTTAACTTTAGCAGATTTCAAGAAATGTAAATATGAGATTGTAGCAATAGTAAACTAGAGAGTAGCCAATCAATAGTAGAAGCAAGAACAGAAAGATTTTTACAGGGAAACCTTTTGAAGGAATAACCCTAAATAATGAATAATTCTTCTTCTAAATGAGTTGACTAAGTTTGTACATGAGCAAATAATGAGTAGAATTTTACATGACAATCAAGTTTCCTCTAGGGAACACATATGAAGAGAAAAAAACCCATAGAAGATGAATGTCCTAAACAAGTGATCTACTGCCACTGTTCCAAACCCAAAACTGAGGTTGCCATTGACCAAGGAGAATCCTATTGTTGACCGGATTGAGTGGGTTGTTGACTGTTTGAAGCTTACAGGACTGTGTTGTTTGACTGCCTGACTTCCCAACAGATTCAGTGGCTGAGTATTATCCCTTACAAGGCTGCAGCTGGATGGGATTGGACATAAACAGAGCTAGACTTCTTTGAGAAGGCCCTAGACTAGGATCGACAGCTGTAAAACTCTTGTTACTTAAACAATCCAGGTTTAAGATGGACCTATGCTAGATTTTTTTGTTTTTTGTTTTTTGGGTGATTGTAATTAATAAATGGTCAACTCTTAGTATGATATTAGTTATTAATAAATGGTCAACTCTTATTATAATTAATCCATAATTTATTCTTTAGGCCTTTCAGTTGCCAGACCTACTTCTACAAAGAGACCAACTTGTTGCTTGATGAACAAACTTGTGCCTAAAGTGAGGACCTCCAAGATGGTCTACAACAGGTTTTTAAGTCTCCATTCCATTTGTTAATTCCATGGACATAGTAATTTGATATGAAATCTACTGAAAGGAAAGCCAATTGATACAAATGTATAAATGGTTGCTAACAACCTAAACATGATTTTTATCAAATTCCCTTAAGATCCATTATTCATTGGTCTAAAGTATTGTTTTGATGATAAAATTGTTTAGAATACACCCATAAATACTTTTAATGTTGTTCAAATTGCCCCAAATCTCTATTTTCAGGCATCCACTGTGCTTTGAGAAACTCCAAGAAAGCACTATAAAATATCTCATCCAAGATATTTGACACATTCAATGCACATGTGTACTATTGTTTGTTGCAAAAGGATGCCCTAGAATATGGTTGCTTCACCCATGCAACAACCTTTATTATACTTGTTGATGATGATCTCATAATTTTATTTGGCTTGCTTATGATTCTCAAAGGCATTCTTACAGTTGCAATGATCTAAAAAAGTGCCTTGAACAACGTAGGACAGTTGTATGTGCTCATATTGACTTTTAATGTTGTTGCCAATGCTTGTTATGTGGATGTTCCTTACCAGGAATTAGTGCTTAGTGTTGTTGCTTCAAAGAGATACTACCCAACATACTTATTAATGGCTGTTTGAAATGCCCAGAATCACTTTTTGATGGCCAAACACGCTATATTGTAATATACAAATTGTGTCTAGTATATTGTAACATACATATAGTGTGTTAATTAGTTTGTCGTATCGATTTTCATATTGGTGAGCAAAGAAAACCTCATCCTATACTCTATGGCCCCATGAATATGCTTATATCCAATGTTGTTGGGGATCATGTAGATCTCCCAATGCAAGCACTGCAACATCAACCTGAGAAGCGAATGAACATTATGAATTGGCATCACAATATATCCTAACCATTTGTCCTTGTGGATACTCATTAGCTTGATGGAAGAAGGAACTTTGCTCATCCCATGGTGGATCGAATCCATGTGAAGCACCAACTATTGGGTTGATCATCCTCTTTTGATTCTCCTTATTGCTCCACTTATATATGGCTCTAGGATGATCATGCTTATCTACTATATCCTTGGCATCCACACTAAGATAATTGTCCTTGATAGGTCTTATATAGTGCTACACTTACGGTTGCTAGGGAATAGTGATTTTTGCAATCCCATTAAGCCAATTTCTTGAGTTTTGTTCAAAATTCTTAGAAAATGTTTATGGATTTCATAACCTTCTTGATCATATATTGTGAAATTACACAATATATCATCCTTTGCCGACCATTAGATACTCAAAGTTGTGTATTGATCCTTTTTACCATTATAGAGGACTCTGTAAGTTAGGTTCTCAAATTCTTAAAGGGTGTTAGCTCAATGGAAGAGTACTTGCCTTACAAGCAGGAGGTTGGTAGTTCGATTCCTCCATGCCTTAATGATATTATAATATCGGTTAAAAACAACTAAATTAGTAAGCAAAAAATAAGAGATAAGTGACCAAAACAATTAGAGATAAGAGACCAAACAAAATGACCAAAATTCCTACATAAAACTACTAAAAACGACTAAATTAGTGACCAAAAAATGAGAGATGTGAAACTAGGCATTAAAAATTATGCATCACATGGCGCTAATGATGAAGCCAAACGTGGCATTGATATGGTAGCAAAATAAGACACAAAATTAGGCATTAAAAATGCTGCAACACGTGGCGCTAATGATGAAGCCAAACATGGTGTTGATATGGTAGCAAAATAAGACATTACTTTGGATGCAAAACATGGCGCTACATAGGAAGCAAAATATGGTGCAACAATAGAAGAAATATTTGGCGTCATTTTGGTAGCAAAACAATATGTAAAAAAGGAAGCAAAAATTGGTGCAAATTTGGAAGCAAAAATTGGCACATATTTGGAAGTAAAACATGGTGCAAAATGGGATGCTAAAGTGGTAGCAAAAATGGATGCAATAGTGGATGCTAATTTGGATGTTAACATGGTGCTATTAAGGATGCAATTATGGCGCTAACGGAGATGTCATTTAAGAAGCAAAAGCGGTCACTCGCTAGGAAGCAAAACATGACGTTATTTAGGAAGCAAACCTCGACGTTTTTTAGGAAGCAAAGTTGTACGCTATTTTGGAAGCAAAAAAATAGACGCTATTTTGGACGTCATAAATGATGCTATCTAGGAAGCAAAAAAAGATGTTTTTTGAGACGCTTTAAGTTTTGTCCATTACGCGTCCCATTTAGCATCTAGTTTGACCACTCAATGTAAAAAAATTACACTAAAAATGGACGCTAAATGGGACCCTAATTCCAGGATTTGTTGTAGTGATATTCCAATCTAAGACACCATTCAAATGCTTGTAATTTATCACCATTTTTGGGCTTGCCTCACCTGTTCAAAATGTTCATTCACATAGAAACCGTAACAACTCCAAGGGCTATTTGAAGGAACAATTAGCCCTTTATCTAATAGTTCTTTGATTTATTTTCTATAGTATTCTTACATTTCTCTTGACATTGGTATTGCATCCTAGTGTCCTAGAGGTCCTTTAAAATCTAGCTTTTTTGGAAAACTTACTGTGTGCTTCTTTTTGTGCCTAAATGCATTTGGAGAATCAACACATACATGTTTCTCAAATTCCTTAGTTGTTTCTTCTTTGATTATCTGCCATTTTGGAGTTTTTAGTTGTTCTTCAATCCTTTTTCCTTTTATCCGATCTTTGATCTCATCAAGCTACAATTCTTTGGATGGTAGCTTGTCTTTGTATAGGTCTAGAGGCCAAGCTCTGATATTATGACTCATGTGACAAATTTTTGGAACATAAATCATAGGCAAAAAGAGAGGAGAATCTAGAGAATATATATTATATAATAACATTTTCTTCCTTGGTATGTACAAAGTCCATGGGGTTCAACAATTTATAGCAAAGGAGTACCTAGTATGCATGTATTATGCAACTTCATAAGGTAGAACCTGGCATCTAGTCTGTACTGTTTTATACAGAAAGTAGCAAGAGGTACTTCAAACTTTACACTAGAATCTGATCCTACCGCATGAAGTAATTTTGAAGTGACTTCCCAAATGCATGCACCTTATCTATATCTAACATATTTACATAAGATCCTGAATCAACCAGAACATGAAAATAAAAATATTCATTTTTTATTTTAATATCCATTGCAACTATATACCTTTGATGAAGGATGGAATTCACGTGAAAATGTGAAATCATAGGGATTAGGATGTACAAGAGTAACATTCTGGAACTGAGGAGGATATTCTGCTGCTTTATCTCCTTGTTATACTTTGGCCTCCTCTTCCTCAGAGGAACTAGAGAGAAGAAAGGGGCTGGACTCAATAGCTTTGACTACCTCCAACCGATTGATTCTCTCATCTTGATCTCTTTCTTTAGCATATTCTGTTCTTTTGCTAATTCTTGCAATGTAATTGGCCTTTTCTTTTCAGTTTCTAACATAGGAGAAGTATTCCTTTCATAAGAAGTAAGAGAAGATGCAAATAAATTTCATCCAACAGAAACATGTGGTAATTATTCATGTTTAGGTCATCCAACAGAAACCTGTGGTAATTCTTCATGTTTAGATCCACTAGAACTTCTGCTACTTTTTTTTTTAAATTGTTCTCTTGTTGGCTCAGGCTCCTCTTTCTCCTATTGTTTTGAAAATAACACATTTACAAATGCTTCCTTTATTATCTCTTTTGCATTTCCTTATTCCATTTCTTCAATTTGTTTCATCATTATCCTCATCACAAGTGCAATAAATACACTAATGCACAACATTTTGATTAATTAATAATTAATTGACACAAAATTTGAGTTCATCAAAACAACACAAACCTTTTAATATAACTTTAGCTTAAACAAAGGGCCAGTAATAAGCATCAATACATATATTATTGTTGTTTCAAGGATATTAACCATTGAATAAGAACTAAGTAAACATGCATATTTTTTTATAAATATTGTTTAATTACCAATTCCTTCGTAGGTGTTTTTCTCGGTCATGTTTCTGGGCACAGTACCCAACTTTGTCGTCCCTCCATCTAATAAGAACGCCCTACGAGTTTTGACATGGGTGGCTGTGTGGTTTCAGAATCAGGTGAATAGTGATTTGGTTAGATCTCTTGGCTCAACAATCTCTCGGTCGGCCACGCAGCTACCAATAGTCATGAAGCAGCCTCGTTGGTGTATGCTCAGAAGATTCTGCAACACAGAGCTCGTTGGTGTATGCTCAGAAGATTCTGCTACACAGAGCTCTTTAACATCAAGAGACGGGAGGCCTTGCTGCATCTCAGGAGATATCATGTCTTTTCCACCATTCAATCCATTTTTAAGGGTTCTACAAAGGCCAAGGGTGTGAATATCAGGCACACTGTGTTTCTTACAAGTCTGAATCTGTTGGGCGATTTGAATTTTTCTCAAAGCATGTTCAGATGGGACTCTCAGGCTGCTCACGAAGGTAATGGTAATCGAATGAAAGCCTAATCTGGTTGACTACTTTCCTTTTCTGCAAATTTTGGATCCTCAAGGCATGAGCCGCGATATTGTCAAACGTAACTTTCTTTCATATCAATTCCATAAAACTGAGTACAAGATATAGAGAATACAAGAAACTATTTTAGGAAGCTATTCTACGTCTGTACAATATTTACGGCTACAATCATGTTTGACCCCTTGAATGAAGGGATTCCTAAATCTAAGATTACCCTTGAATGAAGGGATTCCTCAATCTAAGATTTCCATAACTGGCTAATTGCGGAACTCACGCCAACACTCCCCCTCAAGTTGGTGTGTAGATATCTCTAACACCTAACTTGTCAAGTGAGTCATTGAAGTTTCTGCTTGAACTGCCTTGGTAAGAATGTCAGCTAACTGATCTTCAGATTTAACGAAAGGGAACTGAATGATCTTTTCTTCCAGGTTCTGTTTAATGAAATCTCGGTCTATCTCCACGTGCTTGGTGCGGTCGTGTTGAATTGGGTTGTGAGATATGTCGATGGCAGCTTTGTTATCACAGAATAAATTCATTGCAGAGTCAGGAGGAAAACCGACCTCTGTTAGCAAACCTCTAAGCCAAAGAAGCTCACATAATCCTTTTGCCATGCCTCAGAACTCAGCTTCAGCACTGGATAATGCTACCACCTTCTGCTTTTTACTCCTCCATGTAACTAAGTTTCCTCCCACAAATGTAAAGTAGCCTGAAGTAGACTTTCAATCCAAGATATTCCCAGCCCAATCCGCATCTGTGTACCTTTCAATATTTAGATGAGCATTCTTGGAGAACATTAGTCCTTTTCCTGGTGATGACTTTAGATAGCGGAGAATTCAAATTACGGCACCCATATGGTCTTCACTCGGATTATGCATAAATTGGCTTACCACAGTTACGGCGTAAGCAATGTCTGGACGAGTGTGAGATAAGTAAATGAGCTTCCCCACTAGTCTTTGATACCTCACCTTATCGGCTGGCACCTGGTCCGAATATTCTCCAAGCCTATGGTTCTGCACAATCGGCGTATCCACAGGTTTACACTCTAGTAATCCCACTTCCGTCAATAAGTCTAGTACGCATTTTCGTTGAGAGAGGAATATGCCTTTTCTTGACCTCGCCACCTCTATTCCTAGAAAATACTTAAGCCCTCCCAATTTCTTCATTTCAAATTTAGTAGACAATTGTTCTTGTAGCCTCGAGATCTCATCAGCGTCATCCCCCGTAATTATCATATCGTCCACATAGACTATTAATGCTGTCACCTTGCTTTGTCAGTGTTTCAGGAAGAGAGTATGGTCAGAGTTACTTTGACGATAGCCATACTTCCTCATAGCTGAACTAAGTCGGCCAAACGATGCTCGCGTTGACTGTTTTAGTCCATACAATGCCCTCTCCAATTTACAAACAATTTTGTTCCTAGCCGATCCTGTTTATCCTGGCGGAATATCCATGTATACCTCCTCATCAAGGTTGCTGTGAAGGAAAGCATTCTTCATGTCGAGTTGATGTAGTGGCCAGTCCAAATTTGCTGCAAGAGATAGTAAAACTCTAACGGTATTCAGTTTAGCTACTGGTGAGAAGGTTTCTGAGTAGTCTATGCCATACGTTTGGGTAAAACCCTTCGCCACAAGTCTCGCCTTGTATCGGTCAATTGATCCATCAGCCTTGTATTTTATAGAGAACACCCATTTGCATCCCACTATTTTTTTTCTTCCGGTAATGGGACCAACTTCCAGGTATTATTTTTCTTGAAGGCTTCTAGTTCTTCTTGCATTGCTTGCACCCACTCTGGATCAGATAACGCCTCTTCAACACTACTGGGAATATGGCAGGAGGATAGTGTTTGAGTGAAAGTCTTGAGTGGCTTGGACAGACCTTGAGTAGATACATAATTTGCAATTGGGTACTTGGACTTCCTTCCTTCTTCATCTGGGTTGTATCTGTTCGGTGGTTTCCCACGATTGTGTCTAAAAGGAAACACATAACCAATAGAGGAATCCAAAATATTAGCATGTAAAGGTGTAGCAGAAGTACTTACCTCAGGGACATTCTCAGGAGGAGGAGGGTCTTCAGGTACTGAGGAATGAGGGGACTGAGGGTACTCTGTATTTTCTGCTTCTTCATTTCCAGGTTCTTTGGCTTCTTCATTCCTCAATTCGACATATTCAATCTCTGGTGGTACCTCATGCGGTTCAACCTCTCTATTTCCAGTTCCATGCTCACCCACGGGGGCCATCAACCAATTCGTCTCTTCTACTTGAGTCTCCCCCTGAAGGGAAGAATTGGGTACCGGTGAAGGATAGAAAGTCTCGGACTCAAGAAATGTAACGTCCATGGTGATATAGGTTCGGTTGGTAGTGGGGTCATAGCACCGTAAGCCTTTTTTATGTAAACCATATCCCAAAAATAAGCACCGAACGACACATGGGTCCAGTTTGGTACGTTGATTCTTGTGGAGGTGGACAAAAGCAACACACCCGAAAATTCTAGGAGGAAGCATCAATATTGAAGGAAGGGATATATGAGTAGAGAGGATTTGTAAGGGGGTTTCAAAGTGTAAAATTTTAGATGGCATACGGTTGATTAAGTACACGGCAGTAGCCACAGCATCCCCCCAATGGCAACTCGGCACCATTGCTCCAAGGAGTAGGGCATGGGATGTTTCCAAAATATGCCGATTTTTCCTCTCGGTGACACCATTTTGTTGTGGTGTTTGAGAGCATGAGGTCTCATGGAGGAGGCCATGTTGTTGGAAATAGGCCTGAAATCTTCGGTTGATGAATTCGCCACCATTATCGGAACGAAGAATTTTTATCTTGGAAGAGAATTGAGTCTGAACCATGGCATGAAATGCTTGAAAAATGGTGAAAACTTCGTCGTTGGTTTTTAGTTGATAGAGCCATGTCATTCGAGTACAATCGTTGACAAAAATTACAAACCAACGGTGACCAGAGGAAGTAGGTATTGGGGATGGTCCCCACACATCGGAGTGTATCAATGCAAATGGAGTATTAGTTTTATTCAAGCTAACTGGATAAGAAACTCGTTGGCTTTTAGCCTTGATACATGTATCACATTTAAAGTTCGCATCCTGTAAACGGGAAAATAAAGATGGGAGTAGACGTCGGAGATAGCCTAATGATGGGTGCCCCAAGCGCCTATGCCATAGCCAAATCTGTCGTTCATGGCTACTGGTTTGATGGTGCATGTGATTTTCTTTGCCTGGGCTGAAATCATCAAGGTAGTACAGTCCCCCCCTCTTAGTACCACGCCCAATAATCTCCTTGTTGAGAACATCCTGAAGAAGACAAAAAGTAGAGTATATCAGCACAACACAATTAAGCTCTTCAGTAACTTGACTCACAGACATCAACTTGTTGGAGAGAGATGGAACAAGAAGTGTGTGAGCTAGAGAGAGAGAGGGAGACACGGGTACGGTTCCAGCCCCTGTGACTGGGTAAGTGGCCCCATTGGCATTGGCAATGCAAGTCCTCCGTGGCTGAGTTGTGTTGGAGAAGTCATTTGGATCAAATGTCATATGATCCGTCGCTCCGGAGTCGATAATCCAGGCACCATCATTTCGAGTAGTAGAGCTGCAAAAAACTTGACCACAATTACCTTGATCTGGGGTTGAGGTAGAAGGTTCAGCCACGGGAATAAGAGAGAGTTGAGATCCAGCCGTGGCCACTGCTGCTCGACCTGGGACGTCTTCAGTTGCAGGAGCATCTCGTTTCTTTCAGGCTTGTAATTCATGCCACCAGTCTGGGTAGCCATGTAATTTGAAACAGGTTTCCCGAGTATGTTTTGTACTCCCACAGTGAGTGCACTTATTCCCATCAGAATGACCTTTGGATCGTGAGGAGGACCCAGACTTTTGTGACTGGCAAGATTTCACGCCTTTGATGGCCATAATAGCACCACTAGCCACTGCTTCTGCTCCCGATATCATCACAGATTGTCGTAGATCTTCCCTTCGAACGTGAGCATATGCCTGCTCAATTGAAGGGAAAGGTTTCAGGCGAAGAACATTGCTCCGAACATGATCCAATCGATCATCTAGTCCGTCAAGAAAAGTGTATACTCGCTCCTCCTGTAAAATGGAGTTGTAGCTTTGTATGTCAATTGCACATTTCATTGGATTCGGTCAATGAAAATCGATCTCTCGCCACAAACCTTGTAGATCATTATAGTATTTTTCTATAGATCCGCCTGCTTGTTTCATTCAAGATACACGACGTCTGAGCTCGTATACCCGCGAGGTGTCAATTCCATCGAAGTATGTTGTGGCAGCAGAATCCCATACCTGCTTAGCCGTTGGGTAGCGAATAAAGTTCACGACCAAGGAACGGTCCATGGAGTTGATCAACCAACCTTTCACCGTGGCATTCTCAGTGCGCCAATTACGAAAGGAGGGGTCGGTTTCTGGTGGTTGGGGGTAGTCTCCATTGATGTATCCCAGTTTGTTTTTTTCTGAGATGTACATCTCAACAACCTGGGACCATACTACATAGTTGGAACCATCCAACTTGATGCTGATTGGAACCATCGGGGAATCAGTGATGGGAGAGGAAGAGGTCTGGACCCTTGACAAAACCTCCGTCATTTTTTATGTTAGATTATCAAGGATGTTTTCGATGGAGTCAGCCATGAAGGCCGAGCAAAATCTTGACCCGTGCCTGATCAAAAAACAGGGAACCCAAGATCATGCTTTGATACCATGTCAAACGTAACTTTCTTTCATATCAATTCCATAAAACTGAGTACAAGATATAGAGATACAAGAAACTATTTTAGGAAGCTATTCTACGTCTGTACAATATTTAAGGCTACAATCATGTTTGACCCTTGAATGAAGGGATTCCTAAATCTAAGATTTCCAAGATTTCCATAACTGGCTAATTGCGGAACTCACGCCAACAGATATGACCAAATACATGGGCATGGTATTCAGGTTAATGGATAGATCCGTAGAGGCTCTACTTCAAAGTAGAAAAGAGGCCAACGCAAAATATTTTCTGGACATTTTGCTCGATTACAGAAGCGACAGCGGAGAAACAATCACCAAGAAAGACATTATCACCTTTCTATATTTAACTCTTCTTCTTCACTGTTGAAAGCTATTTTAGTTTAGGTAGTTTAAAATGGAATTTAAAATTTTCTTCAATGTCAATTTGTTGTGAATGATTATGTGCAGGAGTTGTTATTAGCGGGTAGCGAAACGAGCAGTTCAACGATTGAATTGGCAATGGATGAGGTCATTCACAATCCTCGGATAATGAAGAAAGCTCAGGCAGAATTGGAGGAGGTGATCGGGAAAGATAGAAGAGTTGAGGAAACTGACATCGATCGCTCGCCTTATCTTCACGCAGTGGTAAAAGAAGTGTTTCGTTTGCACCCTCCAGTGCCTCTGCTAGTCCCTCACAGAGCATAGAGCCCTTAGAGTTCAAGCTTGAGAGATTCATGGATTCTGAGTTGGAATACAGAGGGCAAAACTTCGAACTGATTCCGTTTGGAGCAGGAAGGAGAATTTGCCCTGGGCTTCCCTTGGCTCATTGGATGGTTCACGTGGTCATAGCCTCTCTCCTCCACTCGTTCAACTGGTCTCTTCCAGATGGCATGAAACAGAGAATATGGACATGACCTAGAAGTTTGGAATCACGCTGCAGAGGAGTTCTCCATTAATTTCAATACCCTCGCCACGCTTGCCTGCTCGCTCATCTCTTTCACAATCAGCATCACTAGTCAAACTTCTTCGTTATCTCTACCGATCCTTATTAAGTATCACCATTTCCCTCGAGTTTTCTTATTAACCCAAATTTCACAGTAAACTTCATTTACCAAAAGTGAAGGAGCTTTTATAAGGGAGCTATTTCCAAGCTATTTGCTAGAATATTTGCCATAATAATTTACAATAAAACCTTTCTCATATTTTTATTTTATATAACTAACTTTGTTTTTTCATAAAGTTGTTTTATAAAACCATGGTTAATGAATCTTTCTCGTATATTTTCATAAATTATTGGTTATAAATTATTGGATTTGGGATTGAAATTTTCATAAATTATTGGTTTTGGGATTGAAATTATTGGCAAAAAAAAATATTTTACATGTAGCAAAATAATAAATGTTAATAAATGTTACAAGCAGAAATGACGATCTTTTTGTTCCACGCATGAAGTCATAACAGAGTAAATTTTTTGTTGATAAAATTATCAAAACTAAAAGGAAGAGAAAGAAAGCTAGCAAAAGGAAGGATCTTGTTGATAAAATTATCAAAACTAAAAGGAAGAGAAAGAAAGCGAGCAAAAGAAAGGATCTTGTTGATAGGAAGAGAAAGGAGGATACGAGGAAGATTTTTTATTTAAAAAAAAAAAATCAAGTTCTTCAAAACAATAGAAGGGGAGAGCGTGGCTTTTAGATTCTAAAAGTTTGGAATCTTTACATAACTTGGATGTAGACTATTCACTTACAAGAAGAAATATCACCGGATGGAAATGCTTAAATATGCTTGGATAGAGTTGGTGTTAGTGGAATAAAGGTTGGATGAAAGACAAAACCAAAAGTCCCCTCACCAATTTGGCTGAGCTTATCTAGCATGTACGTTCATGCTAGTTAAGTCAGCTCGCGTGGGTCGTTGAGTTCATGGACTGCCGCCTCTCTCGGATTTTTTGAAATTTTCCGATTGCACTGTAGCCCACTGCTTTTTGAAACTTAATGTGGGTTGTACCCTTCCGCCGTTTGGAGCAGTAGCATCTCCGCATATGACAGGTACGGGATCCCACGAACAACACGCAACTAAGAGACCTTCTGATTGACCAATAAATCGATTATCGTGATAGAAGATATCGACTCCTCTCTGGATCTGTCCGATCGCCAGAGGAAGAAGCCACAGGATGATCATGCGGAGGAGAAAGAGAGCAAAATAGTTAACTTCGACACAGACCGGCCATGGTCGAACCAGCAGGGCAGCAAAGTTACCCTCTCGGGGCTTCTTAACTTCGCAGACGGGCTGTGGTCGTGCTGCGGAAGCGAGAGGTTGTTCGTTTTCACAACGAACCACAAAGACAGGCTCGACCCGGCGCTTCTCCGGTCGGGAAGGATGGATAAACATATTTGCCTCTCTTTCTGCACTTTCGGGGCATTCAGGATTCTTGCCCACAATTATCTCTCCATTGAACACCATGAGCTGTTTCCGGATATCCAAAAATTGATAGAGACTGCTGAGATGACTCCTGCAGATGTAACTGAACATCTGATGGAGATGGCTGAGCACCCCACAACTGCCCTCCAAAACCTAATCCGAGCTCTTCGCAAGGCCCCAAAGAAAGATTTGGGGGACATATCAAAAGAAAATGCTTCTGCAACAGAGGGCCAAGTGTAAT